>JAANIC010003549.1:0-135452 GCA_017607545.1 Acromyrmex charruanus | reverse complement strand
TCAATAAATAAATAAAGATATTGAATAAAATATGTTGATAATAATAAAAATGTTTATGTAAATAAATTTTCATATAAAATTAAAAAAAAATTGTTTATTTATAGAAAATAAAAAATTTTAAAAGTTTTGTTATAAAATACTTTTAAAACTTTTTTTTTTTTCTTTTGTATTAAACTTTTGTATTAAAACATTTTATTTATATATGATATTTTAGACGGTATTCATTCAGAAAAAAGAAACAAATCGACTTTTTTTCAAAAGAGATGATTTCACTCCCTAAAATTGTCTGTTCTGTCAGTTCAGCAGAACTTACGATTTATGTATCATTGACACATCGTTATATATTACATCAATATCGCACGCATATATATTACATCAATATCGCATACATATATTAGGTGTAGTAAAAAGAAATCCATTATTTTTCCAATAGATGGCTTTAGTAATCTGTATCTCGTAACGCAAGTTAGATATCAAGTCTAATTCTAAAAACTTAATATTATTTGTTCATGTAATCCTTAGTCGAAAACAAGATTGTTTTATATATATAAAATATAAAACTTGCATATAAAGCAAATATTTATATTTATGAGTTGACGCCAGGAATCAATAACAAAATTTCAAACTTTTTTTCGTTTCTGGTATAAAATCGATCTGTTTGGACTATACCGTTTATACTTTTTTTTTGTGAAGAAGGAAAAAAATATTTATTTGAAAAATAATCGGTAAAACAGGTGATTTTAGGATCCCTTTAATGTGCAATTAAACACTTATAAATATGTCTTTCTTATTTATCTATATATATATTTTAACATCCAAAGCTTATTGTAAAATCACAACAGGACATTTGAATATATTTTCTTCTGAATCGGTTTTAGAGGAACAGTGAGAATGTTGCATATCCTCACATGCAAAGATCAAAGATATCTGTAATCTACTTTGAGAGGAAAAATCCACAAATATGGTCTGTTTTTCCTAGCTTCCAACTGTTTGTCAAAATGATGACCAGGTGAAACTCTAGTACCAGCGTATGTCGAAATAATAATGTATATCATTTACCTAAAAGTGCTGCTGTAGTTCATGAGATAATGATCTTGTCCTGGGTGTATATCAATTACCCACATCACTAATTGGCTAATTTAAAATAATATAATCTCATTGGTGAAGCAGTGAAAAATTACTAGGAACAGGCCGATGTGAGTGGTGTGTGCGATTGAATTGTATTGCAAGTGCGCCGCTCCCTCTTGTCCTATGCATTATTAATAGTAATAATAATAATAATAATAATAATAATAATAATAGTAATAGTAATAATAGTAATAGTGATAATAATGATGATGATGATGATGATAATAATATATAGACGCGTTTGTTCTAGATTTCTCCGAACAATATCGTACAAATGCCTCTGTTTTCTCTCTGACGCTTTGTTTACGAATAATGACGTCATGTAGACTCCGCAAGATCTTCCTTTTACTTAAACCAAAGCATAAATATTAAGTTTTCAAGCTCATACTGCATTTAATACTCTTTTCCTTCTCCTTTTATTTTCCTCGGCTTGTGTCGATCAAGCTCGTTCTTATGCTTCTGAAGAAACACATCTCTAATAACTACACATGTTACGAAACATGTAATGATTTCTGGAATAAATAGAGCCGACCGAAATTTCGGTTTCGGTCAATTTCAGTAAAAAATCAAAGTTTCGATTTGATTTCGGTTTTGGCCGAAATTAAAAGAAAATTTCTGTAAGTAAACCGAAACTGCAACGCGCCGGCGAGCATTCGAAAAACTATACGTTATCATCGATTGATCGGTGCCGATTGCTGCAAATTCGCCAGTGCTCTCTTCCCTTTTTATCCTTTTTCCTTTTTTACTCGCCAAGTCGCTACATATCTAGTGCCTGAAATTCCTTATAATTTATAGAAAATTCCTTATCATTTAAGGAATAATAAGATATTAATAAAATCTTATTTTTCAAAAAGAGTATACAAATTTCACATATTTTAACATTTTCCAATGACTCCAAAAATCATATAGTGTAAGATTTATCTAATTTCGATTTTGATTTCGATCGAAATTTAATAAAAACCGAATATTCGTTTTCGGTTTCGGCTCGAAATAAAAAAGTGGTTTCGGATTCTAAATGGAGCATTCCGAGAAAATTCCACGCAATCTCGATCGAGCGTTACTTTTCGAGTATGTATTTTGTATAAATATATATAAATAGAAGACATCATATTTACATATATCTGTATGAAAGTATCAGATTTCAGAAGAGAAAGAGTGTTTAACTCGATTGACGATGTTATAAAAATCTGTGACTGTGCCAGAAAATATTATTATATGTAATATGCGCAGAAAGGATTGTGTTTAGATCTTGTATGCATTTTAGCATGTACTTTTCGAATTTCCGCTCATCTGTTAATAAACTGATAGATAATGATGATAATAGATAATAAATGATAGATTATGTCATATTTCATTTTATGCGTGTAAAAGATTTTTATCAATGTCCGCGTATGGACATTAATAAAAATCATCGATACACAAATTGTTCCAGTTGATTTTCAAAAATCTTACAAAGGAACACAACAAAATGTTTTCTTTCGATTTTAATAAACTTAAGATGTTAAAATATAGAAAAAAAATAAGGGACATGTAGTTTTTTATAAATGCTTTTTCGCACGTTGAAAATGTGAAAATTTTACTTGAAAAAACTTGGTTTTTTTTCTGAGTGAATATCGGTTAAACTATCACAGACATAAAAAAGTTTTAATTAGTTGAATGATTTTGAAAAGTGTTTTATACTGGGTGAATTTTTTAACTAAAAGACTGCAAAATATCTGGAAAAATAAGCATTGTACGAAAAAATGTTCCAAATAAACCTTCAATTTTACATCCAAAAACGCGTCAATTTTGTTTAAACCTTTTTTTTCGATTCCTGATAGATAGCGTTGCATTCGGCGAAAATTGGTTAACCTTCGTCTTCTTCAAGGGAAATCCTCATGTTTTATTGCACAATGATGCTACGTTGAAGAAAGAAACTTTTGTCTGAAACATGTTTTTCGACATGGTTTTCGAATTATTAGATGTCTACGATAATTTTTTATCTGTTCTTAAATAAAAGGTTTAGATAAAATTGACGCGTTTTAAGACGTAGAATCCGAATCTGCAATAAAAAGTAGGAATTCCCATTTAAGATTTCAAAGTTACCCCTATTCCCACTAGAGGGGAGCAGGAGGCGGCTAACTTTTGCGGGATAGAATTGCTCCCTCAAAAATATTGAGAGTTTATTTGGAACATTTTTCTGTACAATGCTTATTTTTGTAGATATTTTGCAGTCTCTAGTTAAAAAAATCTCACCAAATATATAATAATGACAAAAAGTAATTTTGACTTTTATTTTTTATTTAAAAAAATATTAATTCTTATGAATGTTTTCTTATGAATTACAATTTTTAATAAAAATTTGTTTAAAAAGTTATAAAGTACTATTGAAACTTTAAATTTACTTAAAAATTTTTTTATTCTGACGATATTCATCCAAACAAAAAGATTTTTTCAAGAGAGGATTTCATTTAATGTGAAAAAACGCTTACAAAAAACTAAGTGTCTTTCATCGCGATTCCCCGTATAAGGCGCGAATACCGCCGCGGTGACTAAATCATTACGTAGACTGCGTATTTTTAATAGGAAATCAACAATTGCATGCGTGCGTGCATGTGTGCGACATAAAATGTGAATGTAAAACTTTCTTGTCTGTTTCTTGTATATAACGTGCTAATTTTTCTCCATAGATTTTAGCGTAATCGGATGTAGTAGCAGATCTCTGACAAGAAAGGAATCTTTTCGAAATGCGCATATGCTTCCTATATCTAAGACTGAAACTGATATCGTGCTAGGCGTGTATTAAAAACGAAATTGCTTCTTTTTTCTCTCCTCTACTTTGAATTCACGATAAAGCGTACCCGCGCAACTTCGAAATGAAGAGAAACACTACGTTCGTATAATTATATCGGCGACTTTTATTTATTTCGGCACGGAAATCGGTAGAATTAAAGAAATTATTTATATCATTTGTGCGCGGACGAAAAACATTGGGAAATAATACTTGTTAATTACGAGCGCGCTGTAAATTTTAAAATTTTTATGTAAAAAATTTCCATTTTTTTAAGAAAAATGTTTTTTGTAAAAAAAATCAATTTGTTTAAAATAAAATTCGATTCACCGGAATTATGCGATAAAGTTTTAGCCTCCTGCTCCAACCGGATTAATTGATTATGCGTTCAGTGCAGAAAGCAATAATAATAACTGTTACAATAACTGTTGTAAAATATTTTAATATGATTAGTCTTGCCTTCAATTTCTCACTGGATCTAAATGTATAAATCAATGATATTAAAGAATTTTCTAATAGCAATTTTAAAGCAGGCTGCTTTCTCTGCTAAACGCAGTTATTTATAGTTGCTTTCCATTTACATCAACTCATATAATTTTCATTTATGATGTCATAACTCAGTTGAGTACGGCACATACATATCTTTTTATTCTGATAAGTGAGAGTTAACTAAATTGTTACCTATAATTTGCACAAGCTCGAGGTCATGTGCTTTACTTGTCTTGTTAACTCGTACTTATTTGTCATCAAAGTAAGCAAATAGTGACATCATTATCTGAATACAAAATACATAACTAGACTCGGTGGCTGCTTTTCTTTTTAGGAGACACAGTCTAGAGAGAATCGAGGAAGAATGGAGCGGATAGTGATTCTCTTTTCTGATTGGTTCCGCCATTTGTAGTGCAACTTCCGCAAATGTGCATGTGTGTGTGTGTATGTACATATATGTCATACACACAATACTAGTGTGATACAATATTAGTGTGCAGCACCGTATGTTCCATCACGCTCCTACCATGTCTCCTACTCACTTTAACGGTGATCTATAAATAGCGGCTTCCGGATGAGTCCGTTCCACTCTCCCTTGATTCTGGCGAGTATCATCAAGGCTGCATTCAGATTCCCCATCCGGGTGCATCCAGACTCCCAGAAAGCGTTCAGATTCCTTTTGAGTGCCTTATTGGGCGCTTAGGTGAAACGTTCAGATTCCTACTCTATCCACCCGGGAGGATGGAAAAACCACCTGGTTCCTTGAACCGGGTAGTATGGGTGGTAGTAGTGCATTAAAGACTTCCTGTACTATCCCAGCATGTTTGACGTGCATCTATACGAAAATTTAAATTTCAGGTTATGCCTATGTGTTATGATGTGATACTACATAAACAATATAAACCATATCTCAAAGGAGATCAAGTATTTAATCATCTATTAAGTTTTACAGGTCGGGACTTAGATACTGGTAAGATATTTATCTTATATTATCCTTTATCATTATTATATACGAATATTTTAGTTATATATAATTATATGTAATTCATATTAAATTTGATATATTTACTATTTGCTGTAACTAGAGATGAAAATGACCAAATTTTATGATAATTTATTCGGTAATTTACGGTAAATTAGTCAGTAATTTATGGAGGCTGATAAAATGGTAATTTAAAAAAAATGAAAAAATAAAGTAATTTGATTTAAGAATAATAAGATTGGAAACAAGACCGTTTATGTTAAATAACATTACTTTAAATACGAAGTGCTACTACGGTCTGAGTGTTGAGATGTTGAACTAATATATATACGTATTCATATGAAATGAATTAATTTCAGAAATGATAATTACGTGCCGATATGATTGTCGGACTTTCAACGCAATCAATCTGAAATATTAATAATTTCCCCAAATTTCACAAATTAATCTTAAAAAACTGTAATAAACTTATTGCGAAGAATATTGCCTCGGCCGGAAGTCGAACCCGGATCTCTTGCATTCCGTGCGAGCGTCCTGAGCCTTTAGACCACCGTCTCGGCTTAATGTCAAATTATATAAAAAGTTGTATACGTCCTTAATAATATTGGTAGGTAAACTAAATAAAATAAATTATCGACAAAATTGAAATTATAAAGACATTAAACAATTTGTAACTTAAAAACTATCTTTAACACTTAAAAGTATACGATAAATCGATAATAAATTATAACATTATGTATATATAAAAATTTTATTAAAACAAAAAAGCAACCGCGAAACATAAATAACAAATAAATTTATAATGTCAATTAACAAAATTAAATAATTCTCAAAGAATAAAGAATAAAGATTATACAACATTTACATTAATATGAAGGTAAATACAAATTATATATAATGGCAAGTTAGCAACAGTCTATTAAAATTGTAATATAGAATTTAAAATCGGTTATATTCATTGATGCAAGACCAATCTTAACTGTGAAAGAGTATAAACGCAAATGTATGTCAAAAAGTCATGATCTGTTAAATGACAAAAGAACTAAGCTATCGTTTTTGTTATTATTAGTAATTAAATTTAACAGGTAAACATATATGTCATCTAGAAGAAATTCGATGTCTTTTTTTAAATTTATACCATTTAACTGTTCTTTTATATGTGTTTCCGAAATGAGTCTTTTATTATAATTTGATTTCGTCCATGTCTTTCTTCCGTTCCTCAAAATGGTTACAACGGTGAATTAATTATTAATGAAGAATCCTCTAAAGAATTGAGGACAGGCTTAATAAACATTTTCATTGATCCAATAAAATTCATAGGTATAAAAAACAATCCGTTGGAAACTATGAATAACAAATGGTTTGTTAATATGTCTAACATCGACATTTCTCCTTCAGTCTCTAATTTATTAGGTAATAATTTCAATTTGCCTCTCCATCCATATATAGTTAAAAAATTCGCAGTTCATGATTTCATTAAAAATTTAGAAAATAATAACCGCGGTTTCAATAATGCGTATAAAAGTAAGATTCGGGCCTCTGTCGTTCTCTCTGTCTAGAGAATTTTTTGGTGAACAACCATTTTAATGATAACAACGAATTAGAACTTTTAAATTTATATAAAACAACTACGTTGTTTTATAAAAAGAATCCCAACGTAATTTTCACTCGAGTCAATAAGGGGAATACTATCGTGGCGTTAGATACAGATAAGATATATTAAGAAAACGGAGGAATTGTTGATGGATAATGATATAATGGAGATATCATTATATTATAGTGGATACCTATAATATAGTGGAGAAAGATTCGATTAAAAGATCGAAAGGAATTTGAATTTAATGTTAAAGAAATGGTTAAATAATGATTACATTTCCAATAAAACAAAGTTGGCCCTTCAATCATCTGATTCGTATCTTTGGCATATGGCTTTACGAAGATCTATAAGGTTAATTGTCCAATGAGAATCATTGTTTCGTCTGTAATACACCTAGTAAACGAGAATGGATTGAAATGAATTGAAATGGATTCAGTTTTCCAGAAATATTAATTCACGAATGTTAAAATAAATGCTTTTCAATCCTGAATGCATTTCTATTCATTTATAGGAATTGCATGGAGCATATCTCTATGCCTTTCAATTTAAAAATAATATTAGCTTTTTCTATGCACAACACACACATTATGAATATTGTTCAATTCAAAATTGCATTCAGGATTGAAAAGCATTTATTTTAACATTCATGGATCAATATTTCTGAAAATCTGAATTCATTTCAATTCATTCTCGCTGGGAAATACTTCATTGACTTTCCATTGACTTTTGAGTGGTTTTGAATATTCATATACGCTCCACGAACTCTCCCTAAACGCTTCGTAAAATGCCCAAAACACATCTGTCACATTTCTCATACGTTAAAAATTTTTTTTTTTATTAATTTCATTTCTTATACGCTCCTCAACGCTACGCAAAAAATGGAGCGTATTGATATACTTCCTAAACACTTCATTCATTAGTACTTTGTCTACTTTGAGAGCGTACTGATACGCTTCCTAAACGTTCGGCAAAAAGTACACGGAGCATTCAAATTTGCTTTGTGTACGCTTTCAGGATATAGAGATAAAAAAATTTATTTTAAAACGGAATGTCATTGAGCTGTACAACGAATGTAAATGAAGCGTCATTGAGTAGTACGCGGTAATATTTCAGAAAATCTGAATCCATTTCAATTCATTTCAATCCATTCTCATTTGCTAGGTATTGAGTCGGGATAATAGATATCTTAATCTCTAAAGTCTCCAACTTTAACGCTTAATAACTCTATTCACGAGGCCGACCGCTGTGTTTTTTTGCCAGATTTTTTCGTTTTGAGTGAAAACGCGTCGAATGGGTATATTTTTATTAAGATTTTAAGTGGGATAGGATATTCTAAATAATTACCAAATTTATTTTATGTTTCATTTTATCTAACATTGAGAATGACCCAAGTAGGGTCGAAACAGCGTTTGTAATTATATTCTTGTTTCAATTATATTTTATTATTTACATTACATTGTTTTGTTTTATGGCTCGTAGCTCTTTTCTACATAATTTATTAATATTTTTTACCACTGCCTGTATCACCCAACTGATTGGTTGCTGTTTCCACTGCTTTACGCTTAACGCTTGCATGTGAATACACCTTTACGTTTTTGTATGTGTCATGGACTTTAGCCATTCAACGCGCGCATAACCTGAAAAATCGTCTATCGAGATGAAATAAAAGTTTTTATCCGCTTTAATCTATCATTAACTCAATTTATTGCTGAATTTTACGCAACGAATAGTGATAATTAAAGTATTGTGTACTTATGTAGTTTCGCTCAAAGAGCGCAAATAACAATAAAGGCGGTATGTATTCTTCCTTCAAATCCATTTTTTTGTTCGCGCCGTTACGAGGTTAGTGATGTTTTTCACGGAAGAAATTTAGTGGAAAATGTTGCAGAAGAAGGAGAACATAACGTTTAATTTTTATGTAATTTTTCAGTTTTTATCTTACTGCATACTCGAAGCGCTTAGTTATTTCGAACAATGTTTTGAATTTTATACACATATATTTTTTATGTCCCAAATTTAATTTATCTGGGTGTTACTCTGTTAGTTCTACAACTGTGTGCAATACTGTGCTCCTCATGGATCTTCACTGATTAAAACTATTGTAGAATTTAAGCTTATTCTACAATGTGCTCTTCGTTTCCTGTTTCTTGCTTTTCCCTCTTTGCAACCGTTTTATCAGCAATTGCATTTTCTTGCTACGTGTTTTCTGTTTCTTCCGAAGTTCGTTAACTTTTATCTCAGGTGACATGAAACAAAAGATCGGATAAGAAGCAAAAAGACAAGATATAAAAAATAGCAAAAAGCAGAAACAGAAAACAAAAAGTTTTTTCTTCGAGTCATGTAATGTCACCACATTTATATTCAAGTATCTTCAACGAAGTGGATATGGTAACAGCCTCTTGTGGACTCAAATTTAAATCTTGATACAAATTAAGTATTATAACTGCTGCTTGATAAAAAGTGTTAGAATAATTTCGAAGGTGTATAGAAATATTTATATAAAACAGAGCAAATTGTCAATGAACTTTAAAGAGTTTCTTTCATTAGGCTACAGATACTCGAGTATAAAGTAGAGGAAAAGATGGTATTATGGCCAGTGTATATATTGTGGTCTGCCTTAATATCTCTGCTATTATGTAGCGAATCCTAATAATTACTTGTGGAATTATTTGTTCAGTAGCTCACCGTTATATCATGATGCTGATATACTATAATACTAATACTCAATAGCTAGCATTTATTATAACGCATTTTTACTTTCAAGTATTTCGAAATATTTCTAAGATACATTTTAGCATTCAATTATACTTACTTTCTCATTTTTCTTAAACTTAAGCATATTATCATTTGAATATTTGTATTTTTGAATGTATTATTTTGCTATTTAACATTTTATACTGAGATATAACATTTTGTACTGAGATTTTTAGTACTCAGCAGCTTATTATAGCTAGCAAAAGTTATGTACATACATTCATTTGCATAAATTTTAAAATGTTTTACTTTTTTGTTAATTTTGTAATTAAATATTATTTTCTAAAACTAATATTTTAAGGTTATTTTTATGGAAGACCATATTAATCCCATTAAATATCCATTTTTTTTCTTCGAGTCATGCAATGTCACTACATTTTTATTAATAGTATCATAAGTAATAAATATTTCATAACTTTGAGTCCAGAATCGATTCAACAACAATGAATGTAATTGTCAAGTTTTAAACTTAAATATTGATTATTAACGAAGCTATTATGTAAAATGCAACTGGGATGCCATAATACCACCTTCCCTTTTATAATGAACTGATACTACTAATACTGAAATATCTCGGAAACGATTGTGATCGTTTTTTTATTTAGGTTTCCCCCAAATAGAGAAAAATAAAGGGATTATATTTAAGCCTATGACACACACAAAAACGTAAGGCAATAAGACATAAGTAAACGAATTGGTCAATCATCGATTAACGTCAAATCGATCAATGTGTCTGTTCATTGTAGACGACGCTTTACAATTTTCTTACTGCTTACGTCTTACGTTTTTGTGCTATGGGCATTAGAGGAACACACTATAATCCTACCAAGTTTCATTGAAATTGGTGAGGATCCCACTTCTGAGCTTATCCTTGTTAGAATTTGTCGTATATGAAAATTCTGAAATATTCTCTAAGATTTCTTATTTAATAAAATAAGAAAGCTTAAAATATTTCAGAGTTCACATATATGAAGAATTTTAGAAAAATATGTAAGTTTTCAGGCAGCTTTCTCGATACTTGTTAAAATGTCTCAATAACAATATGACAATAAAAAAGACAAATAAGAGTCGATTCTTTAAAGTATCAAAATTATAACGTATAAAAATTATTACCATCGTCAGAGAAATAAAAAAAAACCATGATATAATATAATATGTTTCAACTTTTGTAGCGATCCTAATGAATGTTGTATGGAAGACACCAATTACTCACAAACGATTTGTTGACCGATTGTTAAGAATTTTGTGAAGAGAGAGATCTGATAAAAAAAAACAGATTCTTTCACCAGTGAATAAATAATTAACTCGAATAAATAAAATTCTTTAAGGAAATTATTTTTACCTGATCAAAATTCTAAAAAAATAAATAGTAACTTGAATAAATAAAATTTTTTAAAGAAATTGTCGTTTTTTAATTAAAATTCTATAAAAAGTAATCGCATCTCTCATTTCGATAAAACACTCATCTGTAAGATCGCAGTTATCGTTTCGTAAGAAGAATACATCGTCCAAAACATTGTTAAAAATGTGTAGAATGAAAAATCAGTCAAATGGTGACTATAGATAGGTAATAGTCAGTATAAGCGAAAACTATGTGTGTCTATCAAATCTTTTTTAGGAAAGATTCCTAAATTATTTTTCAAATCACCAGTCTCCCAAAAAAGAGAGATAATATTTAATTTGGTTGACAGAGCTCTATTATTGTCTGAATCAGAATTTTAAAAATCTGATATTAATAATCAACGTACTAATTGAGAATGATTATCTTCTGAAATTCATTTTTTTTTATACTATCAATGACAGAATCAGAAACATACAGCGTGGAGGAACAGTAGTATATGATTGTGAAAATAAAAATAAAAATGAAGAATCAAGTGTTGCAACATCATGGTGTTCACGGTACTTTTTATTCCATCGATAACCAATAAATTAAAAAAATTAATAGAGAGGACATCAAAATCTCATATTATAGTTCTAGATAAATTATTAAATTATTAAAGTTTATTAAAGCAAGTTTATTAAAGTGCAAAAAGATTCTAAATTAAACTATTCAAAGAACAATGTAGTATACAAGATCAACAAGTACAACAATTGTGTTGCATCTTATGTCGGACAAACGGGTAGACAACTTAAAACTAGAATTGCAGAAATACCGCAACCATATCCGTTGGAATACATCTACCTGTTCTGTAATCACCGATACATTGCATAGGATGCAAATGACATATGATTTTGATTGGAATAACATCCAGATATTAGACGAAGAGCCATGTTACAATAAACGCTTAATTTTCGAGATGTTAAACATCGAAAAATAGTCTCAATCTGCAAACAGATACCGAGGGTCTTCATAAAGCGTATATATTAAAACAAATTATAAATTCGACATTGTTTTTATTGAGTCTTTTTATCAGTCTATTAATCGTTTCTCAAATAGTGACAGTCTGCCTTACCGTGAACAAAGTTCAAATAATATCTCTGGAAGATTTGACAGACACACATAGTTTTCGTTTATTATACTGACTATTAAGTATATCTATCGTCATCTGACGTATTTTTCATTACATTCTACACATTTTCAACAATGTTTTGGACGATGTATTCTTCTTATGTAACGATAACTGCGATCTACGGATGAGTGTTTTATTGAAATGATGCGATTACTTACTTTTTATACAATAAAATTTTAATTAAAAAACGACAATTTCTTAAAAAAATTTTAGTTATTCATGTTATTATTTATTTTTTAAAAATTTTAATCAAGTAAAGATAATTTCCTTAAAGAATTTTATTTATTCAAGTTAATGAAAGAATCTGTTTTTTTATCAGATCTTCACAAAATTCTTAACAATCGATCAGCAAATCATTTGTGAGTACTTGGTAACTTCTATACAACATTCATCAGGATTGTTACATAAGTTGAAACACATTATATTAAACACATTTTATATTTTTTTTTATTTCTCTGATAGTAACTAATTTTAAATGTGAAGAGGAGAATATCTGAAGATGGCTCCATCTAACAGCCGAACATGTAATCTGTTTTCTATTATGTATGTATTTAAAAACTCATATTAATAATTTTTGTACGTTTATATTTTAAAGAATCGACTCTTGTTTGCCTTTTTTATCATTATATTGTTATTGAACTTTTAAAAATCCTTGATTGGTTTATATAAAATGTTTCAATTTTTGTAAAAAAAAGTCTAAGAAATTTTCTAAAAAGTTATATAAGTAGACATCGGATTTTTATGCAGATATTTTTTGCAGATGTGCACTAAATATCAAATATTCAAATTTGCATAAATATGTAAATATGCGCAATATGCACAAATAAATACGCATTTTTAGAATGCTTTTATAATGAGACAAATTTCAATTTTTATGTTACTTTCCAATCTGCTTTCTAAAAAAAAAGTATGAAATTGCAGAATCCGATGTCTAGTTATAAAATTTTAAAAATTCTGAAAAATTCTATACTTAAAAATTCTGAAATTATATGATTTAAAATCCTCATCAGGGATTGCTAAATAAGTATTGTGATATTGTGAAATTTATTTTTGTAAAAAAAATGTAACACATCTTTTTTAATCCTTTTTAGTGTTTTGTGCAGAAAATGGTAGATATAAAGAGCAATCCTTCCATCGGAGAGAACGACTCACATTACGAATCGAGGGTACGAGCGAACAGTTTTGGCCGAGGTTCTGGCACAGGGACATCAACACCATCATCCTCTTCCGATTACATGACGGGGGAGGCAGATGATAGCTCTGACAGTAAGAGTACCATACCATTCAGCTTGAAATCAGTAGAGACCATGCTGTCATTATCCAAGGTATATATAAAGTATAATTTAAAATAATATTTCTTTTCAAGATCGTTTTAGATAATATCTTAGATGCTAGCATGCACGCACGCATGCATGCACGCACGCATTCTTCTGATTGGTTTTTCTTAAGATTACTTAAGATAATCCTAAATGTAAGAAACTACTATGAAGTATGAATTGCGCTCAGACAATCATATTAGTATCACATTACTTAAGACGGTCTAAAAAATAAAAATGGATTTATCAAGTATGAATACTGGTCTAAATAATATAATTTAATGGTGGCATAATATAATCAACAATGAAATAATATATATATTCTATTAATAACGTGATAATGATTATTGAGTATTTAATTGTTCAAAATATTCACATGCTTTTACATTTACTTTGCTAATTTCATATAGCAGCTTTTAAATAGTGTACACTAATCTAAGGCTTGTTTTTTTTGGCTGGACTTTCAACACAAAAAGTCTTTGACTTATCAATTGTTCCCCTCCATTGAAATCTTTAATGAAAGACGAAAGATTTATGCGTAATTTGAAAGGAAACTAGTTCATCTTCTTCTTTTTTCCTGAAGAGAAAAGGCAGAAAAACAAACTGGTGCAAAAGTTCAGCTTAAAAGAACAGACTTCTTGTGTAATGCAAGTGACTGAATTCGCTATAAACGAATTTGTCTGTATTGTTATACAATATTATCTTGTTACAAATGAATATTAGAGAAAATAATGGAAATAATTGTTTTACCCAGGATGCTTCTGAGGAAGATCTTCAAGAGATGGTGCGCAAGTGCAAACTGATGGTGTTGGAGAGTGCCGAATGTTCAGATGAGCGTAAATGGCTCGTTCGACGGCTGATTGAATTGCGTTTGCGCGTGCAAGAGTTGCGTGAGACTTCAGATGAGAATCTCTTTGAGACACGTGTAATTCTCGGTCATCACTTCGTGCCGCAGAAGTACTATATTACCACGTCTAGTCCGGTTTATTGCGACCATTGCAGCGGCGCGATTTGGACGATGCTGCAGTCATGGTACATGTGCAACGGTAAATCTTAAACAATTCAGCTCTACTGTTTTCTGAACTGATCAATATATATTGTGATGATTAGCATAATTTCCAATGATTTAAACGATATCTTTGATGATTGTTTTATTACAATTACAAATTGGTTGAAAAAGTCTAATAGGTAAAAAAAAACCATAGTAAATTCCAGTTTTTATTAGCCTGTTTACGTTGCTTGAAATTTCCCTAAAATTTTGCATTTAAAAAATTAAATTAAACGAGAACAAATTTTGTTATTTTAAAATAAGATAAATATATTCTTGAGATTTCTACGGATGCTTTCTATATAAAAATTATGCATTTCGCGGGTTTTCTCCGTGTCCAGATCCATTCTTGGAATGATCTGGACAACGTTTCGTGAACCTTGCAGTCCACTTCATCAGGGCGAGGAATAGCTTGATACTGAGCTGTTCCTCCGGATCTACATGCCGAGAAAAAATTTCTCCTATCTTTTGAAGATAATTCGGATATTGTGTTTATTTAATATCCTGCCAATCTGATCTGTTGTTCCTTTAATATATGGGAGAATTGATAGGATTCTTTCATCTGGTTGTATGTCAGAGACCGTTACTTACCTGCAGGAACAGATCTTTAGGATTTCTCTTAAGATCAAAGACCTTCACAGAGTATACAAAATTGTTCCTGTAGGCAAGAATACATCGGAGAAACCAGGAGAATGGTCAATCTACGGATAAAAGAACATCAATGTGATGTCAGGCTAAAACATGCCACGCACTCGGCATTATCAGAACACAACAGGACAAATACTGTTTGACAAAACGACCACAATAGGCAACATTACATCATATTTTCCAAGAGAATATAGAGAATATAGAGAATATAGAGAATATAGAGAAGTCATAAAAATACAAAACACCCCAACAATTTAAACAATCTAAATAGAGATAATGGCTATAACATAAATAAAATATGGAAGACCATTTTTCTGCTATTGAAGACCGACCGATTTCCTCTCCCCTCCCCCCATCTATAATTCTCTTTTTCTCCCCATCACTCCAACAAGCAGTGTAATATAAAGGGAATGGCCCGGAGGAACAGCTCAGTATCAGGCTGCTTCTCGCCATGATGAAGTGGACTGCAAGGTTCGCGAAACGTTGGCATTCCAAGAATGGATCTGGACACAGAGAAAACCCATAAAATGCATAATTTTTATAAAGATAAATATACTTGTTCAGACGTTAAAGAAAAAGAAAGCGAAGATATTAAATACTAAAAATACAGGCAATGCGAATAGATCTAATGTCCCAGATTTTATTCAATGGAATAAATTGGCAAAAACTATAAAAATGACTAATATATGTAACACATTTATATAACTTTATGCAAAAAATTATTTTTACTTCAATTAGTAATAGCAAATTCAGCTCACATGCATTGGCTCTGTTCTGGTGCTGTCCTCACATGATGCGAGTGCAAAATCTCTTTGGTATTATACTAAACTGCACTGTCAGAAACATTAGAATAACATTTCTTGGACTCGTTCAGTTCGTTTGATTGATAATAGTTAGTGCTCTATATAATCTAAATGTGTGGCACAGAGAAAGTTCACACTCAGTGCGCACTAGTGCAGTCTGCCGAATCTGGTATGAATCATACTGAGAGAGAGAGGGGGGGGGAGATTTAAAGAAAAAAGAAATTAATTAGTCAATAATTTTTACAAATATCTTCTCAACTTTATAAATTGCACACTGATTCGATTTGTCGAACTCGAAACACAGTTACAAACTGACGTTGAAATATTAATAATTCAAATTAGATTGATGATCAGTTTTAATAATGATACTAATAAACATCTCAAAAACCTGTAAATAATTCAAACAGTCAAATTATAGAAAGGCAAAAAAGTCACGCTTGATGTTCGTGCTATACAATATTTATCTGCTATAGTAAAATAACAATTATGCAAACAAACAATAGACGTTTCGACCTTTTCACATCAGGTCCTCTTTAGTGTAATAAAACTTAACGCAAAATTTTACATTTCTAATTTTTCTTAAGGCTTCTTACTAATCGCGGCGGCCATGTTGGAATCGTGACGCCAGAAGCAAGGAATGACACGATTTATGTTGCGTCATTTTTAAATAAAGACAATTTGGATGAAACGAAATGACGAGATCACTTTAAAACATTTGTAAAAATCAATGAAAACTGTCCTTTCCTTCTTTAACAGTCAATAAATGGTCAGGCACGTAAAGTGAGCCTATATTTGGGCAGAAATGGTCTGACAGCTATTGAAACGAGTAAAATATATGCTTTTACATATAAAATTCCAAGATTTGGAATATTTTGCTACGCCTTAACATCCCTAAATCTTGTTATATTCTGTAACTTGTATAGAATTTTTTTTTCTCCCATCCACAATAGAATATATCAATAATTATTGATGATTCACTTAATATAATATAAAAAATAAAAACTAGAGATGAAAATCTCTCTGAACAACATCCTTCTTAGTTGATTGTTAACAGTGATAAGAAGAATTTGAAATGTAAAATTTTGCGTTAAGTGTTGTCACACTGAAGAAGACCTGATGTGAAAAGGTCGAAACGTCTGTTGTATATATGTTTGCATAATTGTTTGCATTGTTGTTGTACTATAACAGATAAATATTGTGTAGCATGAACATCAATTGTAGCTTCTTTATCTGTTTATAATTTGATTGTTTGCATTTTACTTGTTGGAGCCTAATACATTGTGTTTAATTTATAAACTGTAAATAATTATTGTAAAAAATATTACCTCAACCAGGATAAATTCAAATTAGTATGTGACATATATTTTTAAAATAAAAACCGCTTAGAGATATATATACAAATATTATAAAATTTTATATTAGTTTTTAATAAGAAAAATGTAATAGAGTAACATTTGAAAATTTTTACTAATATAAATCTGAACTGTTTATTCAAAAATATCGGTTTATTCAAGAGTAAAAATTTTCTACTTACTTTATCGTTTTTAACAGAAGAGACCAATTTTTATCGATTTTTTTTCTGGAAAATACTGGTTTTTACCGCTGAATTTTATGCAAAAAAATATTGAATTTTTGTTACAAATACGTCTGTTAACAAAAAGCATAAAATACGGTAATTCTGTTACAAATATGTCTTATTTATTCAGATTGCAAATTCAGTTGTCATTGGAAATGTCTGAACAATGTGTGTCGTGTCTGCGTGCATGTGGTTGCCAGTGAAGCTGGCGGATATACGCACACGAAGGATATCTGTCCGGAGCAAGGCCTCTCGAAGCAAGGCTACCGTTGCGCGGAATGTAAAGTGCGAATAACATTCAGTAAGTATTTAATAGATTAGATTAAAAAGTGTCTTATGTACTAATTGTAAATGAGTACATAAATGGACTATTTGTTTGATTGTCATATTTATTTAATATATCTGTTAATTATTCTATTTCTTCGATAACACTATTAAAATATTCCATAAGATTATAATAATGATAATGAATCTATTGTCCTCCTGCAAGCTTTCTCAAAAGGATTATCGTTATCCTGCTTCGGCAATTCCTTTAAGAATGCAGGTATCTAATATACTAATAGCAATGTATTCTACTAATACATTAAAATGTTATGCAGACACGTTGTTAACTCAATATAAATATCTTATATCTTTATTTATTATTTCAATTTTGTCATGTGTAACTGTATTAAGATACTTTGGAACTGTATTAAGATATTTTGAATACATTTTTGTATCTTTTGGCAAATATTTATGGAAATGATAATTTCCCATTAGATTGACGATACGTAGAATTTTTTCATAGATACATATTTCTTAAATTATGATATTTAAAATTATATACAATCTGATAATCAAAATAGTGACATTTCTAGAATCAGCGTGGGTAGAGCCTCGACTTTGCGACTACAGCGGTTTATATTACTGTCAAAGATGCCATTGGAACACAGCCATGGTCATTCCCGCGAGGGTAATCAGAAATTGGGACATGGAGCCGCGTCTGGTGTCTCGCGCCGCAGTGCAGCTTTTGATGCTTTTGGAGGATCGTTCCGTACTACCGCTAGAAGAATTAAACCCGAAACTCTTTACCTTAGTTCCGGATTTATCACTTGTAAAGGTAAGTCCCAAACATGCCACTGTGTATATATAATAATTATAAAACATATATTAGAGTAACTAAATTAAAAATTATTAGATATAAGTTATGCATGGCAAATCAAATGTTTCTTTTTTTATCATGAAATTAAAATAGATTTGAATTACATTTTTTTTTATTATACTGCACATTATGTGCAATCAATGTAGCACATTAAAAAATCATTTCTTCTTCATTAAATGTAGCTATTTTAATTAAATGATAATATTATCTAGATAGATACTGAAATATGTTACTATTAAATTTTAGCGAATGCGAGAGGAAATGCAGATGATGAAGAAGTATTTAGTTCTATGCGTGGAAGCTTGCACTCAGGGATTACCGTGGAAGATTGGATTGCGCACACATATGATCGAAAATTCAGGTAATTATTCCATCAAGGATCTCATCGATCTTCAAAGTGGCATTCTCTTGGACGAGCTTCGTACTGCGTACGATACGATGCACGCGCACATTACGCAACAATGCGAACTCTGCAAGGCAAGGTAAATATTTAAAAACAGAAAGGATACATTTTTTTTATATTCATTTATATAACTTACTTTTAATGATGAATTTTTAATGATGAATTCATATGTCAAGGCTCATTGTTTTTGAACTTAATATATATAGAATAGTATTTATATAATAATATAAAATTTCACATGTGATACATTTTAATTAGTGTAATGTGTATTATATTTCAAGACCTCCAATAATTTCAATTAGAATTAAAATTAATGATTATATTTTTCCTACTATATGATTCAATCCTGACATCAGTTTTTTTATACGATATATTTATAAATGTGTATGAGTATGTGTGTATTTATTCACGATAATTGGAAGTTTAATTATAGCTATTGGAAGTTTTAATTATAACTATTGTCTACGTTTTTTAACAATATTACACAGCATGTTTTTACCAAGAATGTTAGATATGTGCGCGCGCGCACGCACACACACACACACACACACACAAAAGATTAGGATTAATACAAGATAATCCTATTTAATACTAAAAATAAGTTTAAAAGAAATATTTCTGTTTCTTAGGGGACACTTATGTGAAATATGTGGCAATGACGAGATAATCTATCCATGGGATGCCAGCTCGGTTATCTGTCAGCAATGCTCGGCAGTGCATCATCGCGTTTGTTGGGCCAAGCGCAATCATTGCTGCCCACGGTGTGCACGTCTGCAAAAACGTCGCGCTCTACAGGGACAAACGATGCAGGATGGCGAAGACTGTGATACGGACGACACCGCAAAAGATTCTTAAATAAAAATGTCACATAAACACGTGATAAAATATTGTTCGTACAGCGATTTATACTTTGTACCTGTTATTTTTTTAAGCAGATTAAATCGATTGCAACTTGTAATTTTTATATATATCATACACGCAAAAGTTTGTACATAGTTTTTCTAATTATGAATTTATAATTGTATTATATGTTTTTTTATAAAAACGCGGTCTAATTGGTGAGATTATATAGGTGCCACATTTTTTAAAATAATTGTACAAACTGGCCATGTAATGCGCGAAGTACCACAATGTAGTGCCCGCAAACAGTATAATCATTCATCGAATTCTACAGATTAGCGATTAATTGTTATATATATTTTATGTTTTAGAAAAATGTTTACTAGTAATAAATCATCTGCTGCATATTCTTACATGTAATATGTATCAATTTGTATGGAATTCATAGCGAATTAATAGATAAACAGAGAAAAAAAGATGAATAAATGTAATCTACGGAAAATTTGCTGATTATCAATGCACATCATCAATTATTTATTTGTACTTTTGCCACTCATCATTCGATAAATGTCGATTGCGAATTTTTATCTGTATTGTTTACATAGATAATACTACGTGATATATGTTCTTAGTAGAATTTTCCTTGGGTCCACATTCTTAACATTTGCACAAATGTTAAATGATAAATTAGTATCGTTCGCCTCGTCACCAAGCTGTCTGATTCTTCGCTTCCGCTTGCGCTCTAAATAAGCTAGGTATCGGTAGTATTCAAATAAAAGTGTTAAGTCACCGGGGCCAGTCTGCGTCACTTGATAGTAACTATGTGAGTGTGCATTATGGAATTTTTCGTAGATTAATGGAATACATCCTCAGAAGGGATATTTTGAAACTTGTTAATCTATTAATTTGGTGTTCGTTATCTGTATCATGAATGAATGAATTCATCACATTCATCTTTTTAATCATGTTCATTTTGATAGCGCATAGTATATTTTTTTAATCATAATTTTTTTATCATAATTTTATTCTAAATTCAAATTTGTATTATTTTTTGTAATCTTATTTATAGCATTTTATTTATGTTAATAAAATTACATAAAGAATTAAAAAATAAAAGAAAAATTATCGGAAATATTATTTATTAAAATAAAGAATTAAAAAATATTAATGTGCTAGCATATATAATAACAATAATAGGGTGTCCCAAAATTTGTAAATCACCAAAATACTACCAACTAGTAAGAAAGTTTTCAAAAAATTAAACCGATTGTATCGCATAGGGGCGATACAATGGAGGGAGAGGGAGGCAATCGCCCGAAGCGCCAATGCATGAGGGCGCCATTGGCGTGGGGAAAAAAATTACTGTTCAAAAATTTCTGCAGATCGCATTTTTTGAACAGTAATTTTTATTTCTCCACAGAGTAATTTTCATTTCCCTACAGTAATTTTCATTTCCCCGCAGTAATTTTTATTTTCCTACTGCGCCATATTTGAGAATGACTTGATAAGCGAAGTGAATATTAGAGAAAAGTAGTAAAGCAATTTTCTAAGGTTTTATAATTAAAACATTATTATAAAGGATATATATCACTACGCAAGATGTTGACAGCGAATAATCAAGTTATTAAAAGTACAAAGAACAATAAAATATAGATATTTCGGTCTTTATTAGACCATCTTCAGTATAAGTACAATAATTAAAATAGTTTACAACAATATGTTATTCATTCTACTAATAATTTAAATCATGAAATTCGAATCTTGTCATTTAGATAACATTAACGTGAAAAAACACTCGTTATGTATGGATTCTACAAGTTTGTCCTTTAGGAGATTATTTTCAGAGTGTCCATTATTTAAAATAAGAATGGCTAGATGCTTAATTTTCAGATTCTGCGTCGAGGATATAACCAGAAACCCAGATTCATCAAAAAACAAGATTGTAATAGTTATAGATATCGTTAACAAATGTGAAACGTTCTCTTGTAGCTTATCGCTCTGTGAATGCGTATCATAAGTCGGAAGCAGAGGAAGTCTTCAGTGCGGGTAAACGCAAATACGAAGCGCTATTACGCCGGCCAAGCAATGCAACCGTTGGTCCCTTATTTTGGTCAAGAAACCTAATCCGTTTGACCAGGGATCGGACCCGTACGATTTTTGGAAAGATGAATAAATCGGAATGGTGCCGATAAATAAATCAGTCGATTAATAAATTATTTCTATTCATGGATGAATTTTATTGCTAACAATACGCGTGCGCGCGCGCGTGTGTGTGTGTGATTTCAACTATTAGTTTATTTCTTATTACACTGTTGTCTTATTCTGGTTTTGTTACTGGTAGGCTTTGTACCAGCAATTTTGCTGACGCTTAATGCCATTTGCAAGCTATTATTGTCTATTGTATTTATGTTTATGTTAACTATAGTCTATTGTATCATACTTTATGTCTATTACTCTATTAAGTCTTTTTCATATAGCTTTGCAATAAACTAAATTAAAATTAAATTAATATCACGAGTGTTAAATTGACTAGCAATTTAACAAATTTTTGCTTATTCGCATCTTCGAAACGATCTTAATAATGTTGAATGACATATTAAAATCTGTAAATAATTAATTCTTATTGCGAAAGTATTACTTCGGCCGGGAGTCGAACTCGGATTTCTTACATTCCGTGCGAGTGTCCTAAGTTTTTAGACTACTGAGACCTTAATAATATTCCTCACAATAATTGGCATATGAAGGAATAACGTCTCTTTAAGCGACGTAAGTAAACAATATAATATATTATAGAACTGTATATGTGATTATAGGATCGTATATTTCGAAAATGCGAATAAGCATCAAAAATTTGTTAAATTGCTAGTCAATTTAACTCGTGATATTACTGCGATAGTTTAGTAGAGTTAACGTTTCAAGATCGAAAAATCATTTCGGCGCGCGTTTCTAAGGACTACATAGTATAAAAATTCACACAAGAATCATACAAGCATTTAAGATCTAGCTAGACTGTTTAAGGCTTTGATTTCTTAGTTTGTGTTACTACATATTTTATTACCGGTACTGATACCGGTGTGTCTCTGAAGAATGTATTTCGAGTAAAAGCAGAGAAAAGTTACTTAGGACAGATAAGATAATTTCTGGGTCTGACGGAAGAAAATTATCAGTAATATGGTATTTACGCATTAGAATTAACATTAGAAGGAAAGAAAGTGAAAGCCCAATTGAAAGTCTATCCCAGCAAACGAGAATGGATTAAAATGGATTGAAATTTTTTTCTACCCGAATACATATTTTAAATAGCGGATACTTTTTTTTGGATTTAATTGGATTCAATTAGATGCAATTGGATGAAAAACTGTATGTAACTATTAATCTAACGTAATCTAACGGAAATGGAAATAACAGTAAACTTATCCATAACCTCGCAATAAGAAAAATGAATTTCAACCGGTTGAAACTCGCCTTATTGCGAGATTATATGGATAAGTTTATTGTTATTTCCATTTCCGTTAGATTACGTAATCTAAAACATCCTCCTGATTGACTCATCGGCTTAAGTTTACATCTTATATAAAATACAGAATAAATGATTTCAATCTATCAGAAACCGTGTATCCCGATTTCTGATAGGTGGAAATTCTTATTCTCTGTTCTCTGTTTCCTGTTTTATTTATTGTGCGGATTCCTTAATAGTATTTTATGGGTGTATTCCCATTTGTTGATTTCCAGTACAGTATCTACTAGCCATGTTGTGTTACCGGGAGAAGCGTTCCCTTTCTCTAGTAAAAAGCAGTAAAAACATAACCTAAATTCGCGCTTCGGTTTTCTTGGGCATGTTTATTTATGAATGTTGCAATTAAGTTGAGTGGTATTGTGTTGCAATCTTGGTCTTTTGCCACAAATTATTGCATTCAATAATAATAACAATTCATTTATATCTACATCGCTTTCAGAATCACTAGATTTGTTCGTGTCGCATGCTCCAAATTAATCCAGAGAGCACTTGGATCACAGGTAAGGTGGTAGTGAGAGCAGTTGTATTCATGTGCTCCAATGTTCAATGACATGAACGGATTTAGAACAAATGAACATGTCACCTAACCTAATCCGTGAGACTACTCGAGCGGGTCGGACATGTGCCTCGTTTTGTTTCGGGTATTTTGTGTTACTTCGATTATTTGAAAAGCGTTTTTATATGAAATAAATGCGCTTTTAATAAATATAAAAGTTATATTATATTTTTATATTATATTATATTTTATTTTATTTTAAACATTTTTCTAATTTTATTTATTTTATTTATTTATTTTATTTATTTTATTTTATTAATATTATATTATATTGTTATTTTATATTTTTATATTTATATCAAAAACGCATTTATTAAATGCGTTTTTATACAAAATAAATCTGAAATACTCTCTCCTCTTTTTTCGATACAGTACGTTTTCAATTCCATTATGTTTGCGTGCGTAACATGCCCCAATCATACCACAATATAAGTACATACAGTATTATAAAAAATTTACTAGATATAGTCACAACAGAGATACCAACAGCATCAGGGCTGTGTGGCTCAGTGGCAGAACGAAAGTCTACCAAATCGGAGGAGAGAACAGACCTGGGATCGAGACGAGGAACACCCTGATATTTTTCTCTGTTGTTATTAATTATTTACAGTTTGGATACTGAGCGTCGGCACCTTTGATGTAGTGGGTCAGGTCACACGCGTCAGGATGACGCGCCATCATGTGGGTTGGAAAGGCGCTTATAAATTTGAGTTTTTATAAAGCTGCAGAATGATTTTTCTAAAAACAAAAGACATAATTCAGTCGTGTTATAAAAATTATTTATAGCGAGTATGTTTTTAAATCGGATAGAATTATATAATAACATAATGTTAAAGAACTCATTATATAAAGATAATATTCACATTAATAATACCATAATAATAATATTAAACATTAAATAAGTAAAAATAATAATTAATCAAATACTATATGAAAATTGTAATTGAATAATTATGTATGAAAAAATAATATATTGCATGAAAATTGTAATTAAATGTGAAGTTGTAATTTAATAATATACGTACACAAATACATACTTTATTACGAGAATACTTTTGTATACAAATATAACAGTCTACACAATATAGCGTCTCCGAAAAAATTTGATTTAATTTTTTAGTAAAACTTAATTTGATTAATTATATTTATGGGAAAGAGATCCAGTTAACCTAACCTACAATTTCAACTTACTGAAGGCAGCCATATTCCTAATTGGAAACCGACGCATGCGCACTAAAAATTGGAGACCATATAAAAAGTTCAGTGTCCATACTGTATGTACTTATACTGTGCTTGAATGTGCTGTTATGTCTGGGGGAAATAAATGTTAACGATCGTTACTGTTGGCGGCGCAGGATTCGAGGGTCGACGGGAGACCGTTTGAAAGAGATACGTTGCGTTGCAAATAAATTTTCACGATGAGCCGATGTGAAATGTGCAAATTGTGAAAACGATTGGTGTCAGTTGAGTGATACGACGGAAGTGTCGCAAATTGCAGGGCCGGTCAACCGGCGGCATCATGTTTCGCTCGAAGAAAGACGTTGATCGCCACGTGCAAAATGTGTTTTGCAAGCTGCGAAACGAGAACGAGGTAAGGTTACCGTTGCACTCGGAAACTCGGAAATTCTCTTTTTCCTCCCGACGTTCACAGCTTCATAGATTTTCTTGTCTCTATTTGCAAACTGTAACTGATATTAATATCAATAATGAGAATAAATACTTTCTCGGTATGTTTCGATACACCAAGCATCGACTGCTCTGCCGCTCAAATATTCTAGTTTACACCGAGCATACTTAATACTAGTATCTTCTATTAAATTGTCTTAATTTCGGCAATACAGTTAAAGAATGATGTACTAACCTATAGTACGCCATATGCATCTAGATTATTAAAATATCTTTATCATATGTACATTTACACGTGCATCGCCGAAATTAAAATAACTTGATGGAAAGTTATTAGTTAATACGCATATTAAGTGCTCGGTGTAAACAAGATCAATGTCAGCGGACGGAAATCTTTGAGTGATTCCAGATGAGAGCGCGACGTACTTACCAATCATGGCGAATTTTCGCGGGAAACTATTCCTGTCGATATTTCGTCTTGACAAAATTTTTTCTTTGAATTCTTATAATTTTTTATAATTTTTTAATTTAAATTTCAGAATTTCCGTTTTTTTATATGACTGCAACTTTTTAGAAAATCTCAGAATACTTGTCAAAACGTTGATGAAGTGTGTACGTACATCTTTTCTAGAATTCTTTATTTAATTTTGAAATATTCTAAGATTTCTCGTTCTATAATTTCCGAAAAAAAACTTATAGAATCTGAACAAGTCTACGATATTTTTCAAAAAACTTCATAACAGTAAAATGAATGTAAACGAACAGTAAAATGAATGTATATGAAAATGTATTAATTATAATGTAATATAGTATTAAATGATGATATACATTGATACATATTAAATGATGAATACATCTTTTAATGTATTTTAAATTAACGATATTATAATGAAAAATCCTTAAAAATATTAATATGTAATATAAAATATGAAAATTTTCAGCAGGATATTTTCAGCTGATGGTGATGAATTCAGATATTCTTATCCAGTTGACTGCAATCGTTATTCGTTCGTGTTTATTGTGATATGGTCGTTAGGTGCAAACTCGTCCTCTAGATGTTTGCTTTAATATTTATATGACATCCTTAATTGGGTTTAATAACATCCGTAGTTATGAAACTGATCAATCACAGTCGTTCCATTCTTCTAAGGAACAATTATGTTGTGGAATGATTGTGGTTGACCAATTTCATAACTGGATGTTATTAAACCTGATTAAGCATGCCATATAAATGTAGTCAATAATTGCTATCTTTTAAACTGAATTTTTGTTGCAATGAAAAAAATTATAATATAAATTTCAAAATATATTCGATAAATTTGTCTTATTTCTCTTTTCTACCAATTTATTTAATGTAAATGGAATAAGAATATAAAAAATTATATTTAACAAAGTATTTAATTTATTAATAATTTTGATCATCTTTCTAATAATTTTAATGGGATCGTCTAAATTACCTGTACATGAAAATATATTAATTATATAACGTAATTTAGTATTAAATGATAAGTATACATTTTTAAATGTATTTTAAATTAAGGATATCATAACATGTTTATATTTTATACTTGAGTTTGAATTGCAGAATCTAATACTCGTTGGTATCTGTGATTCTTGTTACAGAAAAATCTTCGTTGTTACAATGTTGCCAAACTATATTATCAAGTGGGTGATTATGAGTCCACAAAAAGATATGTATTTAATTACTTAGAGATACGAGATAGTTCTGCCAGTGCACATAAGTTATTGGGTCAGGCTTATGAAGCGCTTGGCCAAAAGGAAGCAGCTTTTAATGAATATAAAGTTTCCCTCGAACTTGAAGGGAGACAAGATGATCTGGTCTTGAAAAGTAAGATCTTTTATATTTACCTCTTATTGTCCTTTTAATACTTTATATCAGTGTAATATTTAAACTTTCTTTTTTTTGCTTTTTTTTTAGTATGCGAATTATTGGTTGACATGGACATAGGAATGGATGTTACTAAACTGAAGTATTGGGTAGAGAGAGCTGACAAACTATTTCCACATAATCCAATAATTTTTCAATTAAAAGAAAAACTTTTGACTATAGAAAAACCAAACAATAGCAGTGAGGATCTTGAGGCACTTATCGCATGTAAGAAATTATTATTATGAAATAGAATAATTAAAGAACGGAGAATTAACAGGTGAAATTTTTTCTAGCTGAATTGGCTGCAAGACCGACTGATGTGCAACTTCGTATTAAATTGTTAAATTATTACATGTCGGAGCATAGATTGGATAAAGCTTATGAGCATGCTATTAGTGTAGAGGCCACTGTTCCTCATAAGGACAACGTTGTGTGGTATCAGCTGCTGTACGAATTATTAACAAAATATAAAGAGACTAAATCTCTTGACTGGTCTTTTTGGTTGTTCTATATATCTGTATCTGATAAATATGCGGGACTATGTCTTAAGGAGCAAGGAGGTGAAACGAAGAAAAGCATTCAAGAGGCAGCTCAGGCAGTATTTAAGTAAGTGTATCAATATGTCTATAAATTAAATTGTATTTTATAATGTAGTAGTAGGTGAAGTAGATAAAACTGTAGCTCTTCAGATATAATGTAGAATATACCTTACATATTTTAGAAAAAATAAATAAACAATAAAGTGTGTTTATCTGTTTCATATGTTTATTTTTATAATATATTTATGAAACAAATATTATGATATAGTTTTGACCAAAATCTGAACGAGATGAAGTCAAAAAACTTTTCTAAACAACACACCTTTACGGAGCACTTGTTTACGCACATGTGGGGCCAATTGCACTTCCACTTGGCGTGTTTGCTATTACGCAAAACGAAACGCGAGCAAGGCAGTTGGAATGAAGCAGGAAGACTGTGCTCACCGCTGTTATTAACTGCATTACACGTGGCCCCATTGGAAAACCGTATGCGCATACAATTGGAGGATGAATTTAAGAATCAATTCAATATATGGGCAATGGAGGCAGCATATCGATGTTGCCAAGCTGGTACGTGAGACGAATTATTCTGTACCGATATATTTACTAGGAGAAACATGGAAAACATGGAATTTTCAGCAGATCTTTTTTTATTCTTAAGGTTTTTGTATCGCAAACATTATTTAAAAATGACTTATTAAGATTTGTTTGAAACTTTTACTATTTGAAGATAATGATACTCTCTATACATACGCATAATTTTGAGGGGTAACCAAACAAATGTTAATTATAAAGCTTTAGAAAGATTGCAATCTTCCTAAGACTTTATAATTAATATTTGCCTGGTTATCCCTCATTTTCTTCGGTTCGAATGATTCGTATTATACTTATCTGTAGTCCCTTAGATTTTGAACGAATTTTTAAATACAGTTTTTGCGCTATAATTGAAAATGTATTGTTGCTTCTTATCTAGCACATGTTAAAAATACTAACTTCAAATGCATTTATCTTTTGAACATGCCTGGTTACCCCTCTCAAAATTATGCACAAAGAATATCATTATCTTCAAATAGTAAAAGTCTCTTTTAAACAGGTCTTAAGAAAAGTGATTTTGCGATTCAACCACTTTAAAAGCAGTGATATTCATAGAATTTTATTATTTGTTTAGCATCTTATTTTTTAATTTAAATTTTATCTTTTTTGGAAAATTTTTTTTATTTACTCTTAATAATGTAAAATGCCAATCAATTACTGTATTGTAACGAGCCTCTTTCCTATATTATTCCATTGTATGTTTTATTCCATTGTAGAAAATGATTGATATAGTTTCGTGGAATTCCTTTTTTATAATATAAATATATAGGGTAGGTCCTATTTTAATGTCCCACCCCAAATAATTTTTTTATTTTTGATCTTAGAAAAAAATATTTCAGACAAAAGTTGTATTGATTTGAGGGGAATATAAGCTGGTGTCATTAGTTTGATTTTGAATAGTTGCTTGAAGATCACGTGAAGGTTATCTTCAATTTCTTAAATGAAATCTACTTTTTATACTGCGGGGTTTTTTTATGGCCTAGAAGGGAAAAGAAGAAAAAGATTGGATAAGGCTAGGACGTACTAAAGCGTGCAATAATATCTATTGAGATACGAGGCGGATACTTTAAACATTTTTTTTAATTATCTATCAGCAAGGCTTGCTGCACACAGGATGCATTAATGTTCTACGTATAATAAATGAATAAGCTTGTTATGCATGGCATGCAAGAAACGACATGATAGCTAATTAGACTCTGATTTGAAAGAGTCTAATTGGCTATCACGTTGTCTTTTGCCATGCAAAGATGTTTTTTTACGAGCCACTCAAACTGGAAGTTTCAGCGATAAAAAAGATTACTTGATGACTTCTGTCGCAGAACTGTTAGAGCGACAATCTTATATATGAAAAAGGGCAAGAAGCGTTAAACTTGACATTTAAGCGACAGATTTGTCATGTTTGTTTTTCACAAATATGTGTCTGAATTAAATAGTATTAATAAAGTATTATTAGATTATTCTAACTTTCTGCACTGAATCCTTTTATACTGATCCTTTTGGATCGGCAACAAAGGGAAAGAATAAATTGGGTTATATATATATCGCGATTNGTGATATTCATAGAATTTTATTATTTGTTTAGCATCTTATTTTTTAATTTAAATTTTATCTTTTTTGGAAAATTTTTTTTATTTACTCTTAATAATGTAAAATGCCAATCAATTACTGTATTGTAACGAGCCTCTTTCCTATATTATTCCATTGTATGTTTTATTCCATTGTAGAAAATGATTGATATAGTTTCGTGGAATTCCTTTTTTACTAATTTATAATATAAATATATAGGGTGAGTCCTATTTTAATGTCCCACCCCAAATAATTTTTTTATTTTTGATCTTAGAAAAAAATATTTCAGACAAAAGTTGTATTGATTTGAGGGGAATATAAGCTGGTGTCATTAGTTTGATTTTGAATAGTTGCTTGAAGATCACGTGAAGGTTACCTTCAATTTCTTAAATGAAATCTACTTTTTATACTGCGGGTTTTTTTTTATGGCCTAGAAGGGAAAAGAAGAAAAAGATTGGATAAGGCTAGGACGTACTAAAGCGTGCAATAATATCTATTGAGATACGAGGCGGATACTTTAAACATTTTTTTTAATTATCTATCAGCAAGGCTTGCTGCACACAGGATGCATTAATGTTCTACGTATAATAAATGAATAAGCTTGTTATGCATGGCATGCAAGAAACGACATGATAGCTAATTAGACTCTGATTTGAAAGAGTCTAATTGGCTATCACGTTGTCTTTTGCCATGCAAAGATGTTTTTTTACGAGCCACTCAAACTGGAAGTTTCAGCGATAAAAAAGATTACTTGATGACTTCTGTCGCAGAACTGTTAGAGCGACAATCTTATATATGAAAAAGGGCAAGAAGCGTTAAACTTGACATTTAAGCGACAGATTTGTCATGTTTGTTTTTCACAAATATGTGTCTGAATTAAATAGTATTAATAAAGTATTATTAGATTATTCTAACTTTCTGCACTGAATCCTTTTATACTGATCCTTTTGGATCGGCAACAAAGGGAAAGAATAAATTGGGTTATATATATATCGCGATTTATGTGGTCGATATCATGGTGTAATAAGACAAGGTGAAATGCATAATGGCGGTAGCATACAATCAAATTTGGGCTCAACTGCACTTTGCTGCGTATAATTGCAGTAGCATACTAAAACAGCCAATCAAATTTGGGTCTAAATTCATACTCCTGCTGCGCATTCGCGGGAACGTTACACCTTGTATTTTTACATCATGATCGATACGGTGCAGCAGCACTATCAACAGTTTGAGTGTTTGATGCTTATAGTTGAAACCATTCAAATTGATGTAAGTGTTTCCATGTATTACGGTTCAAGCTACAAAATTTCGACCGCTGGAATAATAACGACAGATCGCTCCAATTGCTTATTTTTTAACAGTATATGAAATTGTACCTTGAGCCTAATATTTCATGTTGGTCGGCAAGGCTTTTCATCCCTTTTCGGATCTCTTTGTTCCAATCAATATCCTGGAAAAAAAATTTTTCTCAGAATTTTTATATAATTTTATAACTTTTTTACATTTTTTATACGAATTGGAACACTTCTCAGAAAATCTACATCTTTTCTCAGAATTTTTCATATATGATACGAAATATCGTAAGATTTCTAAGATTTTTGTAAATATAATTTCTAATGAAATGTTATAAAATCTAAAAAATTTAAAAATATTGAGATGAGAAATTTCAAAATATTTCAGAATTCACTTGTATGAAAAATTCTGAGAGAAGATATAAATTTTTCGAATATTTCTGAGTATTTCCAAAAAATGTTTCAATTCGTATAAAAATTATGAGAAAAATTTTCACCAGGGCAGTCTTAAGAAATTCGTCATGCGGCACATGAAATATTAGCTTTACGCGTCTTATGTAATCACAGACTAAAGCTCGATCTACATAAGACCGGTATTCATAATCAGATCTTATATTCAAGATCGTTTTAAGTACAGTCTTAAGAAGTCACGAACCAATTAGAGAATCATATTAGCGTCTTAAGACATTACTTAAGACAGTCTTGAAATAAGAACGGATTATGAATACCACTCTAAACGCAAAACGCAGGTTGCAGATTGCAATAGATAGCAGACCGCAATACATAGGATGCAGGATGCAGGACGCGAAAGTTGAAGTTCATCCAACTTTCTGTATTCTGCGTTCTGCGTCCTACAACTTATTATAATTAAAATATGTTAGGTTAATTTTTAGTTTTGCGATCTGCGGTCCGCGTTCTGCGTTTTATGTAGATCGGATTTTATATAAATAAATTGCTGACTCAATGTGATAGAAAGAGATGAACCTGATTCCAATTGTCCTTGTTTTAGTTCCTATATACGTATGTATGCGTCCTGTATGTGAATATCGTGTGAATTTATTCATGTAATTTATACATGCTTGAGTGAGAACTCAAATATGGCGCTGCCTAGCGCTGTTTTCAGACATGGAGGCGAAGTTGGCCGTCTATTTATATAGGGTGTTCGACGAAACTTTTGTTAAACGCTTTTTGTAGATAAAGCGGACTAAATTGAATCGAAAAGTCCTCTATTTTGCAATTTTTGCAATAGTTAAGGAGAGATTCTACTTTGGAGGGTAAAAAAAAATTCGATTTTTTTTACATTTTTTGCATCTCTGAAGTGTGTAAAATATGAAGTCTGCAAAAGGATTGTGCAATATTCAAAATGTTAAAGCAATTTATGAATTTATTTACTTGTTGAATCGGATTTTGCACCGCGCGCGATCGAAAATCAAGCTCAACGGTATTACGTGCGAAAATCGGCAAGCAAGAATCGGAAGAAGAAGAATTCAAATGCAACAAAATTTGTTCTTTGAACAGAAGAGAAATTGACTTATATAGTCCCGGAATTGTTGATTAAATATAAGTTGCAAAATATTGTAGTTAACTAACATTATCATAAAGTAATAGTTAACTAAAATCATTATAATAAAGTAAAACTTTATTTTTTCGCGATTTTCTCAATTTCATGTTTTTCAAATTGGCGTGAAATGTACAGCTTTATTAGATTGACTTAAATTTGTTTTTCTACGTAAAATAGGCAATTTTTATGAAGCCATGAACCTAAAAATGTCATAAATTTTCCAAAATAACTATTTGAACAGGTTGAAAGTGAAAAAAAGTTTATGAAAATTAACACTTATTTCAAATAGTTGCCATTTTGTAAATTTTCAAATTTTTCAAATGAAATGAGGTTTATGGCCCCACATTTAATATATTTTAATAATTTCATTAATTTTTTTCGTCTCAGATAAACTGTCGACACCAGTTGACCACGTACGCATTGCACTCTCTAATGCAGCCATAAGAAATAGCCGCCATTTTTTATATTTCGAAACAATTATTTGTACGTGTGAAATATATAAAACATTGTGCCAAAACATTATTTNTTAGATTATTCTAACTTTCTGCACTGAATCCTTTTATACTGATCCTTTTGAATCGGCAACAAAGGGAAAGAATAAATTGGGTTTTATATATATATATCGCGATCTATGTGGTCGATATCATGGTGTAATAAGACAAGGTGAAATGCATAATGGCGGTAGCATACAATCAAATTTGGGCTCAACTGCACTTTGCTGCGTATAATTGCAGTAGCATACTAAAACAGCCAATCAAATTTGGGTCTAAATTCATACTCCTGCTGCGCATTCGCGGGAACGTTACACCTTGTATTTTTACATCATGATCGATACGGTGCAGCAGCACTATCAACAGTTTGAGTGTTTGATGCTTATAGTTGAAACCATTCAAATTGATGTGTTTCCATGTATTACGGTTCAAGCTACAAAATTTCGACCGTTGGAATAATAACGATAGATCGCTCCAATTGCTTATTTTTTAACAGTATATGAAATTGTACCTTGAGCCTAATATTTCATGTTGATCGACAAGGCTTTTCATCCCTTTTCGGATCTCTTTGTTCCAATCAATACCCTGGAAAAAAAATTTTTCTCAGAATTTTTATATAATTTTATAACTTTCTTACATTTTTTATACGAATTAGAACACTTCTCAGAAAATCTATATCTTTTCTCAGAATTTTTCATATATGATAATTACGAAATATCGTAAGATTTCTATCTATCTAAGATTTTTGTAAGTATAATTTCTAATGAAATGTTATAAAATCTAAAAAATTTAAAAATATTGAGATGAGAAATTTCAAAATATTTCAGAATTCACTTGTATGAAAAATTCTGAGAGAAGATATAAATTTTTCGAATATTTCTGAGTATTTCCAAAAAATGTTTCAATTCGTATAAAAATTATGAGAAAAATTTTCACCAGGGCAGTCTTAAGAAATTCGTCATGCGGCACATGAAATATTAGCTTTACGCGTCTTATGTAATCACAGACTAAAGCTCGATCTACATAAGACCGGTATTCATAATCAGATCTTATATTCAAGATCGTTTTAAGTACAGTCTTAAGAAGTCACGAACCAATTAGAGAATCATATTAGCGTCTTAAGACATTACTTAAGACAGTCTTGAAATAAGAACGGATTATGAATACCACTCTAAACGCAAAACGCAGGTTGCAGATTGCAATAGATAGCAGACCGCAATACATAGGATGCAGGATGCAGGACGCGAAAGTTGAAGTTCATCCAACTTTCTGTATTCTGCGTTCTGCGTCCTACAACTTATTATAATTAAAATATGTTAGGTTAATTTTTAGTTTTGCGATCTGCGGTCCGCGTTCTGCGTTTTATGTAGATCGGATTTTATATAAATAAATTGCTGACTCAATGTGATAGAAAGAGATGAACCTGATTCCAATTGTCCTTGTTTTAGTTCCTATATACGTATGTATGCGTCCTGTATGTGAATATCGTGTGAATTTATTCATGTAATTTATACATGCTTGAGTGAGAACTCAAATATGGCGCTGCCTAGCGCTGTTTTCAGACATGGAGGCGAAGTTGGCCGTCTATTTATATAGGGTGTTCGACGAAACTTTTGTTAAACGCTTTTTGTAGATAAAGCGGACTAAATTGAATCGAAAAGTCCTCTATTTTGCAATTTTTGCAATAGTTAAGGAGAGATTCTACTTTGGAGGGTAAAAAAAAATTCGATTTTTTTTACATTTTTTGCATCTCTGAAGTGTGTAAAATATGAAGTCTGCAAAAGGATTGTGCAATATTCAAAATGTTAAAGCAATTTATGAATTTATTTACTTGTTGAATCGGATTTTGCACCGCGCGCGATCGAAAATCAAGCTCAACGGTATTACGTGCGAAAATCGGCAAGCAAGAATCGGAAGAAGAAGAATTCAAATGCAACAAAATTTGTTCTTTGAACAGAAGAGAAATTGACTTATATAGTCCCGGAATTGTTGATTAAATATAAGTTGCAAAATATTGTAGTTAACTAACATTATCATAAAGTAATAGTTAACTAAAATCATTATAATAAAGTAAAACTTTATTTTTTCGCGATTTTCTCAATTTCATGTTTTTCAAATTGGCGTGAAATGTACAGCTTTATTAGATTGACTTAAATTTTTTTTTCTACGTAAAATAGGCAATTTTTATGAAGCCATGAACCTAAAAATGTCATAAATTTTCCAAAATAACTATTTGAACAGGTTGAAAGTGAAAAAAAGTTTATGAAAATTAACACTTATTTCAAATAGTTGCCATTTTGTAAATTTTCAAATTTTTCAAATGAAATGAGGTTTATGGCCCCACATTTAATATATTTTAATAATTTCATTAATTTTTTTCGTCTCAGATAAACTGTCGACACCAGTTGACCACGTACGCATTGCACTCTCTAATGCAGCCATAAGAAATAGCCGCCATTTTTTATATTTCGAAACAATTATTTGTACGTGTGAAATATATAAAACATTGTGCCAAAACATTATTTTGATATCGCCTTCCTTTTTTTATGAAAAAAATTGTGTGTGTGTGTGTGTTGTGGGAAAAGATACATAAATTTTAAACCTTTAGAGTAAAACCTCTCCTTAACGAGATATTAATTAATAAAAATTTGAAATTGGTTTTTAATAATTTTTTACTCAAGTACTATCAACTTTATAGAAAAACAGCAAGAGACAAAAATTGTTTATTTTCTTCTTATAGAGCTCTAAGAATTTTTTTCAGAATTTTTGATTAACTTTTTAGTATTGCATTTTCTCATTGGTAACTATTTTTACCAACATGAGAAAATATGGTATTAAAAAATTCTGAAAAAAATTTTCAGAACTTTATGAGACAAAAATAAGCAATTTTTGTTTCTTGCTGCTTTTCTGTAAAGTTGATAGTATTCGAGTAAAAAATTATTGAAGATCAATATTCGGCAATTTTTTAATAATTAATATCTCGTTAACTATTGTGGAAATTGCAAAATGCTAGAGGACTTTTTGATTCAGTCCATTCTGCTGTGCGAAAGTTTTATCGTTAATTATCAGACATCCTGTATATGTATATATTTGCGTTACTTGTATTTAAATTTATTTTAAAGTTATATTAAAAAAATTCTTGTCTGAAACTTTAAATAAAAATATATCTAGGAAATCTGGGAATTCTCAAAGAATTTTCATACAAGATTTCAGTAAACATATACAAGAATTTCTATATTTTTAAGTATCTAATTTTTACTAAAAAATCTAATTTTTTATATTCTCTATTTTAATAGGTTACGTTCTTCAAAATTATGCTAGGGATGACACGAAAAAGCTGATGGATAGAATTGATAAATTTTGCACAGGATTCTGGAGAGAACGGATTTATCAGGTACGAATCGTGCTTCATACAAATCTTGATAATAAAACGCTATCTTGATGTACATTCAACGTAGCTTTTCTTTTGCAGAGAATTTTTGTAACCCGAATACATCTTGATCATATAAGGAATTCATTTTTTTGCCATCATTCAGCTCCTGATTCACCTTTACGCATGTGTACCGCAAATCAGTTAAGGACTTATAGTCAAAGTACGTTTAATCCTTCTGTTTTTAGATTATTAAAATACGCAAGGATAATCAAAAATTTTATACCTATTTTGTAGTTTATTAATTTGCATAATAAGTATTATATTGCATTTGTTTTTGTTATTAGGTAAGAAGCACAATTGTTACAATTAATAATATTAAATTACACTTAGAACTTTAATTTTGAGTTTGATTTTGCAATAGCTGCAATAATGCACAGAATAAGTATACCGTCGTCCCACAGTGGAAAACAATGTAAAAAACAAAACAATAGACACTAATTTTTTGTTTGCAGTCGCACAAGAGGTGTGGCCTGATTCATTGCACCATCAAATCTGGCTTGGGATGGAGAATCGACCTCAGAACAAAGATGCTCCGTACCCGGATCAAACCTCGCACGTATTCCCAGCGTTACAGTTTTCGGTATTCAACACGAATCAGGCGGCACCCGATAGCCTGTGTCTCATCGATATCGATGCGTTCCTCAATGCATCGATACTCTGCTCATCCGCTGTTTTAGAGGAGCAGCAACTTGGTAGCTTTGTGAATCCAGAAAAATTACCGACATTGCCTATTGATCTTACTACGACGCTGTCCACAAGTAATCAAGAGAAATGGTGGTCGGCGGCATACAAGATGTACTCCAAGCGAGAGGATGTAGACGGTGATATCGGCGAATTACGACAAGAATTGCAACAAGGATTGGGAATAATTCGCTGCATTGGCAACCACGGCATGCATCCGGTGTTATTGGTACATTTGGCACGCATGTTTCATTATCGCGCGAAAATGATGAAGGAGAAGGATGAAGCGAATGGCTACATCCCTAGATGGGAGGCACGCTCCGAGCTGTACTGGACCGCCGCTCTACCGCTGTTAGAGAGATTACAGAATAATCAAACATTACGTATATCTCCGTCGAAGTTGTTCAATTATCAGGGCAAAGAAATGAACAATTTCGAGCTGACGAATGCGCTTGAGGAAGGCAAGTTGCTATTGGCTCAGCGACTCGTACGCGATAAACAGTACGAGCAGGCAATCGACGCGTTGCAGGCGCTTAAATGCCCGGAGGCGTCATTTCAGCTGGCGCAGATTTACAAAATCTTTGCGGACGAGATAGTGGATTCCACGCCCCGCGAAAGTCTAACGTCAGAGATGCGGTCGCAACATATCATAATGCTGTCAAAGGCGAGAAACTGCTTTTATCTTACGCTCGATCGACTTCGTAGTCCGGGCACGAATCCTAAACATCCACTGAACTCTGAGCTCGGCACTCACATCACTGATATTGAGAATGAGTTAAAGAGAATAGATCCGGATCTAGGAAGGGGAGGCGATTTGAGTAGGAATGATATCGATGGTATATCCGACGAGAGTTATTCGCCCACTCATAGCGCTGTAGATCAGGCAGTTACGAATCCGACGTTGCCGATGTTGACAACGCTGACTGGTTCGAACATGCTAAGCACTCCTCAGAGGAATATTCATCGGACGCCAAAACACGCTAGCACACCGTGCAGATTGCAGGATTACTTGAATTTATCAAAGAATCGCACGGAGGCACGTCCGAGCCCAGAGCGCCTTGACGCTCAAATACGTCAAATTATGCAGTCCCGGGACAACGAAATACAGGAAATGATGGAGCAGATGAAAAACATGATGACACAGATGAAAACGTTGACCGAGAAAATGGACAATCTGACGAAGGAGGTAGTGGAATCGCGCAAAGAAAATCAAAAGCATCAGCAGCAACAGCAGCAACAGCAGCAGCAGCAGCAGCAGCGTGTACAGCAGCAACAGAGTGTAAATCCTGCTGTTGATCCTGAAGACTTCTACGTCCTTGATGATGACGAGTACGTTGATTTAAACTATCAGAATCAACCGACTGGGCCGGCGTCTTCGATTTCCGGTAACATATTTACACCGCAGCATGCTCGGCACCCTTATTCATCGCTGATGTATCCTTCAGCAGCAACCGCATTTCAGTATTATCAGGGAGGATTACCATTCCCCGATCCAAACACTCAGGCAGCCATATCATCCCTTTATCCACACACCGTTTATCCTATGCCCATGCTATATCCTAATCAGACGAAAGTGCCGGATAATCCGCTGCAACAAAGTCTCTTCGCATCGACGCTTTCCTCGCAGCTGCCCGATCTCATGTCGGCAACCGCGACGAATCCATCGTTACAAATATCGTTGAAGCAGAAAATCGAAACTCCATCACGAACTAAGCCCGAAGCTACAACAATGGTGACAACTACGACGACAAATACGACAACAACGATTATCAAAGATGCGCTGGTGAACAAAGCACTTCCTGTTAATGTGGTCATTACGACATCCGACACGCTACCAACCACGGTACCATCTACTCAACCGACCCTGAGTGTCACCATACCACCGCAATATCGATTGGGAGGTGGAGTAGCTGTCACTTTCTCTACTACGCCTATAACGACAATGACAATGACGACAACAAAATCGTCATCTTCCAATGTACCGCATTGCTATCAGATTCCTATGCCTCTTCAAGCCACTATACCGACCACTGTCAACTTACCACCAACTTCTACTTATGTAACTCCAGCCAACATCAATGTACCGCCGATCTATGTCAATCTAACAACATCATCGTCTATTGTCACTGTAACTCATACAACTAGCAGTAGTCCTTTACAAAACGTTCATAATAATGCTAGTAATAGTAGTAAGATACATGACAAAACCGACAATACCTATGAGTCAACTGAATCGCCGAATACATCCACAGAGGTGTGCGAGCAGGAGCATGATCCGATACCGAACTTTATACCCGTCATACCATTGCCTGCAAAGGTGAAAGTCACCACTGGTGAAGAGAACGAGGATACTCTATATTGCGGTCGGGCAAAATTGTTTCGCTTTGTTGATAAAGAATGGAAGGAACGCGGCGTCGGTGACGTGAAACTACTGCGCAACACAGAAGGTAAAGTGCGTCTGCTTATGCGTCGCGATCAGATCCTGAAGATCTGCGCGAATCACATGCTGAGGCCCGACATGAAGTTGACTCCAATGACGAACAACAACAAGGCTTGGTTTTGGGTCGCTAACGATTTCGCTGATGAGGAAGTGAAGCTGGAGAAATTTTGCATCAGATTCAAAACCGCAGAGGAAGCGATGACGTTCAAGAATGCTTTCGATGAGGCCAGATTTAGTTTATGTGAGTTAGAGTCTATAACATCTCTGGAAAAGGCGTACAAAATCAGTGAGAAAGTTTTCACTACTTCTTCTAGCGACAAAGATTCGTTCAAGACTCAAAAATCACAGTTAACACAACAAGATAAGATAAGCTCAACAACGGAAGTGATTTTTTCTGACAAATCGAAATCCGGTACGACAACATTAGGAGGATTTTCCTTCAGTTCTAAACCTATTATTCAAGAAGTCAGCGAAGATACGAAAGCAGATGACTCTAAGAAAATCGACGAACCACCGAAAGTCAGTCCATTCAGTGGATTTTCGTTTACCACCAAATCGACCAATACATTCGAAACGAAAATCACGACTACAACAAGCGCCATCTCGATGCCATCTGCGAGCTTTATCCTCGCTACGACTTCAACAACAAATTCGCAGTCGTCTGTTGTGACCACAGCTTCCAATGAGTCACCGATATTTACCTCATCCACAACAACCGGTCAGAATTCTACAGCCTTGAGGAGACCTCGTTTGCCACCACCCGGCGTCATTAAGCAGGGATCGTCTAACGACGAAGTACGACCACAGACTGAAAATGAGCACAAGCTATTTGTCGGAACAGCGAGCCTTCAATGTCAATCTGTCAACGGTACCAATGCCACGCAGTGGAAAAATAAGGGTACAGGATCAATGATGCTATTATTGAACGTAAAATCTGGCAAGCTTCGCTTATTATTGACGGATGACGAAAGCTCCAAGATTTATAGTCACGGAATTCCGTCGGATATGGCGTTTACATACAAGAACGGTACTACAGTTGTTAATTGGACTGTTCCTGGAAACGTTAAAGAACCCGGTAAGACCTGGACTTTACACGCCGCGACCTTTAACACATCGGAACTGGCGTCACAGTTTTACAATGCCGTGTCGAGCTGTCAGCAGAAGTTAGCTAAAGGCAGTAGTCCGAACGAAGTCGCGAAGGCACTCGAAAAGAAAGTTCAGATGTCGGGCGAGAACAACAATCAAAACGTCACGGAAGCGAAGCCACCGTTGTCGGAATTATTTAAACCACCAACTGGTTCTTGGGAATGTACTACTTGTTACACTAGAAATAATTCCACGGATATGAAATGCTTAGCTTGCGAAGCTCCGTCACCTTCTGCGATGAGTAATAAAAACGTTTCCGCAGTTGCTAGTAAGCCCATTGATTCCAAACTACCGTTGTCGGAGCTATTTAAGTCGCCCGCCGGCTCCTGGACTTGCACAGGATGTTACATTGTCAATTCTGGAACAAACGCCTACTGTATCGCCTGCGATAGTTGCAAGGACCCATCGCAACCGCCTAAGCCGCAGCAAGCTAACATCTTCCAGATGAACACATCATCTTCCGGCGTAATACCTATGACCACATTCTCTTTCGGCATTCCCAAAGACACCGCGAAGGAAACGACTGTCACTGGTTTTAGCTTCCGGCTGTCACAGGATAAGAGTGCAAATGAGAGCGCGAAGACTCCATCTAAATCCGAGGAAACTACAGGCACCAATTTCATGTTCGGTATGCCGGTGAAAAGCAGCACTACATTAAATACAGGCGATTCACCGTTTACGTTCGGCTCACCCGCCAAGTCTTTCGGCTTTAATTTTATGGCCAAGTCACCGGCTAAATCGCCTGGCGGCGGCGGCGGCGGCGGTGACGAGATCAGCGAAGACGAGGTGGTTGAGAGTGAAGATATCCACTTCTCGCCAGTTATACCGTTACCGGACAAAGTCGAGGTAAAAACTGGCGAGGAGGATGAAGAGATGCTCTATAGTCATCGAGCGAAACTCTTCAGGTTCGACACCACGGTGAAGGAATGGAAGGAACGTGGATTGGGTGATATTAAGCTGCTGTGTCACAAAGAGACCGGGAAACTGCGGCTGATCATGCGTCGGGATCACGTATTAAAGTTATGTCTGAACCATATACTATCCAATGAGCTGGAGTTCACATCGAAGGACGAGAAAACATGGCTGTGGACCACTGCGGATTACAGCGAAGGCGAGATTGAGTACATGCAATTCGCCTGCCGCTTTAAGACATCCGAGATTGCAGCAGATTTCAAAAAAGCGATTGATGACGCCAGGAAAAATATTAAACCGGCCGCCACTGTCAGTAGTAGTGAGAAGATAAGTAAATCCATGACAAAAACGATCAGCTCACCAGTTAAAGAGATCGAGATTGTTTACGAGGCGAAGGTCACTCCAGAAGAGAAGACAGCCGCCTTAAAGTTGCACCTACCAGTAAACTTTTATTCTTACAGGCAAAAAGAAAACTGTCCCGGCTGTAGAGGTTGTAGGAAACCGAGTATAGTGCTATATCCAGATATCGCTGGGCAAGACACGACGAAATTTATGCCGGAAGAAAAAAAGGTGACAACGCAATCGAAAGACATCTCAAGCTTGAGTATAAGTTCGTTGACCGATCCTGAGAGTACCAGTGAGATTACACAGAACGTAACGCAATCTGCGTCTGTGAAGAATGGATTCTCTTTCGCGACATCCACTGCGACGTTTAAGTCTTCGGCTACTCCCAATATCGACAGCTCTACGATGAGTTTTGGTACTGGCGATCTAAAGTTGTTTAACGATAAGAAAACCACGACTTTTTCATTCGGCATGAATCCTCAGTTCGGTACTAACGAAACGATGGAGAAGACAACATCGAGTGTCTCGCTTGAAAATCTCAAGATCTGTAGTTCTTCAAATGCTCAAACGACGCAGACAACTGCTTTCAATGCGACTAACACAGTCGGAAAAAGTCCGATATTTGGTCAAGCTGCATCGACGGCATCCATATTCAAGTCATCTACTTTTTCTTTCAATTCCGACACGAACATTTTCGGCGGCGCCTCAAAAACCTCATCGAAAACGTCAATCTTTAATAAGGACAGCGGTAACAGTTCCGTTTCTTCTTCCATTGCTACCGCAGCTATTACAAATTTTGTTCCGAAAACATCGACCGTAATCACCACGTCGACAATCGCATCCAATCAGTCCTCTAACTCGGTATTCGGCGTAAACTCTACGCCTTTCTCTAAAATGACGCTTGGTAGCAATAGTGTTTTGCCATTCAGTGATTCTACAACGACGACAAACATCTTCGGCGGAATGACCGCAACAACGACGAATTTGTTCGGCGGAACAACAGCGCCAGCAACGACAAACATCTTCGGCGGGACGACGGTGGCGACGACTGATCTTTTCAGCAGGACGACGGCACCAGTAACGACAAATATCTTTGGTGGGACGACGGCGGCAACTGCAAACGTTTTTGGTACGGCAACAAATGCGACGAATGTTTTTGATGCGACGGCGGCAGTTTTCGGTACGAAACCATTGGATAACGTTCAGAAAAATGAGGATGGTCCCAGTTTCTTATTGACAAATAACATGTCATTTTCGGCACTTGCTGCGACGGCACCAGTGCAACCGGAGGCCTTTAAAGTCGGTACGTCATAACATCACGTAGTCAGAAAAGCTATTGCTACTCAAATAAATATAAACCGAATAGTCTGAAATTATTTCCTAGCGCAATATAACTTGTTTATCTTATTAAAAGCATCAACTTTTCTCTAGATGGTTCCTCTATTTTTTTTTGTATAAGACTTTTAGTATTTTACTTAACTTTCGAATTGATACTTCTTTCAGATCCTAACTTTACGTTCGCTGGCGCGGGATCATCGGTGTTTGGTTCGAAATCTAGTACATCGCTGAATAGTTCGACGATTCGAAACACATCGCGCGAAGAGCAAAAGGAAGAAAACGATGAAGACGATGGCGAAGTAGATAATGAACAGGAGCACGATCCTCACTTTGAACCTATTGTACCTTTACCAGATGCCATTGAAGTCCGAACTGGTGAAGAAGATGAGGAAAAAGGTAGCCTAGATATTTTTGTTTATCATTATTTCCAATTGGAATCTTTCAACTTGACAAGGAGATTTGTTTGAAGAATTCTATATTTATCAATATAGTTAATGTTTATACTAACGTAGTAAATCATTTATATTAAATTAATTTAAATTAAGATTAATATATGTATATGTGATATAGACAAAAAGTTCATGCACTGAATTTTTTTCTGCTAATGTAGCAACACTGATTTTATTAAAATCTGTAAATAATTAATTCTTATTGCGAAAAATATTACCTCGACCAGGAATCGAACCCAGATCTCTTACATTCCGTCCAGATTCGATTCCCGGCCGAGATAATATTTTTCGCAATAAGAATTAATTATTTACAGATTTTAATATGTCATTCAATATTATTAAGATCATTTCAAAGATGCAAATAAAAAATGCATCAAAAATTTGTTAAATTGCTAGTCAATTTAACTCGTGATATTACTGCTATAGTTTAATAGAATTAACGTTTCAAGACCGAAAAATCATTTCGGCGCGCGTTTCTAAGGACTACATACGTAGTAGATAAATTCACACAAGAATCATACAAGCATTTAAGATCTACCATAGCTAGACCGTTTAAGGCTTTGGTTACCTTACAGGTAAAATTTATCAAAAGGTGGAACAACCGGCCCTAAATTGTTATCCAATATATAATCATCAAACAAACTTGCAAAGATGTTCTTTCATTATTACTTTTAAAAATTGTTTAGCTTATTAAGTAAATACAAATAATGATAAGATTTAACTTATTAATTTAAGAACGCTTAAAGAAGAGGCAGTATTCGCCATTCACTTTCAAGGCTATTCGAATTTTGTTTTCTAAGCTGTTTTTTCATTCGTTCACAGTGTTCTGTCAAAGAGCCAAGTTGTACAGATATGACAATGCCACGAAGGAGTGGAAAGAGCGTGGCGTCGGCGAAATGAAGATCCTGCATCATATAGGTCACGGCAGCTATCGGTTGCTGTTGCGTCGGGAGCAAGTGCACAAGGTCGTCTGCAACTTCCTGATCACTCCCGACGTAGAGTTCCATCCGCTTTCTACATCAAACCAGGCTTGGATGTGGGCCGGCATGAACTATGCCGAGCAAGAACCCTGCGTCGAACAGTTAGCGGTTAAATTTAAATCGCCCGATTTGGCTCGGCAATTCAAGGCACATGTCGATAACATTCAGCAAGAATTACGCGAGAAGAGAATTGCTGAAGGTAGTAGTTAACTCACGAGATTATCAAGTTGCACATTGCTACTCGTTCATTGATTCTATTTGTTGCTACTATCTGTACAATGCTAAGCATTTGAAAATGCATACGTTTCTAAAGTTAAATGTTAGTAATAACATTTAATAAATAATGTTATTTGATTATAAGATATTTGATTATGACATTTTATGGATTTTGTGACTCTAATTGATTTTTAAAATGTAAAATCATTACTTATGCTATATTAAACAACTGCAATTATTTGTTTTATCAGAAATTCATTGTAAACTTTATCAATCACAATAAACTATTATGCATCTTGCACATGTGTCTGCTTTTTCAAATTATATTTGAGAAAAATTCGGTTATACCTATAACTATTATTTGTGTCTCACATTGTAAAATTTTCTATGAATGTCCCTGTAAATATATATACACACACACACTCTAATTATATCTATGCACATGCTCTACTTGAATTTTTGAGCATAGAGTCTCACATCGCATTAATTTACATCCGAACAGGTGAAAGATGCATTGGAGAAGCGGAGAATAGTGAAGAACATGACCGAGGTCATGATGTGGATGAGGAAGAAGAAGAGGATGACGAGGATGAGGAGGAAGACGAAGAGGACGATCAGGAGATGCTTCCTATAATCGAGAAACGTGCCACTGTATTTGCGAGATGGCCGGATGACAATAAGTGGGAGAGTGTGGGCTTAGGGAACCTAGCAATTCATTACGATTCCGAGATCTACGCGGAGAGAATCGTCTTGAAGCTCGACGATTGTGAAGACTACGCTAGCAACACCATTATCAGCATAGATACAGTGATGCGGGTAATAAATGTATTCATATATTCGAGATATACTGCGAATTTGTTTTTCTTCTGTTAATTTTAATAACATTTAAGTAAAGCTTACATTTTCTATATGATAATTTACATTAAAAAGACATTTATATTGAAAATATATGACGATTTATAAGTAAAATTTACAGAAAGATAATTATTTACATTGAGGAACACAGCACCAGTGACCTTGATGTATATATTAGAAAAAATTTGTAATTTTAATGCATAGTGCAAACAGAATTTATATATTCCGGGTGTTTCAGACTACCACATCCCTTTTACCTTCGCAAGATAAGGTCAATAGTAAAAGTATTCAGACAAAAGTTATAGGGTTCAAAAAGATCTATTTACTGATCTCAGTTTGACTTTAAGTGGCGTTATCAAGGTCAGATCAAGGTCACGTCGATTTTTTTTAATGGAAACCCAACTTTTTATTCCAACTTTATTTGATAACTGATTTCGAAAGCTTTCTAAAATACTATAATAAAATTTTTTTTCATTGAGTACTTTTCGAATATAAGGCTTGAAAGTTACAGTACCGCCCACATTAGCATTACGCAAGGTGTCCCACTGACTGCTAAAACCTCTTGAATGTTGTTCAAGATCATGTTCTGGATAACATTTGTCAAGATCAAAGCCGTTAGAGATTATACCTCTTATTTTCCTTTTTACGTAAAAATGAATTTTTAATGCAAAAATGAAAATAAGAAGAATAATCTTCAATAGCCTTGATTTTGACAAATGTTATCCAGGACATGATCCTGAACAATGTTCAAGAAATTTTTTAGCCGTCGGTTGGACATCATGCGTAATGCTAATGCCGGCGATACTGTGACTTTCAAGCTTTTCGATAACTCGAAAAGTACTTAATGAAAAATAACTTTATTATAGTGTTTTGAAAAGTTTTCGATATCGGTTATTAGATACTGGAATAAAAAGTTGGATGTTTCATTTAAAAAAAATCGATGTGACCTTGATCTGACTTTAGCGACGCTAAGGTCAAACTGGATAAGATCAGTAAATGGATCTTTTTAAACTCTACAACTTTTGTCTAAACACTTTTATGATTATATCTTATCCTATGAAGATAAAAGGGATGTATGAAACATTCGGTGTATGCATTTGTAAAAATAAATATAAAAAAGGACTATTAGTTGTATGGTTTAATTATATATATTTTCGAAATTACGATTACCTAAACTCGCATAATAATCAGGAGACATTTAAAAACTTAATTAAGTATATTTTCTAACATTAATAATTGCAACTGTATTTTTGAAGAATGTTTATCTCGGAAATAACCGCTCATGTCTTCTAAACATTGACTATGCAATCAGTCAAGTTTTCTACTCTTTCATAATATTCATTTTCGTGAATTCATAAATGTATACTCTTTTTGCACTATATACTAATGAAAATGGTGGATTTCCTTTTGTACAATAGAATTTAATTCATTTTGTTTTGTTTATTCGTTACAATATAACAGCCATTCAACAATTTTCCTATAGTTGACTGTTCATATTTTTATATTTTTCTGGAGTTAAATGTATTGTCTTGTTGAATGTATTGTAGATTAACAATATGCAAAGAACTGCAGATATATTTTTACTAATGTATCGTTATATTTCTTATTCTCTCTTACGTTCACAAAGGTGGAGGGCAAAGAATGTATTTGGAGCGGGATCGATTACGCCTTGGATCCTCCAGAGCGTAGAGTTCTGAGGGCAGTCTTCTCGTCGGTACAAGCGGCGCAACAGATGCATACTTTCTTCGAAGATGTAAGTAAAGATTGATCAAATGATTACATATAAGGTAAAGTAATATGTTACGCATATATATTCTACAATTGAGAAAACGTACGGGATGTACAAGAAGAGATGTTTTTTGCAGGGAGTGGATAGCGCAAAACAAGCCGGTGTTGTCGAATATCATGAAGAAGAATGAAGATTTTTAACTAATATAAGTAGCTGCTAATTGACTGTTGTTACATAATTCATTACCTTCCTATAAGTTAGCGTAAATATGAATTAAACGGGTTGTTTCATGTCGTTCTTCTCAAGTTGTAAGTAAGGGAAATTGTATAAAAAAAGTGAAATGAAAAAAGGAAGCTGTATGATTTTTAAGTACAGCTTTCTTTTTCTTTTCTCTCTTTTTTTTTTAGACTCAAGACATGCAAAATTTGACAAATACAATTGTCTGTATATGCACACGATTACAGGTGCAAGTTCCCGTAGTAATAATTTATGCAAGAAATATACTTATTTATATAATAATTGCACAAATTGGAAAAAAAGTAGATCAAGCATTACGATGTTTAATTTGTTCGTTTATTTTTATACTAGTCTATATAAGAATAGTTTCCTGTCTTTTTTTTTTTTTTAATAAAATATGTGCCAAAACTGAAAATCGCTTTCTATTTTGCAATGAAAGCACTATTTCCGTAACTATATTAATAACTTTTTAAAAAACTCAGTTATTTTTAATCATCTCAAAACTATACACTTTGAAGTGATATTTACGAATATCTTAATAAGAATCATGCGTTACATGCTGACAATGACCATTAAGCTAATAGCACAAAAACAATGTTCAAACCAGATAATTTTCTACTAATTATTATTACATTGAAGAGATGGTCGATATTACGTTACGATAGGTTACGAAGAGTTGCAACACCAAAATTAACAACTATTGTAAATACTTGATCTTATATAGTTACATTCTGATAAAGTGTAATATTGTATTTCTTGGACTGAAATAGAAATTGTCGCGTAAAAAGATACGTGTACACCATCGATATGACATATGTAATATATAACGTAAAAGTATTAAACATTTGATCAAAATTTTGTTTTTAGAAACTATTTTCTCAGGTAAGTGATGTTTCCCATATATTAAAATTTTAACACCAAGTTGCATAAACCGCAGACTGAAGTGTAAAATAGACTCAAGATTTATTCTTAAAATATAGATATATTTATTATACATAGATAAGAATCAATGGATTCTTATCTCGTAAATCTTTTTATATTCATAACTATTGTCAAATATATTCTTAAAGAAGTGTTATAAGGATATAAAACACATTAATATTTACGCTTTAAACGAACTACATACATACGAAAGTTGTGTTTATATATTCTGTTTTTATTAAGCAACGTTTTTATAAAGTATTTTATTTGATATTAATTTAATTGTTATAAACAAAAATTTCAAAAATAATAATTAAATTTTTTTATAGAAATATTTTAAAACTGATTTAAAACTAATTTAAAACTAAACAAGTCATTACTAAAAATGACTTGTGCAAAGTTTCATTGAGATTCACCAATTAGTTTATTACAAATAAATATTTTGTTTATTTACTGAATAATTAATGTCTTCATCTCAATGTGACTTTACATAAATATTTTTGAATTCAAAAAATATTTATATAAAAAAATTGAAATTTTTATCATTATTTTATAATACATTTTCATATATTTCTATTAGAGTATCTGCAAATTTAAAAAATATTTTTTATTGAAATAATTTCATCCAGATGGTTAACTGTCTAATTTTTGTATTATTTTTAATTAAATGCAATTTAGAATAATCTGTAATTTTTCAAGTAATTCTTAACATATTGCATTTGCCATAAGTGAGTCAGATCGCAATATTTACTAGGAGTTTAAAAAAATATCTTTTAAAGTTGAGCGCACACATACACATACAAATTAATGAAGTAAATTTGTATACCCAGCAAACACCAAATATAAATACAATATAACGTGGAAATAACCAATAATGTAACAGATGTTACACTCTATTTATGTTATAATTATATAACTTTATATATATATAATACAATCAGGTTATAAAACTATTACATTGTTTCGTTATGTATACGTTATAATAGTAATAATTATTAATTTGAACTGTGCGTCGCAATTTTATCGGATTTAAAAACAGCTGAACTATTGAAATATCACAATTAAATTTTGGATCAATAGACATGTGTTAAAGAAATCTTAATTAATATGCTGCGAATTTGTAAATAAATTTGCGAAAAATATTATCTCAACCGAGGAGTCAAACCTGAATCTCTAGCATTCGGTGTGAACAATGTGTGAACAATTTTCTACAGCACGAAATATTGCAGCAATATTTCGTGCTGTAGATAAGTATGCAGCTCCGCCACTAGAGGGATACGTTTCTCATGAGAAGGAAACGTCCAGGAAATGTCCTATAAGGAGTACCCAAATCGAATTAGTCTCTATAGACCCTCAAGGGAGAGTCTGTTAATGCAATGTTCAAATTTTAATTGATGCAGCTATTGTGACAAAATGTTTATGTCATCCTTGTTTAACGTTCGGTAAATAACAAGGATGAAATGACCAATTTGCCACATCATGGCGAACGTTTGTCAAACTTTCCCTTGAGAGTCTCTAGGAGCTTCCTAGGAGATTTTCAACTTTTTGGTGTATTCGGATTCCTACCTGAGTGTTCTGCGAGTGTCATATCATTCTTGTTTAACGTTCGGTAAATAACAATTAAGGATGGAATGATACCGGTAGTATTCGAGTGGGAATCGTAACATAGGACTTGGATGTGCTTTCTAGGCTCTCGAATATTTTTTGATCATAACTTTATCATATGTATTTTGGAATATGATGTTAAGCACATAATAATATGTTAGCAATTAATAGAACTAGAATAATTTAAAAGAAAGAGAGTGTATGAAAATGTCTGGACTATTTCATATATGATTATGCACGTTTATGAATATTTATGTATGTATAACGTATTTATACATATTCATGGATGAAAAATTTTTTACATCAGTAATATTAAAAGAATTATCTTTAATAATAGTTGCAGCATATTGCACTGTAACATTGCTACATTACAGCGCAATGAAGGTCTTCTTGCTGAAGGCGGATATTTTTATGATGTTATGTTATATATTTTAACAATGTTGCAAATACATTGCGCAATCTACTTACAATGTTGCAACATTGCAATGAGATATATCTGTAATGATTTTGCAGTCTTTCTGTGCTATATGCGTACATACTACACGTTACAACTCCAATAACACATGTCTAAAAGACATCATAAATACATTTTTTACTCACATATTCTACAATAAGTCGTTTATTTTAAGCTTTAATTCTTAAGCCGTAGGAAATTAATCAGTTACAATCGAATATGAGAAGAATAATTAACTATGATCAATTTCTTATAGTAAATATTGTTTAAAACTTAAAGCTTATATAAGTATATAAATAGCTTATATATAGAAAGTCCATGTATTATCTTAATGCGTATTGTCTGGGTAGACAAAAAAATAATTATGCAAGTAAAATACTTTTAATCGCTCAATTTAAATTATATTAACAGATATACAAAATATGACCGAATAATTATTACTAAAATAAACGAGATGATATGATACTTCAAAGAAAAAGAAAAAAAAGACATGAGATAAAGATTTGCATTAATTTTCAAGAGGAATAATTGTTCATGTAAAAGAACATTCATTAATATGTATATGTTTAATAATATACATATATTGTACTACATGACTGCATCACGACTTATTGAACCGCTGTATGAAGATGTGCGAAATCATGCTTGGACTAACTATAGAAATAGATATGATTAGATAATTATGATCTCGAGTAAACAAAGCAGTAATGAGAGAAACACAAGTGAAATCGAATGCTGAAGAGTTTCCCGGGCCAGCGCTCTTTGCTCTTTCAGCAGTTTCTGCAACGTGCAGCGCCATGTCACGCCGTGTCACGATCTAATAACGTAGCAGGAACGTTTCAATAAACATGAGATGATTAAAGTTCGACGCTACACATTGGTGGACTTTGAGCCTCGAGTGGGTATATCTTATTGAGTGAGTTTCGTCGCATTCTAGTAGTCGTAATAATTCTACAAAAGTAACTTGAAGTAATTCATTACGATGTCGGCCATAACAAAAGGTATATGCTCACAATTTTTATTCTCATCTAAATCCTTGATCGAAACATGCATTATTGTGGTTCATCACGCCGACCCAAAAACTTGAGAAGAGGATTTAAGTATGAAGTCTGCTTCCTCCCTCCTCTCCCCCCCCTAAACTCTGATTAATTTCGTCGTGGTGATGCACTTGTCAAATAATACCTGCAGTTAAAGTTATTAATTTTTTGTTTTACATTTGAAAGAAAAGATTGAATCGAATTACATTATAATAATTAGAAATTTTTCTTTAAACGAGTTTGACATTTTACACACACACGCGCACACGCACACACACACACACACACACACACACACACAAAGATCAATTTCAGTTTACATCGTAAAAATTTTACTATTTATCTTTCTTTAGTTCATAGAATTATAAGAAGATAAAAAGTAAGTCGAGATTAAAATCGAGATTAAAATTAGTCTACATTGGTAATTGGTTTAAATTGAAAATAGACATCTACCATTTGAATTAATCAATTTAATTAGACGATTTAGTCAGAATCATAATGAGACAAAACAAATAATGTCTCAAAAAGAAAACGGTATATAATTTGTATCTATTTGTGTCGCTTATCGAACATACGTGCTTTAGCATATAATTGCAATTTAATTTCATATGATAGTTTAATATAGCAAGTAGCTATTTGTATGTAAACACCAACTAAAAATAACATTTCATTAATATTATACTTTCCTACTTAATAATGTAATTATTACATACATGTATGTTACATTTATATTATTGTGTGAACAATATTAAAAAAAAATGGAAATTATAATATTGGTCTAGTCTTCTAATGTGATGTAGAACAAAATTTAAGTGGATGGAAATGTGTTTAACTGCTTAACTGTTAACTTTATTTTACTTCTATAGCATTCTGATTTGCTCTGAAATGGTACCGAATTAATTGATGAGAGTTTTTGTAAAAATTGTACATTATAAGTAGAATATGTTACTGTTATAGTTGATGTTTACTAGAGTACATGTATCATATTTTTTATGAATCTAATAATTTTTACTTAAAACTTTAATAGTTTAATGGAATATAAAATCAAAATCACTTGAAATATAAAAGAATAGGATTAGTAAGAAATGAATTATTAATTTGAAATCTTCCACAGGTATATTTATTGTTGCTGCAAAGCGTACTCCATTTGGTACAATGGGAGGTATGTTTGCAAACAAAAGTGCAACTGATTTGTCAGTTGTCGCATCAACTGCTGCGATACAGGCAGCAGGCCTAAAACCAGAGAAGATTGACAGTGTTGTATTTGGACATGTTCTAATGGTAAATCAATTTCCATTTATAATTACCAATTACGAGTATTTACATAGCGTGTATTCCGTTTCACGCATGATGCATCATTTATCCTTGTTGTTCACCGAATGTTAAATAAGGATAAATGATGCAATATGCATATCATGCGTGAAACAGTATGCACTCATTGATCTTTTAACTGAACTGACGTACTTATAATTTTTTCTTTATAGAATTCATCTTCCGATGGTGCTTTTTTGGCAAGGCATACTTTATTAAAGTCAGGAATTCCGTTACAAAGACCAGCATTTAGTGTAAATAGATTATGCGGTTCTGGTTTTCAGGCAATTATCAACGGAGCTCAGGTTAGCCAAGAATTCCATAATTCTCTTAAAATAGTAATTTAGTAAATATTGAGGAGAGAATAACTAACAAATAATATTATTCCAATAGAGATGAGAACAATAATAAAAAAAACTAGGTGTTTCAGATCACCCATATACCCCATTTAAAAACGAGGGGAGTAGAGTTATTTTGAAAAATGTTTCAAACAAAAGTTATTCGGGATCAAATAATGCATTACATGAGCATACGTGATTGATTTTGGTGGCATTGTAAAGGTTATTTCAAGGTCGACTTGAATTTTTTAAATGGGAACCCATATCTTTTATTGCATATTCTTGTAGTTCATCTCAAGACGTTTTCGATCACAAACTCTTTAGTTGAGATTTTCCTGAGACTTATGAGACTTCAAAATTTCAATACCGCCGATGTTAGCATTATCCAAGATGTACTGCGTGGAAGTCAAAGACTTTAATCAAGCGAAGATGTGTAAATCCGATATAGCATCTACAAAGTGTTAAGAAAGCGCTGAAAAAGAACATATAAGCGCTTTTTTAGCACTTTATAGATACTACTATGCTTGAGTCGAAATGTATATATCTACATAAAGTGTTAAAGAAACACATTTAAATATATACATATGTATTCGTATTATAATAATACATTCAAGTTTAAAAAGAATGAGGGAGCATGTGTAATTAAATGATAAAAACGTATTTTAAAAACGTTTCGAAATGCTTGAAAGTAAAAATATGTTATGAAAAATGCTGACTATTGTGTATTGATATATTATCATGGTATAATAATGGCGAGTACCAAACAAATAATTCCATGAGTAATCACTAATATTCGTCACCTAGTAATGAAGGTATTAACAGAGGCCATTATGTCTACACTGACCATAATATTACCTTCTCTTCTACTAATAAGGAATAGTTGCAGAAATTAAAATTATTATATAGCATTTCACTATAGTGACTATATTTTTTCATTTCAGAATATTCTGATAGGAGACTCAAAGATTGTCTTGACGGGTGGTGCAGAAAACATGAGTCAAGCTCCTTTTGTTGTGAGAAACGTTCGTTATGGCACTGCCCTGGGCCAGAAATATGAATTCGAAGACTCACTTTGGCTTGGATTACTTGATACCTATTGTAATTTGCCCATGGGTTTGACTGCGGAAAAACTCGGTGCTCAATACAAATTAAAGAGAGAAGAAGTCGATCAATTTGCTTTGAATAGTCAGCAACGTTGGAAAGCTGGTAGATATCGACAATATTTTACTTAATATGAAATTTTATGTATTAACTATTAATTAAATATGAAATTTATAGTTTATTAATCTTCTTCTTTAATTAAATAAATTTAGATTATAGAATTTAAGCCTCTATTTAAGAAAACGTATTATAGCCAACGATGCGGGTCGTTTCAATGAAGAAATAGCGCCTGTGCAAGTGAAAATTAAGAAGCAGGATACATCTGTCAGTGTGGACGAACATCCACGTACGCAAACGACGCTAGAAACACTTGCCAAATTGAAACCAGTTTTCCAGAAAGATGGATTAGTCACAGCTGGTTCTGCATCGGTACTGTGCTTTCATTTTATGGATATAATTTTTATAACATTTTTCCCAAATTTAATTAACTCGGCTTTATTCTTGTTCTCAGGGTGTCTGTGACGGAGCGAGCGCTGTTATTTTAGCTAGTGAAGAAGCTGTCAAGGCAGAAGGTTTGAAACCATTGGCACGTTTAGTAGGATATAGTATTGTCGGCGTAGAGCCGAGCATTATGGGAATTGGTCCTGCACCAGCAATCAAGAATTTACTTAAAGTTACGGGCAAAACACTCGATAACATAGAAATCGTTGAGGTGAGATTTCAATTTATATAACAGAAACTTTACCTATCAAGCAGTTTCTTTAAAACATAAAAATGTTTTAAATAATTAATGTTAAAAATGAAAATAATTAATATAAAAAGTAATTAAAAATATAATTTAGGTTTTACTCTTGTTAAGCATTAACTGTGTAATTTCTGATAGATCAATGAAGCGTTTGGCGCTCAGACTTTAGCGTGTGCAAAGGAACTTAATCTGGATTTGAATAAATTGAATGTAAATGGTGGTGCTATTGCTGTAGGACACCCATTGGCTGCTTCCGGTAGCAGGATTACTGCTCATTTGGTGCATGAACTTAGGTAACATACCTTATGATAGCATAAAACAACGCATTTTTATTAATATTCTGATTTATATATGTATTTTTCTTGCAGAAGGCGAAAGGCTGGAAAATTCGGCATCGGTTCTGCTTGTATTGGCGGCGGTCAAGGTATCGCTGTGATGGTAGAAGTGCTGTAATCAATTAAAAGGTTTAAGCTAAATTTTGTAAAAATATTGTAATATACAAATCGAACTAACATAAAATGATAAGAGTGATACATCGTATCAAACAAACGATTGTTAAGTCTTTTTCTCGTTTTTAATGATATAGGCAATATCATGAAGAATATTTTTATATATAAAAATTTATACATACTTTTGTACACATATATAATGATACAGTATTCAATAAAACTAAAACATTTATATTTCATTTGCTGCTCTTTGTAGTTTTAAAAAATATATCGTAGCTATAAAATTTGATATCAACAAACTGGTTTTTAAGCAGCTGATCCTTGAAGTACCGTAAAAATCGAATAGGACATCCGCATTATCTGAAATATACAAGAGCTATTATCTTTGTTCAAACGACCTAAAATTCTACTTAAAAATTTAAAGCAGTTTAGTTTTAGAACCACTACTATAGTGTGGATTCAAATAATAAATATTATTTAAGATCAATCTAAAATAAAGATGTATGCGAATTATTTTAATAAGCCGAGGAGGCAGCTTTTGATTTGCACTGAAAATTAATGGTGCATATGCTTTTCAAAAGTTCAATTATCAGAAAGACAATATCATCATCTAGATCTTTATAGTGTATTTGAGTGAATGAATTTTGTTTTAACAAAATGTTTGATAAAAATATACGTACCTGCATAAAAGTATCTAAAGACAATAACATGACCCTACCGGCACTTAAGGTGAGCGGACGATGAGCTCTTATCATCATGATTTGTAGACCGCGTTTGAATCTTTCGGTGTTGGAGAACCAATTGCTTGAATATGCGGCCGTGACTAAACGCATACTCTAAAACTCGCGCATGTTTTCTCGCACATGTATGTATATGTAAGAATATCTGTTTAAATACTCACATGTAAATGTAATTCATTACCGTGCCAACAGAAGATGAATATTTGGTACGTCATGCAACACATGTATGTCAGCATGCCGATCAGCACCGCCGGAATATAAACGTTCATCTGCGGTTCAACCGGTCGCGTTTTGAAAACTCGCTGATAAATTGATCAAAGCAATCGGATTTACCTGCGATACATTGAAGGCAATCAAACAAATGATCATGCAATTCGAGAGGAATTGAAAGAAGATAACGGTACCAAAGATGTTCTGAATTTCATTTGTGAAACTGCAAAATCAATACAATTAGTTGCTAACAAAGCTAAAAATGCAAATGGATAATTAATTTCATCAATTTCTTATAGCTTCGATACAGTACATATTCACATATGTAATCTGATTCAAAAAAATTTATGCAAATTAAGTTTTCTAAATATTATAGAGATATAATAATTTTATGAAAGAGTATAGCGGAACAAGCATGTGAAATCAGCTCCCGCAAGTCCCGCATCAATTGAATTCAAATTAGTGTCGGCTCGTGTTTGTGTGTTACAGCGCCGCACCACGATAAATGGCCGAACTTATAGGAATGGAAAAGTAACGTTTTGACAACAAAATTTATGTTGCGTGCATTTCGTTATTATTTGCTTAATTGTGAAAATGTGACTTGTCTCATACTTATCAAAGTCATAATTATCGATGAAAACTAAAGTTATTTTGGAATTTTATATGTAAAAGCGTATATTCGCTGTATCATTTTGCAATTTTTGTAATTATTACTCAATGAGCAGAATATCTAAAATCGACGCATTAGACAATTTTAAGGTATCTTTAAGAGTTCTTTGAAAAACATCTTTAAAATATATCATAAAGAACTCTGAAAAATATCTTAAAGTTGTCTTATGTGTCGATTTTACCCGCTTATTCGGCAATTTTTAGGAACTAACTTGTGAAAATTACAAAATGATACAGGATTTTTTGACTCAGTTTAATGACTACTTTATCTGCACACAAAAATAGCCCTAAATACGGAACATCCTGTATATCATTTAGAATTGCATCAACGTGCACATCATTCTTTTTCTCATGCGATCTTATAGGAGTCTCTTTTCATCGACTGGTTGCCATGTAGATTGCTATGTAAAACCTTGTAGAAAAATTTCTTATGTTATCCTATATATATGCTGTGTAAATCCTATAAGTACCTATTGTAAGAAATTTAGAAGAAATAGGCAGTATAGAGAAGCTATTAGCATCAGGGCTGTGTGGCTCAGTGACAGGACGGAAGTCTACCAACTCAGAGGAGAGACCAGGTCTGGATTCGAGACGAACCCCCAGGAATGCTCTGATATTTTTCTTTGTTGTCATTAATTGTTTACACTGTGCAAGTTCCTACAGAGGTTGTGTTCCAAAATTTACTGTTAGTATTGAAAATCTATAGCGCACATAACGAAAACAATAGATTTTTAATACTGGCAATAAATTTTGGAACACAGCCAGAATTTTATAGGGACCTATAAAAAAACTCATGGGAGTTTACAAGATAGGAGCCTTCTTTCATGGAACCAGTCGAATTTAGTATGGGTACCCATGGTTAAACAAATCCATAGGAAAATTTCCCATAGAAATTTACAGCAGGGCGGTCGTACATTAACGATCCGGCACCGAAGATAAAGAACTATAGCGAATGTCAGCGTCAGGCAGCAGTCTGTTGAATCGAGCGATAAACGCGCTTCCTTTTGAGTTACATATCCCAGGCTACCAATCCTGGGCACTCGACTTACGAAGCGATTAGCCAGAGGTGATACGTATAGCAGCGAAGAAAAAAAAATGCCAAAGAGACGATAAAAATACCCTCGGGTGCAATTATCAACGTGCAATTGGATATGTTCGCGAGACGTACGGGCATATTGTACTTTAGAAGTGTTTTTTTTGTAACGCGTTATCGATAAACGACGTGCGTCAAAACGAAAATGGTATCGTGAATCTGGACAATGCGACGGGACTCGGTGGGAAGCGTACGTGAAGAAGAACAACCGCGTCGTGTACCTTGACTTTTTTCGGTAATCTTCGACCGCTCAAGGAAGTGGTGCAACATCAACATGTATTTAGAACTTTGAAAAGAGAGAAAAACTGGAATGAGGTGCAGTCTCGAAAAATTGCTCGACATGGCCATACCGACATTTGTGGATCTGCAAGGGGGATTCATCGTTAACAAGAAATTTATCGTGAAGGAAGTGGCGGTGTTGAAACAGGGGGCTGTTCTCACGCATAATATTTTTACGAGTCATGGAAATTTTTGACAAAATCCGATAGGTCTTGCGCTTCCTGGTTGATTGCTTATCACCATGGATTGTGATGGCAGAACGGAAGAATCTCATACAGCGAGGCGAAACGCCTAATACGAAGGCTGTATTTGAAGATGATGCTATCGTATGCGTCCAGTGTTGCTAGCGGGGACGCGTTTTAATGCGCATGCGCCGCAAAACAATCATGTCTATACTTCTGTAGCGTGATGTGACGATTTCTTGGCGAGCTCCGGCAATGTAAAGTTAGGTAATATATTTTTGTAAAGAATATTGTAAGGTTTTTAACAATTTTCCTTATCCTTGCAACATGGAAGCTCGATGTGACCTTGATTTGACCTTGGCAAAGTCAAACTGATATGATACTCAATAAATAGATCTTTTTAAATCCCGCAACTTTTGTCTGAACATATTTTTTAGATCTTATCCTGCGGAGATAAAAAGGAACGGATAGTCTGAGACACCCTATATATATATATAATTTTATGCATCTAACTTACTGAAATATCATATTGCTGTGCATAGCGCATCGCTTGAGTAGTTGATAAGCTAATGTTTTCCTTTCGAGCGGCTTGTTCTTATCATTATCATTCTGCATCCCATGAATGCTTGCCTTGTTATCAATCGAGATAATGTTGCGCTCTAGGATTGCCAGTTGGCAACAGGCGACCGTGATCAAGCCCGTCATCAATGTATCCATTGCCACGTTATGAAAGCAAGCAATTATGATAGCGATGCCCTGATGTGCCGCGGTGATCTCGAAAGCCGGCGTCGCTGTCGTATTATAAGGGTACCATCCCTCCATGGGCAGTTGACGTGAACGACCAGCGACGAAGTCAGCGATTGGTGTAAAACCCCAACAAAACACCGCAATTCCGCCGAAGCTTTGATAAATCGCATGATGGAAGATGCCCTTCCACGTGTAACTTATAAGTAAATCCTCATATTCTTTGTCGTAGCGACTAAATGCAGGACTATCGGCTGTGTCCAAGAGCGTCTGGATTCGCGCCTGACGACGAAGAAGAACGACCACCTAAAAATATCGATCTCTCTTTCACTTTTGATTTACACAATATTTTTCAAGATTTAAATCTATTTAAAATATCTGTCTAGCCCAGAAAAATTAAATATTTTGCATTTTAGAAGCAAAATTGCCATAAAAAATTTGTTTGCAGAAAGTTGTTCGAAATGATTTATACATCATATTAAAAGTCCTGACCGTCAGCGGACTTGAAAAACTTTTCAGCTTCAAACAACTAATAAAAAATGCCGGTTTTTAGAATATTTCAGAAAGTACTCATTTTGTTTAAATAAAGATCATTATCAAAAAAAAGCTGATAAAATTAGAAATTTCATTTTTTGAAGGTCATATGATCAATATTTTCTGTGAATGGAATTTTTTGGAGAATGTTGTATTTTTGATCATTTCTCTCGAGAATAAAGCGATATTTCACATTTTTTCATAAATATTTCGGATCTGGTTACTTTTACGTACAAAATACTTCTCATAAAAATTGAAGGTTACTGAATTTCCTACAAAATCATTTTTTTATTCGTTCTTGTACGACTAATAGTTTCCGAGATACGGTTTTAATGTTGTATATTTTTCTTTATTTTTTAATAAAACTTTTTTTTTAAAGTTTCATGTAAATATCTCGGATTTTCTCGGCTACTCCTACGTAAAGAGTACTTGTTATCAAATCAAAATATTTTTAAATTTCTTACAAAATCGTTTTTTATTGAACTTCGTTGACCTCGTACAATGAATAATTACCGAGATATAAATAAATTTCCTGAAATTGTAATATATTTTAATGAATAACTTGCTTGTACTCATCATATGTGAAAAATGTACATAAAGTAAAAATGTACATAAAGCTTATGAAATTAGCTTGAAAATACTTTTTTTAAAATAAATTAAACAATATAATATAGAGCTATGAATCACTTAGGATATTATGTGAGTAACAATATTATAAACACAAGCCATGGATAGACTATTAGAGGACGCAGGCTTCACGACAAAGCGAGCATCTGTATGAGTAGCGTTACCGAGCCTCAGAATGAGCTGAGCCGAAGGGAGCTAACGAAGGGAGCTAACGAAAGGACCGAAAGGGAGGAGTTACCGATGAGACAAGCGCAGAAATTCTGTAAGGCCGTCGATTCCCGACAACTTGAGCGAATAGCACGTGCCGAATTCGAGCCGAAAGACTGCGGCCCACAGAGAGCTACCGCGAGTAATTAATCTTTTTGTTGTCGCTTGCCGTTCGCTAGAATCACATAGAGTTTTGTATTCAGTTCGCGTAAACTTGCCGCCCTCTCGCCACAGCGAAGTCACGCGTCTTGTTAGGTAGTGTGATTATATGTTAACTCGCCATCTTGCATTGTATCACCGTTTGAGTCGCACTTCGTATTGAGTAGAGAAAATCATTGTACGACGTCTGGCGGAAAGCCGCGATTGTTGCTGTAAACTTTGATCGACTGAAGAATTTAGGATAACTCTCGTGACGTCTGTTCACGTTTCTATTACTTTGTGCTACGCGATTCGATAATTTCCGCTTATAACGAGCACATATTCGTGCCAAGACGAGTTATTGTCACTACGGTAAATTGCGTACTTGAGTAGGCGCTTGGAATCGTGTTCCTTATCAATATTAAATATATGTTTTCCATTATTAAAAATGTTCTCTTATTATTAAAAGGTAGTAATTCTTGTTTGTTCTCTCGCCTTCCGATTTACTTCCGCTCCGAATTACCCACTCCTGCTGTCCATGCTCCACTGTCGTCCGTCGCATTAAAGAAAAATCGAGAATAATTAGTCGAGATTTAGAGAAGTCGCAAAGAGCGGCATGCTCACTCGTACCTAGTGCCCAACTTAAGTTAAAAGAGAATTCGCGGTAATTCAGTGAGTAGCTATCGACTTAAAGTATCAGAGTAAAATCATTAGCTGTAGAGTAGAATCATTTGCTGATCGAATTGCGATCACAGAAAAACGACGATAGTTGTACCGTCGGTCGAGACTGCAGTCGCAACTTATATTGAATAGATGTGCATATAGCGAAGAAAAAAAACTGAAAAGTCGTTTCAAATGATTTGAACTTTTTGTAAATTCATCCAATTGTGAGTGATATTCATTGTTATGTCTATATTGACCTCTTGGTAAAAGTATCACGCTACTTGGAATATATAAAGCCGGTTTGAACATCTTATAATCGTATAAAAATTCGAATGGTATTCCCTGCTATGTACATAATGAACATCTGGTAAAAATTCATGCTACTTAACATATATGAAGCAATGTATTGTGTATTATCGGTATTGTCTAATATCGATAAATTGGAAAAAATTTTTTATTTATATGATGATAATTACCTTTAAATGGTTCCACAGATAATAATTAAAATTATTTCTATTTTTAAGCAAGAAGCATTGTTAAAATCAAAACTCTGAACAATCATCACACCAGCAAAAAGTTTAAAAGTGTAACGATTCGTTTGAGAAAACTCTAGAACTCAACTTTCGTTATTTTGTGATATGTCTTGTCAGGCAAAGACCTTCAACTATTGCTATATAAATAACTAATAACCGAACATGCCACACAGCGACCAACTAAAGACAGCATCGTTGTGGAGGGATAGTGGGATAGGGATGATAAGAAGATCTTTAGGAAGGAAAAAGTGATTGTATGATAAGAGAATATATTTCAGGCAGAGATTTAGTGTCATTCTACTTATTTAACCCGTTAGTCTGCCTTTTTATAAAAATCATCTCGGAAGTTATTCTCTTATTATAGCAAGGTTTACTGTCTAAAATCTTAACATTGTTCCAGTCGAAATTATGATTAAATGAGATGACTGATGATTTGATATGACCGACGGTCAATCTGACTTTTTATTAATATCAAACATAAGCTTTCCTGTGATCGCAATTCTCGTTTTTAATTGCCTTTTGGTTTGACCAACGTCATAATCATTGCAAGAAATCCTGTATACAACATCGTGTACTGTTGTTTTCAATGCATCCTTGTCGGTTGTAACGTAATTTTTAAGCGTATTCGGAATCGTAAATGCTAGTTTTCACGTTTTTTGTAACATTAGATAATGATTCTGAGATAATTCTTACAAAAAGTATAGTGAAATATCTATTATTCTCTTTTTGTTGAATATATTGACAGTTCCTATTACCGTTACAATTCAAATGAAATTTAATTCTAGTTGAATAGTGGAAAAAATAAAAAAAAGCAGAGGATATCCATTTTTAAGCAAAATTTACAAAAATCACGTAATTTAAAAAATGATTTGAAGCAATCCGTTGATTTATTTATCCTAGTTACATGATTTCGATATGTAATTTTGTGTTTTTTAGTAAGGATAACAAAAACCTTCACAATGACGTTCACAAATAAATTCTGATGTCACTATGAGATTATCAAAAGATCATAGTGGTATCATATATTATTATTTTAATCTATATGTTATAGCAGTCTCACAGTGAGGTATAATTTTTATCACAGCTTTATAATTATGGCATATAGCGATATCATAGCAATATCACTTGTGACAAAATAGACTGCACATAACGTTTTTGTAATTTTTTGCTACGGGAACATTCTTACATTAAATTCTTAATTGCTGTAAAATATTATCAAAATTATAGATAATTATAGAGTCCGACCGAAACTACATTTTGATCAAAACTATCTTTGGCCGAAACCAAAAATGAATATTCGATGTCATTTAATTTCGGCCGAAAACGAAACCGAAATCGAAACTTAGGTCTTACTAGAAAAAAAGAGAGGGGGGATGGAGGGAGAGGAAGAGGGAGAGGGGAGAGAGAGAGAGAGAGAGAGAGAGAGAGAGAGAGAGAGAGAGAAGCTAACAGAGTCATATTTTTTTCAGCCGAAGTCGACATTTTTTAATTAATTTTCTAAAGACCGTATACTTTTCCGAAATTATGACAAATATGTACATCTACAAACAAACAAGATTTTATTGAAACATAATAATATAATAATATTGCATTTTCAACTTTCAAATAAATCAAATCACAGTTATTATTAGGATCATATCAAAGTTTGTGTTAAATTGTCTTTAGCTTAATTAACGAGTTAATAATTAAAATTGAACAGTTGTTTTTTGAACGTTCAGTAGCGTTGCAATTTGTATAGTTTTGATTTACCCACTGGCATTTTCTCTTAATTTCGGCCAAAATTGAAATCAAACTGAAATTCTGATTTTTTTTACCGAAACTGACCGAAATCAAAACCGAAATCAAAATTTCGGTCGGACTCTAGATAATTTTAAGATTATTGCAGTAACCTTCGAAGCATGGGTGCAATTCGTCATTAGCAAGGTCATAACTGCGGTGAGTTTCGACATATCTCCCCAGTTCATGAGAACATTCGCTATTTCGGAGGAGAGTAAGATACCCAGGATGAAAGTGAAGCTACAGATGGTGTAAAGTAGATACGGTAACCGGAACTTGCCTATGACAGGCGGCCACGTGCCCAGAAAGTAGACAATTGTTAGACTCACCCTCAGATGAAAATTCGGTGTGATCGTTCCTCGTTCTATCATTTTTTTTTCTACCTGAAGAACCGAGCATCATAAAGAAGTCGATAATACTCTATGGAGATAAAGATTGTCTGATTTTTTTATACCTTTCTTATGAGTACACAATTTCTCACTTTCACTTCATTTCAATTTAACGTGGTTAGTTAAAAACTCATTAAGTAATTTAATCAATAATTTAATTAGATTTGATATTCAAATATGGATAATAATCACTTGCATTTAAATTATAAAATTATGTAGTTTACAACTTAATTAAAAGCAATAAATTTTTGTAAATAAAATGCTTGTAATTTATAATGTTTATGTCAGGAATTAATGTTGAATTTTCCTTTGAAGAGACGTAAGGATCATCTATTTATGAAAATTTACGAAAGTTATTTGTTATCGCTTAATGATTTACAGAGGTATACAATATGCCATCTGAATGCTTCCTTTTGGTTGCACGTTTGAGTCGCACAAGTTGAGGTGCTTTCGCAATACTAGATGGCTTCCTCTAATTCGAGAGGAAAATTCCGTAGGTATTCCAGAAATTATAGTATTACATAACACGGGCTTGTAATCAATCGAATCGCTCCGCTTTTATCATACGCGAATTATTTATGACTTATCAGGCTTGCTATTATACGCAATTACGAAAGCAATCAACGTATAATTTATGTAGAAATAATTAATCATACTGGATTATCACTTATTCCCTTTATACAATTCTATAGAACGATGATGTAAAGGCAAACAGCATTTCCTCGTGGTAATTCATTGCATGTTGTGACAGTAAACATTTTGTTAATACAGCGTTAGTTACTTCCATATCAACCTTCAAATCCTCCAAAAATTGAAAAAAAAACTTCTGGCAAGCATATCTTCATAAGAATTGAATTACTTACAATAATTAAAGGCAAGTGAAGCTAAGCTATTTATTAATTAACAATTATTTATCTTTTACAAAATTATCAAATTGAAAATTTAATTTATAACACTGTTTTCAAAAGATATTTTTTTGAAACTAAAAGCAAATACAACAATATGTTACAAATGAACGCGCTCGGATTTTCCCCGAGGTTTAAAATTAATTTTATCATTCTGAGTCTAGTAAATGTAATAAAGATAAAATAACTCTAGCAAAAAGATTTTTTATAAGATTTTTTATAATTTCTATGTAATTTTTCAGAATTTCTGTATAATGTTAACTTTTTAGAAAATTTCTTAGGTTTTTTAAATATAANTATATATATATATATATATATATATATATATACATACATACACACATATATGTACTAGACTGACAAGAAAAAAAATTTTTTTTTAGCTGGTTTCTCAGTTCAAAAGCTTCCATTTTATGCCAAAAGACCTTTAAATTTTTATCAAAAAATATTAAGATTTAGAGGTCGCAAGTAAACGATTTTTAAATCAAAGTTTCGATTTTTCTCAATACATGTTTGATTTGATGTAAAAATAGCTTAATTTAAATTTTAAATGTGGTACTGTATGTTTTTTTTGATCGCTGAACACGATGCAATATTCATTTAACTCTACGCCTTAAGAAATACAGCCTGATTAATGTGAAAAAATAACCAAATTTCGAGTTCAAGGTCGATTTTAACAAGGTTTCAATCATTCAAATATGATGTTACTCCCTTCAAATTGTAGGTCTGTTCATCCAGAACTGCAACTTTCAGAGGCCCTGCAGGAGGTAAAAAAAATTATTTACAATATGATTCCTCTAATTATTCTGCATATAAAAATATTAAGGTAGTAATATCAAAAAACCAATAGTTTACGAAATATTTTATACTTTATTCTGGCATATATTGACATAAAATGTTAAATAACTCATAAATTATTAACTTATTAATAATGATAATTGTACTTTAATATTTTTACGAAAAGAGTAATGAATTAGTTGATGGAAAGAAAATATATCGTTGCTTTAAAAAAATATGTATATAAAATAGATAATTTTTTAAATAAGCAACTATGTGTTTTCTTTTCATCACTGATGAAAATAAAAATTGGAGTATAAGTCGAATATAAAAGGAGGGTAATAGATGCTTGAATGAAATTTCTAGGAGATAAAAATTGGAACAATGAAACGTAAAAAAAATATTTACGCTTATAATTCTTTTATTTTTCTTTGCTCCAATTTTCACTTCTTAGAAGTTTTAGTTATGCTCCTTTTTCTCTCCCTTTACTTACGCTCTGATTTTTATTTTCATCGGGGCGTAGTACGCGTGACACGCGAAAATGTTTTGTAGTCGCATAAAAAAAATTAAGCAATAAACGAATCGACTAATCACAGTGGAGAACGTAAAGTCATTGCCTTAAGCGACATCTACAACGAGCTTTTATGATGTAAAATTAAACTTTTAGTCTTAAACCATAAGAAATTGACCGACCAATTACAATCAATTAGTCTCTTCACTGTGATTGGTCAAGTTTTGATAGTTTAAGTCTTAAAGCTTAAGTTTTATACTTTAAAATCTCATTGTAAATACCGCTTTATACCGTTTTCATATATGCCATAATCTTAAAGAAAGAAGAGTGCGGTCAAATATTTAAAATTTTGTACTAAATTATTTACTTTTAAAACAAATGTAAAGCAGAACACAGTAAATGAAATAAACTTTGTTAAATAGGAAAAAAATTTGGCTTTCAATGCAAAAGAAGAAAGTATAAGTAAATTAGAATTACAAATTTCTTTTTGCTCTTAATTCTGTAACATAGGTTGTGTTCAATAGAACATAATAGTTTCATAATCGTTTTATGACTGTTTGTAGAGATAAAATTATTCTTCTAGATCTAAAAGTATAATCCAATCAGCGTGAAGAAAATTTCCGAAATAGTTGTAAAATAAATATTCTGCTGAATTCAGCCTATGTTACAGAATTAAGCAGAAAGGAATTCGTAATTTTAATTTATTTATATCTTCTTCTTTTGCACTAAAAAAATTTTTTGTGTTTAACAAAGTTTATTTCATTTAATGTGTTCTGTCTTACATTTGTTTAAAAAATTAATAATATAGCACAAAACGAGCGAATGCAGCTAAAGAGCGTAAGTATAAAAAAATAAATTTTAGTAGAGTAGAGTTGTTATTTTATTGTATTTTTGGTTTTTAAAATTTTTGACAACACTCTTGCTTCTTTAAAGCTGTGGCACACATAAAAACGTAAAACGGCATCTACAATGAGATTCTAGTATAGTACTACACTAAATTAATCTCCATAATAGCACGCCAGACAAATAGATTGATCACTTCTGATTTGGATACTTTTCCAGATATCTTTTCTACTGATTGTTGCAATGCAAGATTATCTGAGAGTGTTGACGTGGTACTACGTCATAAAGTGAGTCACTAAAGCATCCAAGCTCAGTACAGACATAAATGTCGAAGTGAATCGTAGTTTTTGAGATTCCGCTATCTCTCCGCTCTCCGGTAAATAAACTCGAAGCGAGTTGCTTTAATAATCTGTTACTTTAGAATCTACTCTCGCAATTCAACTCATTACATCAGTTTCTCGGTCGTCAATTTGGCGCACAAATCTGTTACATTAAGTCGCGTTCCAAAAAATGGCATCATTGAAACCGATGTTAAGCAAGGATGTGCCTGATATCGAAGTAAGTGAAAATTTTTTGCCGTGATATTAGGAAGTGATTTCTAATTTAATAATCTCCTTGAGATGTTGGACAGACATGTTTGTAAATGTGAATATTCTGAACACAATTATTTTTCACCTTGATAAAAAATCGACAGCTTCTCGAACATTAAAGAAGTGTAAACAAAGAAATTTAATGTTTGCTGGATTATTGAATTTTATTTTTATTACTCTCAGAATATTAAAATATCATCCATAATATTCTGAAAATATATTTCGAATATTGTAATTAATATATTTTATAGTATATTCTAACAATATTCCATGTACATTTTTAAAATATAGAAAATATTCTAACTTATCTGAATTTATACTGAATAAATCGGTGTTATTTTCACATATTCAATGAGATAATGGACATTACGTTATGGGAACTTATATGAGATATATTTAGATAAGAAAACGTTTCTTAACATAAGAAAAGAAATAGGCGTTTAGTACAAGTTTCTCTTCAATTGCTATCGACTTCAATTATTACTGCCGACTATTAAAATCGAGAATTAATGAACACAAAAAACACATTAACAGAAAAACTTTCTGCCAATCAGTTATTACTCAGTATAGATTAGAGCACAGTCATGAATTTGAATGGAAAAATATAAAAATTTTAGATACAGAAAGACATTTGAGTAAAAAGCTCATCTCTGAAATGCTAAATATTCATTACAAACCAATAGTTTGAATCTACAATCAGACACAGAATTTTTACACATTCATATATGAGCATTTTAAAGAAATTTAAATAGTGACATATGTACTCGCCTTTAGCTTTTGATGGTTTGTTTTTTTAAAGATTGACATTATAATAACTAACTTATAAATTTATGTTCTGTTTTGACGCGGCTCTTAGAATAAATTTGACGGTCATTGCATATTTGACTTCCACATGGATAGTATCTTTTTTTAGTAATATGTTTATAATTTATTTTCTACTTATTGTAATTTAATGTGTTGTGATCTGCAAAGGCGGAGGATGAGTAGTAAAAGTGAGAAACTAATAAAAATCAATACAATTAATATCGTTGTTTCATTATTGTATCCTTTATTATTTAATTATTATTATACTTAGTTAAATAACGAAGAGAAGTAATGACATTTCTCAACTAAGAATATGTTCATCTTCTGTTGAACGCAGAGACCATCTTCAACATGTGCGGATTGGAATATTGTTAATGAAAATTATATGGTATTGTGTGTGCAGATGATGGTTTAAAGTAAATCGAAACATCCAAGAATATTGTATCAACAATGTAAAAGTATTGTGAATATATTTTATGTATTGCGCTTTAAATATCGCGCTGTAAATGCCTTCATTGCCCGCTAATTAATATTTATTATTGTTTGATTTTCGAGAGCCCTATTAAATTTAATTGTTTTTTAGAATAAAAAATGCTGCATTAAAAGATTTTTCAATTGTATTCTAATGAAATAATTTTTTAAAGTGAGCCCCAAAGCTTTAAGATGAAAGCATAATACTTTTTTTGACGTTTACCGAGTAAATGAAATCTCCTGATACATGTAATATGTATTTTGTTCTGCTTTGTAATTTTATTTATAGTAACACCTGTCAACCCAATGAGTAAAATGTCTAAAATCAACTCATAAGTCACATAAGATGTCTTTCAGAGTTTTTTAATGAGATATCTCAAAAATGTTTCTTAATAAACTTTTAAAGATATCTTAAAGTTTTTTTGTGAAACGATTTTAAACATTGTTAAGAGTTTGTTAGGAAGCATTGTTAGAAGTTAACCATTTTTACTGCAACAGTTTCTTTCATATTGCTGGCAAATTGCTAACAAATTGGTTTTATGTGGAATTAGTTTTCATCATGTTGCCGTGTGCTAACCTATAAAACTTATAAAAGAGAAGAGAGAAATTGTTTCCCTCCGATCGTGCATAACCGTTTATGATATATATTGCCACCAATATTATAAGCAAAATCGAAAACTGCTTTCCTCAAAAAAGATGGCAACTTAGGCAACGCAATTTGTATCAAATTTATAGCTACATGCGGGAAACTTGCTATCTGGATAGCAAATCTCTTTTTTTGCATATTCTTAAAAAAATATTTTAAAATTTGAATAATTAATTGAACTATAAGAAGTTTAAGAGGAAATAAACACAGAAAAGCTGTCAGCATTAGAACTGTGTGGCTCAATGGCAGGACAGGAGTCTTGCAATATGGAGGAAACCAGGTCTCGATTCGATTCCCGAAGCACCCTGATATTTTTCTTGTGTTGTCGCAATTATTTCTTACAGTACAATATTCATAATGTGAACTTCATGATACAAAGACTTTTCATACATACAGGTGGGGCAGTAACTCTGTCCACTTAGAATATTTCCGCTATTTTTAGATATATATATATATATATATATATATATATATATTTTCGGTTTTATAATTTCTCTCACTGTCCGATACCTCTCATACGTATGTCTATGGTGTGTACGCAGGTCGTACACCGAGCATACGGGACCTATAATTTTAACGCCGATTCCGAATGCTGGCAGTTTTTGAGAGGTTTTCTTGTCAATAGATATTCTTGATAGTTTGCTAGACCACTGAAGAGGAGCTACAAGCGCGTGAAAAATTCTTTGAATCTGCCAGGAGTCTCTGGTATAGCAGTTTCGTGCGCTACCTACTACGCCACGCTCGTGTTCACATTTTTTAGAGATATGAAATAATTGAATATTTGTTGAAGTTATATAGCATCAAGAGGAGTACAATATACTATTAATAGTTTTTCTATGAATGGAGGTGCTTCGGAGATTTCAAGTCCACCTCCACTTTTTTAAATGGAATTTTATGATTTTTTTACACAGTATGGTTTCTCTAATTATTCTGTATATAAAAGTATTGAGATAGTAATATAAAAAAAACCGATAGTTCACAAGATATTTTATACTTTATTCTGGTATACAGAGTGATTCAGAACAATTCAAGTGTCCCTGAAAAAACGTATTCCTGGTTGAATTCTAAGACGATTTTTCCTTTACGAAAATTTTGTCCGAAGTTTAGTTTTCAAATTACAAGAAGAAATAATTAGCGTATCACGGGTCGCGTATAGGAAACGGGCAGGAGCGGCGCTCACGATTAGATGCGGGCTCTTTATGCACGGGGCGCACACTGACCGGACGCATTCATACGTTTATAAAAACACGTTCCAACATATCAACAGATCCTGCTGTCATGATAGACTTTGACGGCAGATTGGTAGCAGAATCCTAGTAAAAATAACAGGATCTGTGCAATTCGATGGTAATTGATAGCAGTGATAGAAATCGAGCAGATTCTGTTTCGTTAATAGCATAATATAATACAAAATAATATGTTGTATATGTATTTATTTATATATTTAAGCTTTAATAAGTAAAATATACCCAAAAAAACTTTTTCATGCATGAATATATATAAATATATATAAATCTTTACGAAAAAGAATCATTGGTTGGTAATCCATATAATTATCACACATATATATATATATAATTCCGCGCGAAATTATTACACACGACGGATCACATGCATGCAATTACTGCAATCTGTGCACTACTACTCCTGCAATTTATACTATTATCTATACTATTATCTATACTTTTCTGTAGTTCGCCGATTACAGTGCGAAAATATCACATAGATGTCTGTAATAAGTGATTACTGTAATATTTTTGTCGTCGCTGTAATATAACTGCACGGATACAATAGTTAGCCAGTGATTCTTTTCCGAAAGGAAACATATATACATATATAAACATATATAAACATATTCATAATATAATTATATTATGAAATATGTCTGTACATGTCCACACATTTTTTTTCTTTTGTAAAATTACTTTCTATGCAACAATTCAACGTCGTATAGATATCCAACGTGTCGCGTTTACATGGACGACATTCAGTAGTTTTTCATACGTATACTGTATCGCACAAAGCGTCTGATAGACGTGGTTAGTACATCCAATCTCCAATGGCACAGACAATTAATTCTAAAAATATTCTTCTTTTTTTATATATAAATTTCCGGAAAAAAAGAACACTAAATAATCATCGTCAACAAGGTCCAAAAACTATCAAAAAACTTTATTAATTTTCATCTTGGAGCCCAATTATAGGAATTCCCTTCAAGACATCATTTTATCATCATTTTGTTAAAAAAAGCGGATAAAAATTTTCACTGAGAAATCTTATTATACTGCGCCTCTTATTCTATTCGATTGGTATCAGGAGACACGAGCTATGTTCCAAAATTGACTGTCTGTACTGAAAATCTATCGCAACCTATTATTTCGCGTGATTCTATCTTTTTATTTTTTCAATTTTTTTATCTTATATAAAGAATGAAGATCTTTCATGAGTTTTTATAAGTTTGAACAAATATTGAACTAATATTGAAGGCTTTATAAATATTATAGGAGCATTTTTTAGATTATAATAGACATTTTAAAGGCATTCTTATCTTATTTCTAAGATAAGAATGCCTTTAAAAGAATGTCTTTTGTTTATCTTTTAATTTTTTTCAAATGCTTATCTTATGTTAACAAAAACTACCGATATCGCTTCTCTGATTGTGAAATAATAATGAATTATATATTTCAGAATATATTGAACATCAACCCGAAGTCCAAAACTCATACAAATTTCATGCCATCAGAGAGCACCAAACAGAACAAACAACACTGGAAAAGGAATATCCTTGAGAAATGTGATGTAAGTAAATTTGTTTCGTAACCATTTAAATGTAATAAATAAATTGGATTTATTCATTGTAAGAGTTTAAAGTCAAATTGATGGAAATTATTTTTGAAAATTTGCTTCAAATAATACAATTATACACCAAGAGTATATATGTAAATCCATATGGTATATAAATGTATGATATAAATATTCATTATATATACATGTATATAATAAATATACTTACAAATTAAATTTTAAAAATGTAAATAAAAAGTTAGGGATTTTTGTATAATATGTATAGATACACATGTAAAATATATCTTGAAAACTAACGTGGTTATAATTTTAAAACATATAAAAAGAAGAGCATAAAAAACCACAGCACAAGTTATAGTTTGTGAATTAAATTATTATTACATTAATTAAAACATTAAACGTTTCGGCCACAATCTGGCCATCTTCAGTAATTCAATAATATTCTTAAAACGCACTATATCTAGTTGACATTAAATTCAACAGTCGGGTGTTGTAATTAAATAAACATGTTCTCTTCTATGTGAAGATGCTTACACATTTCTTTAGAAGCAAACATGCATGTAATCCAAAATTAAATTTGATAAAGTCAAAAAATTGCGTTAAACACATGTAAATATAATAAATTTATCTATTTTATCAATTGCTTATGAATATAATATTAATAATAATAAATGATTTTATTAAAACCGAAATGTAATAAATACTAATTGTAAGTAAGAATATTCAAGCCTATAACGGAAGTTAGATCTTCAATGCTTTAAATAATTCAATGTGAATTTTTATATATACTATATACGTACATGCATATTTGTAGCTATTCAAATTGAGCACTGTATTAATTTTTCGGACTTACGGAACGCAAACTACTGGAATAATATCACAAATTAAATTAAATTAACAAGCAAATTTTGATGTTCAATCCGGTATCTTATTAGAAAGACATTAACATCCTTCTAATATAATAGTGTATAATAATGTAATATAATAAATAAATATGTAATTATATATAACTATACAAAATTATATCAAAGGCGACTGAGGGTACAGCGTTGTCGTTGGTACGCAAAGTAATAGAATATATTTCTTGTTTATTCTTTTTTATTTACCAACGACAATGTTGCAATCGCTCTTGGTATTCTCTACTTCTTGTTTAACTGTGGAGGTCCGTAAATAGATTACTTTTTAGAATATTTTATATAAAATTATATAAAATTGTATAAAATTATAATATGTATATAATTATATAGCCTGTAAGAAATTAGCCCCCCACTTTTGGAATCAACTTATTTTGAGAATTGTGTCGAATTGTGCTAGGTTTGTGCTACATTGTGTTCGAATATTAAAGTCAAAATATGAAAAATATGTTAGAAAATTAAAAAAATGATTTTTTAGATCAATCCCTCACTTTGCGATTTTTTCAATTTTCATAATTGTGCTAATATTGTGCCAAAGTAATACTTTTAAATAATGACAATAGAAATTATGATAAAAAAATGATTTTTGGCAATTCGGAAGAAAATGACGCTTACGTATCAGTTATTTCAATACTATAAAATTGCATATCTGAGTTGTGCCAGCCTAGCACAACTCAGCACAACCTTCAAAATCCTCGGTATAACGATATTAAGGGTACTTTACTCTTGCGCACGAACTTTGACACTCGCCTATTTTGTCCATAATAGATGGTTTGTAATTCATCGACGTCTATGATACTGTATATCTGAGTTGTGCTAGCCTAGCACAAGTCAGCACAATCCCCGGCACAATGATATTAAGAGCGCTTTACTCTTGCGCGCGGATTTTGGCGTTCGACTATTTTGTCCATAATATAGCTTCGTAATTTTTCGACATCGACGATACTGTAGTAAGATACAATTTCATGGTGTCGCTTGTCGCAGCAATAAATGATCACATGACTGAATTCTCAATTTGCACACTTTCTTGTCGCCAGCAACACTGTTGGAAAGTTAAATTGATTCAACTTTTAGCGACATCGCTCTTACGCAAAGATTTAAATATGGAACAGCAGGATGTAAATATAATAAAATATTTAATAAAAATATTTACTTAAACTATATTTCAAAACATCCTTTGCAAGGAAAATTTTATTCAAAATATATAGGATATATAACAGTATATTACAGTATATGTATATTACAGTATTTCGAGTAAAATTTTCCTCGGAGAGGATGTTTTAGAATGTAGCTTTAGAATGTCATCGCAAAACTTGATAAAATGATAGAATTAATGTAGTGGAAAAATGAGTCTGCCTTAAGCATCTATTCAGGTTAGGAAAACGAGTTTTCTTTACCTGAATAGTTATTAGAGTTGCATAGTAAAAAAACGTCACACGAGTGGTCTCGCGTATTGTCTTATTATCCATTGTTAAACACAAGGATAAAGTGATACTTGGGAGCACTCGGGTAATGTTTTCGAATGGAACCCAACTCTACATTTAATAATTTGCTTCATGAAGCATATCATCACTTTTTTCTGCCAGATTCTTTCATTTTGAATGAAAACGTATCGAATAAGTATATTTTTATCAAATTTTGTGGTGATGTGCCTGTATTCTAAATAATTATCACAATAAATAAATAAATACAAATTTCTTATGAATAAAAAATTTGTTGTGTGCGATTTTACCTCATTTAACTCTGATTATTTTTATTTTTATTTCCCATTTTATTTAGACTTTTTTTATGATTGCTCAATACATTATACTAATACTATTGTATTATTAAATTATTATTATTTTTTAATATTCTTTAATTATTGTATTATTTGTTATTATTTGCGATAATTTCATGAAATTTTCAGATAATTGTTGTACATACTTGTGGCATATGTGAAATGATCATAGACAAAAAGAGCATTTCGAGGGTGTATGGAACCGATTATTTGTTGATAATTTTTAAACAATAATTTGTTTTAATCCACGTTTACGTCGTCTTTCAAATTAAATAAAGGATCAACCTAAAATCTTTTTTTATATTTTCTTTTTAAATTTGTACATTTATTAATGCATACAGATACTATTAATCTATTTTGCCATAATTTTGCGTTATTTTTGTTGTGCACAATCGCATCAACTTGACAGGTTCAATCATAATACCGTTTTTGATATGACATTATGAACTTTACAGCACTTTACATGGCACAATTATTGTATAATTACTGTCCAAAATTTATCGCTACTAATCCATTTATATGAGCGATATTCGAGGTTAGCGACATATGAAATCACGTGACTTGTTTGTCGCTGAATATGAGCGACAAGCTACATCATGAACACTTACCTGCAATAATACTATGGGAATTCTAACCCATGGATACAGCAACCAGCAGGTGGCGTCGCAGGGACTGACGTTAGTGGAGTCTATTCAACTTTTCCCTCTTTCTACTTTCGAATAATTTTATGACTCATCTGATTTACCATTTGAGATGACGTCACTGGATTGACCTCCATGGAGGCGTTTTCCTCCTCCTCTTTCATCACCACCACTACTTCCATCACAGATTTTTCGAAATTCAACGGTTCAAGATATTTCATAATAACTATTGGTCTGTTCTTGCATTAGACTGCACTAGAACTTTCTTTCTTACTTTCAATAAATATCGAGCTTATACCTATCTTCCAAAAATATACACTAGTTGAACGACAGAAAATAGATCTTATAATATAATACAAAAAAACACACTACTTCATGCGCTCGGACAAGGCTGACGCAAAGAAGCATCCTTCGCTGTAGCGAGACTGCCCAGGGTTTACCTACAAGCGACCATTGTATATAAAATAAGTTAAATAAAAAATCCGCGAAAAGATCGGTGTCGTCAATTCAAAGTTGCCTTTGTGTATAGAGTATATTAAATGCCGCCTTTATATGCATTATTTTAGGGTATTGAACAGCGTCGACGCCGTGGACGTCGTCGCCGCCGTGCCATGCTATCTCATATACTTACCATTTTTTCTCTCGATACATTGCCGTCTTCTCCAATTTCCATTTTTCTTTTCTCACACAAAAACATTTGACATATTCGGGCGATCATTAAGGGGTTATATACAGTTGTACCGCGCAAAAAGATGAAATTTTCTCGAATTTTTTTTGACACCATAAAAAATATTTATTCAAAATCTGTTATCAACGTCGAATAGTACATATTTCTAAGAACTTGTTGAAATTTTTTCATCAAAAAATATTAAATAATAAAAAAGTTATAGGCGAATTCCAAGAACGCCTTTTTTTTGACGTGACTTGCGGTGGACATCATATCTTGAAAACGGTTTATCTGAAATCAAAAATTCAAAAAAATTCCGTTAGTATATTGTATTGTCTAGTCGCTGAAACGAAGGATTTGTAAAAATTTTGATTTAAAAAAAAATGGCGACGGTTGTAACAAAAAATGTACTTTTTTGATGTATAACATTTTCGATTTTTTGCTCTAAAAAAAAAGTTTTCAAAAAAAATTGAAAATCCTTCGTTTCAGCGACTAAACAATACAATATACTAACGGAATTTTTTTGAATTTTTGATTTCAGATAAACCGTTTTCAAGATATGATGTCCACCGCAAGTCACGTCAAAAAAAAGGCGTTCCTGGAATTCGCCTATAACTTTTTTATTATTTAATATTTTTTGATGAAAAAATTTCAACAAGTTCTTAGAAATATGTACTATTCGACGTTGATAACAGATTTTGAATAAATATTTTTTATGGTGTCAAAAAAAATTCGAGAAAATTTCATCTTTTTGCGCGGTACAACTGTATATAACCCCTTAATGTAATTTGATACAACACATCTTTCAAAAACATGTCTTGCCGTTCTATCAAACACGAGCAATGCTACTAACGACATCTTTCTGCAATGGGCGGAAACTTATTCCCATACCCAATATTTAAATATCAATGTAAGCCCTTTTTACTTATAACGATAGCTTGTTTTCAGAAAATTATTTTATTAAAATCTAAATAAATAAAATCTCTGTAATGTTGCTCTTTTATTTTATAAATTTTATACTACATAAATTTTACTTATGAGAAAATGCAACATCGTTGAGTCCATGTGATAGCGACGTCGCATACTGTTCATTGATGAACTTTGAGTTTGTTGAGTAAACTCTAACTTGCTAGACTCACTATAAAACTTGAAATTCCAAGAATGGAAATAATAAATTCTTCTGTCTTTCTCAGATTACTCTAAAGTCAGTCTTGAAATATTTTCTTAAATTACTTTGCATTAACATTTTATACACTTTAAATTAATAAAAAATTTCTTAAGTAAATTCTTAATATCCTTTAATAATCTTAATTTCATTTAAAATAAATTTTTCCAAAGAAATACCAACATAAATAGTATGTGATTATCATATTATTAGGCATTACGTGATGTTTAGGAGAAATTAATATCCTATATCTGCAAAACGAAAATCATCCGAATAACATTACGATATAATTCTCTCATTATGTATTTTTCTTGAATTTAGCAAGAATATTCATTAATTGTAAAAATTGTTAATTTTTCTTCTTCCTCCCTCAGAGTTGCGTATCTCTGACAAAGAACTTTGACGACATTAAGCATACTACCTTAAGCGAGCGTGGAGCTTTGAAGGAAGCGGCACGTTGTTTAAAATGTGTCGATGCACCTTGCCAAAAATCCTGTCCCACGCAATTGGATATCAAAGCTTTCATTACCTCGATTTCCAACAAGAATTACTATGGTGCGGCTAAAGCGATCCTATCGGACAATCCTCTCGGCCTCACCTGCGGCATGGTTTGTCCAACTAGCGATCTTTGCGTGGGTGGATGTAATCTTTATGCAACTGAGGAAGGACCTATTAACATTGGCGGGCTTCAACACTTTGCGGTGGATGTAAATAACCTTAATTAATAACATTTATAAAATGTTTAACAATAAAAATAATATATAATGTATTCTGTATAAAAAAATTTCGAAATTGAAACTGATATACCAAATATTTTCTTTAGTTTTTCTTTAATTTTTAAAAATAATAAGATAGACAATAAGATGGAGTTATATTTATATATAATTTAGTTTTGAGTAAATAATAAACGAAATTTTTTACATATAATAATTAATTCGTTCTCTTTCAGATTTTCAAGAAAATGAATATTCCTCAGACCAAAAAACTCAATCAAACGGTACCTCATGCAAACACGAAAATCGCCCTGCTCGGTTGCGGACCAGCTTCTCTTTCGTGCGCGTCATTTCTTGCTCGACTCGGTTACGATGATATCACGATCTTCGAGAAAGAAAAGTATGTCGGCGGATTAAGTTCTTCCGAAATACCACAGTATAGACTGCCATATGACGTTATTAGTTTTGAAGTGGATCTCGTTAGGGATTTAGGGATAAAAATCGAATTAGGAAGGTCACTATCTGAAAATGATTTAACAATACAGGTAAAATTAACTTAAAAATAAAAATTTATTTTTAAGCTCTTTATCATTATCTTTTAATACTAAACTTTAAGATATTATTCTACAAAGTTTGTTATTAACACATTACCAATCAATGTGAAAATGTTTCAGAGTCTTCAAAATGCTGGATACAAAGCTATTTTTTTAGGTATCGGATTACCTGAGCCGAAGAGCATTTCGATCTTTGAAAATCTCACGCCGGAAATGGGCTTCTTCACCTCAAAGAATTTTTTGCCTATTGTTGCGAAAGGCAGTAAGCCGGGTATGTGCGCCTGCAAGAATAATCAAGAACTTCCGTCTCTTCGGGGCAACGTGATCGTTCTCGGCGCTGGGGATACCGCTTTTGATTGCGCCACTTCTGCTCTACGATGTGGTGCTAGAAAAGTCTTCGTTGTCTTTCGGAAAGGCTTTACCAACGTACGGGCAGTTCCAGAAGAGGTAATCGTTCATCGTTTGCAAAAAACTCTTCTTTTCATTTAATCTCTAATCTTTCTAACCTGGAAATAATTAGAAAGAAGAAACTTATTTTAATGTTAAAGTTAAGTTAAAATTTCTTTTAAGTTCAAATGTTTAGAATTAAAGTTTGATAAAGATTTTTTAAATTTGATAAAATTTTCTAAAATTATTTCTCAGATGGATTTGGCAAAGGAAGAAAAGTGTGAGTTTATACCTTTTCAATCTCCGAAACAAGTCATTCTTCACAATGAGAGGATCGTCGCGATCGAATTTTGCAGGACTGAACAAAATGAGAATGGTGAATGGATAGAAGACGAAGAGCAAAAGGTCGTTTTGAAGGCGGATTTCGTAATTTCGGCTTTTGGTTCAGGATTGTACGACTTTTCTGGTGAGTAATATTGCTTCGATTCAAGTAAAAATTTATGAACTACAGTATTCGGGAAAAAATTTTTCATGCATGAATATATTATATAAATATACATAAACATATATAAATATTTATAAACATATATAATTATATATGAAATATTATGTATATACATCCTTTCTTTTGTAAAATGACTTTTTATAAAGTAATTTTTCTAAGAAACATGTACATATATTAAACATATTTCATATATAATTATATATGTTTTTGTATATTTATACATATATTTATATAATAGTAATAGCAGTATAGTAGCAGCAGCAGCAGCAGCAGTAGTAGTAGTAGTAGTAGTAGTAGTAGTAGTAGTAGTAGTAGTAATAATAGTAGTAGTAGTAGTAGTAATAGTAGTAGTAGTAGTAGTAATAGTAGTAGTAGTAGTAGTAGTAGTAAGAGCAGATAGGATTATAAATGGCAATGATTTAGCCATATCAAGTTCCTGTCACTTCCCGTTTGTTTTCGAAATTTAGCAGTCTAGCCTAATCCTGTATTAAGCCTATGAGACTGACTCATTTTCTTATCTTTTAGATATCTTTTAGATCTTCAAGCTTAACGAACATATTATATATACGAACATATAATTCCAAAATCTTTTTACGGGCGAGCAGAGAGTAATGGCACAGGATGTGTAGACTGTCCTCGCTCTGCTCTTCACACTACTGACAATTTTTCTGCTCGGCGAGTTCAAGATTGTATAAATGTGCTTTAAGAAGTATAGTGACTTCCTGTGAGGAGGCCTATGTCTATTTTCAATTTGTTTCTTTCCATAGCTATCAGTTATTTCATTCTGTCTTGTTTAGGATTTATGATTCATTAGTTATTGTTTTGACTGTCGGCAACCTTTCGTCGCTTTTCAAGAATTCTGGTGCTTCTGTGCCAATCATTCTTTTATGTGTCTTTTGTCCATAGAAAAGGGGACTCCGACGATTTGGGTCCACTTTGGTCTGCAGTTTAGCCAGTCACTTTCTCATTTTTGGATACACTTTGATATTCAGGAATCCATACTAGGGTAATTTTGTTTGTTTCTCCTAGTTTTGCTAGAGTTTGCATGCATTTCCATACTATAGATGATTCTATATATATATATAGATCTTAGCAAGTGTCTCTATCCAAGCTATGCAATAGTGAGGCTGTCCTACTATCTGCAGATATATGTAAGTACAGTACTTATTTCTTTTATTCAATAGGATTTCTGCACACTTCAGGATAGCCAGGTTCTCAATTTGAAAATCTCTGGCTAGTTCATTATGTATGCTTTTTCATGATTTTAGGCTTATATGTATATACTTGCTCTGAAAAGACCGTTTGTTTCTGATCCGTCCGTGTACCAAACGTCTATGTTTGTATTGGTTAAGAAATTTGGATCTTGCCAGTCCTTCCTAACTGATATAAGGACTTTGAAGGTTTCCTCCAGCTGGTGTTTTCTGGAGATTTTATTTTGCTTTAATGTGAAAAGGCATTTGTCGAAAAATTCCAATCTCGTATGACTCGATCTCTTTTGATTCATCTTGACACATTAGTCTATATGCTGTCTGTCTGGCTGTGCTGATAATCACCTGACTCAAGGATGGAGAAAGGAGGACTACTTCCAGCGCCTCAGTTGGTGCGGCCCTCATGGCCCCTGTTGTAATTCTTAGGTATCTTTCCTGTAAGCTTTCATGCAGGTTCTTCGAAACCATCTTCTTCATTTAGGGCATCAAACTAATGCAACATATGTATGTTCATCTTAGTATTAATACCATTTTTACAGCCATAAGGCAGCTCTGAGATTTAAGCTAAAATGTTTGCTCTTATGGCCCTTCTACAATCCCACATAGAAATGTAGCATTTGTTTTTCTTTCCGTCGAGGTTTAAACTCCAATTTAATTTCGTATCTAGATGAGTACTCAGATATTTGACCAAGCTAGTGTAATTTATCTTCTTATCCCAGAGCTCCAAGAGTTCAGGTTCGTATTTTCTGGTGAAGATGATATTCGAGGTCTTGACTAGAGGAAACCATCAGTTTCCTCGTTTTACACCAGTTTTGTATGATCTTCAAGGCTTCATCCATGCGTTCCTTGATAGTAGTAAGAAAGTTTTTCCTGATTATCACGGTCACGTCATTTGCGTAACTGTAGATCTAGAAGTCTGATTATGTCAATTTTATGGGTAATTCATGCACTATTAGGCACTATAAAGAGAACCCTCCCCCTGCGGGCAACTTACCACCGGACGTCCCTCAATAGTATATCGCCATGGCTGATAGTCAGTTTCCTTCTTGCCAACATATTTTGCATTCAATCCACGAGACGCTTCCGGAATCTTGTGTTTTTCCACGACTTCTTTGATTGATGTATTTGAGGTATTATCAAAAACTCCCTCAATGACAATAAAGACACCTATTGTATAGCCCTTCGTAGTCATTTAAACTTCCTGCTCACAAGGTAATGCAGGGCAGTATCTATTGATCTGCCCTCCTTATGCTGGGAAGAGTCTAATGGCCATATAAGTAAAGGGCCGTTTTTTAAGTATCTATCAATCAGTTTTTCTAAATAAAAGACGTGAAACTGATAGATCTGTAATCTTTGAGTTATATATGGCCATTTCTTTCTTGGGTATAAATCTATCTTAGTGCCACGCCAGACTGATGAAATATGTTTCATGGCTATGCTAATCCTAAGCACTTTTGTTAGGAAGTCGGGGCCTATCAAGGCTCCTTCCCTGAATAATACAGGATATATATATATATATATATATATATCTGGTTCTGGTACCTTGAAGGTTTTGATTGTCCATTCTATCTCGCAAGGAGATATTACTTTTGAGTGTTCATTCCCTGGGATTGTATTGTCTCTTGGGTTGAGCCTTTGCCTGACGGGTCCGATATGATTCCTCTCGAAAACCAGGAAAATGGATAGACATTAGATGTTTAAGTGTTTCATCAATTGTTTCGATGTAATTACCGTTTGGGAGCTTAAGATAATCCAAACGAGAAGAATTGTCCTAACTGAGGATTTTGTTCAATCTGAATGCTTCCAAAGCACTCTCAATGTTTTCGCTGAAGTTTCTCCAGCTTTTTTTTTGATAATTATCGCTTTATTATAGCAACGTTGAGCATTTCTAAAGGCCTTCCATTCCATTGTCAATTTTTTTCTTTTTGCTCTGTTGAAGAGTTTTTTATCCCTGACCTGTGCTTCGAGAGCTCCTTGCTCCACCAGAAAGTTTTAGTCCGGAGATGTTTCAGCCTCTCAGGACAATTTGCTTCGTAAGCTTCTTTTATCATGTTATAAATTATGCCGTGATTTCAAAGCTTTTTGTGGAGAGGAATCTGGTTGGCGTACTCCTTAGAAAGGCTTCCAGATCCTTCCTGTAGACTTCCCAGTTCAGTTCTTGTCCCTATTTTGTATTTTCTATATGAATAAGAACATAGCGTATCTATGGTTTGAGCTCGAGGGCTTTCTAAACATTCTCCCTCACTAGGCCATTTTTTTCGTACATATGGTTATGTCTATTACCTTCTGTCTTCTACAGTCCATGAAAATGGGTTCTAATTCTCTATTTAGGATGGTTAATCCGGTGCCCATAATGAATTCATGGAAATTTCCCCTTATATGATGGAAGTTTGCATTGCAATCCAAGAGGAGTTCAAGTTTCCTCTTTTTTGTATAGGCCACTAGTTCCTACTAGATTTTCTTAGTAGTAATTCATAGAAATCGTAGAGTATATACAGACTGACTCTACATTTATGTATTTATTTTCGCCTAGATTGGATTTAGTTGTACTACGGTGATATTTCCGCTGTTGAGTTATGATATGAAAATTGCATTTAGTTCTTTAATCATAACACAAGTCTTTATCTTGTCTGCCTTATAAAAAGCTCCACAGCCACTCAATCCTTTAAAAGAGTTATTAATTCCTAAATAATTGTTGTCTACATTTTAACCTGGCTAGAATCGCCAAGGCGACTTTGCTATGTTAATTTGTACTGATGCTGTGAGTCTCGCGAATTTTAGATAATCTTCTCTGTTCTTGTAGCATTCCCCTCTTTATGTTTTTTTGTCAAGCGCAAAAGATTTCTCAGATCGCAAAAAGATTTAGATCTTAAGAACTTCCAGGAAGGCCTGGAGGGACTCAGCTTCAGGACAGCGAAGTAAGTGCTTTTAGCGTCCCTACTTTCGTCTCCCCTTATCAAGATCTACCCTTAGTGTTCTGATCTGTTTTTTGTCTATCGAGAAGTTTGATTTCCTCAGCAGCCAAATCAAGTTCCTCCACATGTATCACTATCCGATGTCACTTGGGTAGTTCCCGGTCGACATCACATGCAGAGTCAAACTTCCGATTTTAAAATCGGTGGATTGGTTTTTCAGCCACTCCGCCGATTGATAACTGCGCCATCTCTCTCCCAGGTGCCAGTGAAGATATGTGCAAGCACACTCTCAGAAAATTCAAGGATGAGCCGCCTGATTGGTTTCCTGATCTCACCCATTTCACTTGCATCCAGTTTGTTTTTTAGGATAGTCCTCTGCTAACAAGAGCAATCCTGATTGCCTTTGATCGTCTGGAAATACGACTCCTGATTCAAGATACAATTCAACGATGGTTTCTTGCCCGGGCAATTATTCATTAATCTGGGGATACAGTATTTTGGTTTGGCTTATTTTTTCGCTAGCCACAGCCATCTCCCTCCCCCCCTTTCCGCCCGTTGAGACTAAGACGTTAAAGAAAGATAAGCTTGAGCTTTTGCCTGATTTCTCTCCCTTTTATAGTGTTTAGTGGCGCCGCTGAAACGAAATCGAATCTTAGACCTGGTTTCGCTGGATCTGTCTCCTCCGATCACTTCTAAGTCACTCTCTAGAGAACTTGGTTAAATAAAGTGTCTTTTTTTTACTTCTATTCATGAGTCTCACGAGTACTGTAGTCGCGCGATCTCACATGGACAGAGCCGTGAACGCCCGGGCCTTGGTTACGTCCTCCTGGAGGTCGTCCGGTATCCAGGAGGCACCGTTCGAGATGTAACTCCCCTTACGCTACATATATATACACACACACACACACACACACACACACACACACACACACACACACACACACACAGTTCCAGGCAGTTCATATTCTAGCGCAATTCTTTTTAGTTGGCCGCCCACGAACCTACCCTTGAGCGGATGGTGGCATTGGCGGCCGTAAGCCTCACTACCCATCATGATTACGCACTGTGTATGGTCAATTCTGGTCTCAGACTATTTGGCAGCGAAAGCTATCTATGTCAACAGATCAAAATTAAGCTTCGTGCTTTATTACTGTAGGGCATTCAGACTATGTGCACCCCGCGGTCCCAGCTCCACGACTACTACAAGGTGGAAATCCGTACCTTGGGAGTTAGTCGCCCCTTGGCTGGAGATAGGGTGGGCCTAGTTTCGCGTGGAAAGCCATAAGTATGTCTCTAGGCAAGGGGAAATAAAATGGACTTTCCTTCACATGGAAAGTCGAACACTCTTAGACAGGAAGGGGTATTTTTTAATATGTATATGGTAGAAATAAGACAGTATTTTTTAAACTTTATTTGTTAATAACTTTTGAATGAATAGTTATTGCCATCTTAAAGCTTTTGAAGATTACTTAAAGTCATGACCATGATTTTAACCGGTCAAGGTTACCGGCGTGATGTCTGTTAAACCAAATAATTACCAAATTCTTTCTATTATAAAAATAGTGAAGCGTGCTATGATACCGATTAAGATGAACAAATGGAATCTACCGGAAGTGGATAATACTACGATGATGACCTCGGTACCAGGTGTATTCTGTGGAGGTGACCTTGCGGGTGTTGCCCAGACTACCGTGGAATCCGTGAATGATGGAAAGACTGCAGCATGGTATATTCACAAATACATACAGGTGTGTTTGGTACAGTTATAGTATAATATCTGGTGAAAATTGTTTTCATAGCTTTATATAAATCGGAATGTTTTTTAGAAATATTCAGAAATATTCGAAAAATTTACATCTTCTCTTAGAATTTTTTATACATTTGAAATATTCTGATATTTCTCATTCTATAATTTTAAAAGATATTTTTGATTTTTTTAGATTTTGTAACATTTTATCAGAATTAGGAATTATACTTAGAATAAAATTCGGTAAAAGTATCGATTAGGAATGACCTTGACCTTGATATATGTTGTCAAGATCATGACCTTCAGTGACTTCCAACAAGTTTTAACCGTCACACGTCCTTCATTACAAAGTTATTAACAAAAAGTTTGAAAAAATAACGTCTTATTTCGGCTATAAATAACATCAGAAACTATTCTAAACTTCATCCACCTATTGCATTCCACCTCCCCTATTGCCTAGTGACGCGTGATTTTCCATGTGAATACAAGTTCACTGTTTTAGCAGAACATTTTTTAATACGAAGAATTTGTCTGTTTAAAGCAGTAAATTTGTTTTAAAAAAATGAATTACTGCATGTTCATAAAGCAGAAAATTTATTTGGAAATACACTTACAGGCAAAAAAATGGGCCACAAATTTTTAATTTCTTCAAATAGCAATAACTCAGTAAAAAATCATCGTAGCGAGTCATTAAAAAGTCGTTTAAAAAATGATTTTAAAGCTTGAAATCTTTACTTTTCAGACCAGTACTTTAAAAAACGATCGTACTGATATTATGTAAAGTTACACAAACATAAATGAAGATGCATAAAATCTCAAAATTTTTTACGAAATTTGCGGAGTTCCATGACGCCAATTAAAAATTACGCTCAAATGGGATTTATAGTTTTCGAAAGAGCGAATCTTTACCTTTAATTTGCGTTTTTATAGATCTCTATACAATTTTTTTCACCGAGTTATGCAACGGTGAAATAAAATCTTTTTTGCTTCGATACACGCAGTGTCACTAGATAAGTAATTTCTCACCACTTCAATAGCAGGAGGAGGGGAGGTAGGGTAAGAGTCGCTCCGAGTGAAAGTCGTGCGCCCCCCAAGTAGCGGGAGAGATGGAGTGAGAATCGCTTCGGATGAAAGTCGTGAACCCCCAAGTAGAGGGAGGGATGGGGTGGAACAACAGAAATGAGACATTATTTTTTAAACATCTTTTGTTTATAACTTTTTAATGAAGCAATGCTTTTTAGCAAAGGATGAATGACGACTAAAATTTATTGGAGGTCATTCAGGATCATGATCTTGACAATATATGTCAAGGTCAAGGTCATTGAAGTTTGGTCCCCTACTTTTTCCCAAACTTTTTATAAATCTTAGGATATTTCATTAACATATATAAATAATTCTGAGAAAAGATGTAGACTTTCTGACAAGTAACACTATCCAAGTGCCATACACCGATTTCTTTGAGATTGTGCAGTGTTACTTGTAAGTTTTTCTAAAAAGTGTTCCAATTCGTATAAATAATGTGAGAAAGTTATAATGCAGAAATTCTGCGAACAAATTTGAAAAATTGTACGAAAAATCTGAGAAAAATTTTCTCTTCATTAATTGTCAACAAAATCTCCAATTCTTTATAGAATGTTGCAAAAGTAGAATCTTATAGGTGAAATATTATACGTATATTCCAAGTGACATAATGTTATTTTATATTTTAATTTTTACATTGCGTAGGAATTCTATGATTTGACGGTACCAGAAACTCCGCAATTACCAAAGTTCCACACCGCCGTTGACAATGTTGATCTTAGTGTTGAGATATGTGGAATAAAATTCGAGAATCCTTTCGGTCTTGCATCTGCACCACCTTGCACTTCCAGCGCAATGATCCGGCGAGCTTTTGAGGCCGGCTGGGCCTTTGCAATCACAAAAACTTTTTCCTTGGACAAGGTCCAATTTCATTTTATTAAGAACTAATCGCCGAATCATAAATGACGTAATATTTTATTCTTAAAATATTTTTCCACAGGATCTCGTCACTAATGTATCGCCACGCATTGTCAAAGGCACTACGTCTCGTCATCATTACGGACCTGAGCAGGGTAGCTTCTTGAATATTGAGTTAATATCCGAGAAAACCGCCGATTATTGGTGTGGCAGCATCACTGAACTAAAACGAGACTTTCCTACAAAGGTATACAATACTTTTTGCTCGAATATATGAAATAGAGTTTACGCAAATAATAAAATTAAAATAATTATATACAATATATTCATTATTTAATGTTAAAGGAGAAAGTAGTATTATGGTACTATTTACATTTCATATAATAATTTGATTAAGGTAGTACTCGCGACAATACCGTCCAAAAGTTTAGTCCCGTCGCGGCGCTCGGTGGTGATATCTCATTACCGCGAGAGAGAAAAAACCGACAGAAAATAATGAATGTGTTTGAGAAAGAACTCTTTTCAACAATAATTGTTAAGTTATAAATTTAAATATTGATTATTAGCACTTTCGATTGTGTCCAAGACCGCAGGCACAAGCGGAAAGAAAATGGTTGCGTTCAGCGGACTAAATATTTGAGTTAGCGCTCACTATTACTGGTGTGTTCTTTTAAATCATCCAATCAGCATTTTAGATCTGGAAAAATACATCAATAGCAAGTGAGCGTTCACTCAATTGTTGAGTTCGCTGAATGCAGCCAATGAATACAGATAAACGCAGACAAACGCCGGCTGCTGTCAGATGCCCGCTGGTCATTCCCTCTACTCTTCTCCATTCCTTCTCCTCATCATTTCCTTCAGTCGCCATCATATGCCAAAGAAAATCGAAACGTATTCTTTTCGTGACTCTATTTTCTTAATTAAACGATCAAAAATTATGATTCTTTTTTACAATATTCATGTTCTTTCACCGTTTTTAATATATCACTGTTAGTTTAAGTAAAAAAAAAACACATTTTCGTGAATTTTGTACAGGCGACACGTATAAAAAGTGTAACTGTTAATTGTTTATATCTTAGTATTGAAACGATCAATCTCATTTTTATGAATGAGTTATATCAATTATAGACAGTGGACGCCCTTCTACGCGTGTCTAAGACGTATAATAAAATTTTATAACAGACTTAGATTTAAAGGAAATTTTGTAACTGTTAGAGCCTAATAAACATATGTACCTAAGGACTCTCCTCTTGTTTTTTTTGTCAAAAAATATTTAGGATGGAATCCATAGACGTTCAAACTTCAATATACTCTTGAGCTGGTGCTTAAGATCATCAGCCAATCAGAGAGTAGTAGCGTCTTAAGACATTACTTGAGACGATCAAGAGATTAAGAACGGACTATGCATATCGATCTTAGGGTTAAAATACAATTTTAGTATCATGTATCTATACAATCTTCTTCGCGAAACAAGATCCACTCCACTTTTCCTTCTGCCTAGAGGCGCACGATTTTGGCCATGTTCGTATATTACTGACAGTTGATTACCAGTACTTAAAATCTGTTCCGTTTATTATACTGTACTATACTAACAACTGTCTTACGTTACGTATACTATACTGTACTGACAACTGGAAATAATGTACAAATACGGCTTTTTTATGTGGATAGATCTTATTTCGCGTAAAAAGTCGTACGCCTTTATGCAGGAAGGGTGGACGTCGCTTTACGTGAAATTTCGAACGCCCCTAGGCAGGGAGGAGAGTGAGGTGAACTTCACTTGTGTACTGAGATTTCCAAGTGAATTGGAATAGAGCGCATAGCACAATGTGTCACCATTGCGCGGCTGGTCGGGACTTCGTACAGCATACACTGAACTCGTGTCCAGTGTGGGAGGATGCGTGCGGAGAACTGACTGTAGTAATGTAAAGGGACCTCTTGCGACTCTCGTTTCCGGCATTTATGAGCGAGATGCTACGAAGTAAAGAGCACAAGAATTGTCGTAATTTACTTATTGTTAAACTTAAGTTGTAGATTTAAGCAACGCACAAGTTTTGACATATGACATGCGATTTATTGCTGTCTCTTAGAGACACGGCAATAAGTTGTATGCCATACGTGAAAGCTTGTGCGTTAATTATGTTAACTTAAGTCTAGACAATTCTTGTGCTCAGACCCTGAGGAATCCTGGCGAATCATCTCCTCCTTTTGCAAGCGTAGTAACAAAAGAAAAGGCGGAATACCAGCATGAAAGAGACTGGAGAAGGGAACAGGTGACCATCTGCGTGGAACACGCCGCAACATCCCTCCTCCCATCGCGTCGAGCACCGCAATACATGCGGCCCTCTCGGAGGATTTGACACTTATTATGAGGGGGGGGGGAAGGGGATGAAGATTTTGGATAGCCCTCGTTTCGCGTGGAAAATTAAACGCCCTTAGGAGGAGAGGTACAGAGGTTTCGGCAAGGATCTTGTTTCGCATATAAGATCATATAAACGCATGATACTAAAATTGCATTTTAACTCTAAATATTTTAAAAATGTTTTTGTAATGTTTTTGAGTTAGAATAAACCGCCGTCATTAATAGCCAAATTTATGTTGATAACACTGATTCTGTCATCTGTAAGTTGACTACTACTGACAAATAAAGATTACAGATGATATATAGAAAATATAACACGTTAAATACATAGCTGCGCATATATATGCGCATTTTGGTAACCAATAAAAGTTGTGATCACATTGTCCTAACTCTTATTATCAAAACTATAAGAGACCACCATTTAGTTGTTAAGGCAAAGTTAATTATGATCTTGATAACATATATGATCAAAATCATTGAGAGTTCTCTGTAATAAATAATTATCGAAACTTCTTTTAATTGTTAGCAATCAATCTTTTATTTAAATTTTATCGCATATTTCTGCACAGATTGTCATTGCGAGTATTATGTGCACATATAACAGGGCTGATTGGACGAAGTTGGCGAAAAAAGCGGAAACAGCTGGTTCTGATGGCTTGGAATTAAATCTATCCTGTCCGCATGGTATGGGCGAGTCTGGAATGGGTCTGGCCTGTGGACAGGTTTGTCCATTTAATTTTTTCGTTTAATTTTTTCGTTTTTCCGTTTACAGCTTGTTATATGAGAGTAATAAAAAAATGAAATTGATTTTAGGATCCTGAACTGGTTAGAAACATTTGTAGATGGGTTCGTGAAGCAGTTAAAATACCATTTTTCGTAAAATTGACGCCCAACATCACTGATATCCTTTCCATTGCCAAAGCAGCTTACGAAGGTAATTAAATTTATTTTAAAATATTAAAAAATAAAATTAAAGCTATGCATATGTAAAATAATAATATTAATCATATCTAATTAAATATTTTTTCTTATACACAATAATTATTATTTGTGCGCAAAGTAATTTTACGCACGTATTAAATTCTTAAGGGGGTATAAGAATAAAAGCCTTTAAAAAGAAGCTTTCTTCGTCAATTTTTTTTTAAGTAACTATAAGTTTCAAAAAAAATATGAATTAGTATATCAATTGGGCACACTTTGAAGACATTTTAAGAATTTTTATGTCAAAAAATAAATATATGGTAATGTTGCACAACATTAGACTTTCGTGTTCAAAAAATGTGGTCCATTGGCGGTGTAGAGAACTCAAGTTGTAATTATCTAAAATGAAAATTTTAGATCTATATGAGTGTAGTTTCAGTTAAGCGTAGCGATTTTTTAAAATAACTTTTTGTACAAAATGACAGCGGTTAAAAAAATTAATATTTTACTTCTTAAACATTTCGCTCTTTGAAAATTAACAATTAAAAAAAATCCTACGCTCAACTAAAACTATTCGTTTTGTGAAGCTAATGTTCAAAGCTGAGATCGATCGGTCAAAAATTGTTCGAGTTATAGACGCCGCCAGTTATAAAGAATAGTTTTGAGAAAAACACGTTTAAAGTTTCAGTATTGCATATTCAGTAATGTGCGCCCATTCCCCATATAATTCGAGAAATACTTCGAATTTTATAAAAATCTTTCAAGAGCATATTTTTAAGACATGTCTTCCAAAAAAAAAATTTTTTTTCGATTTTTTGAAAACTTTATACCCTCTTAAACTAATTAAACTTTTATAAAGATCATATATTTAGAAGAATCTTATGCCTACATGTGTGTGTGTGTGTGTGTGTGTGTGTGTATGATTATAATCTTTTTGACTGTTATCATACTCTCGTCACACAACCGGAGCTTGGCGAAACGGAATCATCTCCAGAACACTTATATCATAGAACAAGTCGAAATGGATTCCGATCGGAAATATTCCGTTTTTCTCAGAAAGCAACAGAGATTTAGGAAATAATTGAATAATTCTGATCAAAATTCATGATTCAAATTTTTTTATTACTAATTATTGCAAAAAATATTGCTAAGGCCTCGGTAGTCTAAAAGCTTAGAACGCTCGTACGAATTGCAAAAGATTCGGGTTCGACTCCTGGCAGAGGTAATATTTTTCGCAATAAATAAATCTATTTACAGATTTCTAGCATATTAAGATCTCTTTACTAGATGGCTTATTAAGCATAAAAAATTTAATTGTAATATTATTTTACTAGTTTAGCTACGTGTTTAAGTCCGAAAAGATTTCGGCGCGCAGTTCAAATGAATATAATGGTATAATATGTACGTATATAATATATGTTAATTTACATTAAATTATTTGAGATTAAAAGATTTAGCTTCGACTGTTATGGCCATTATTTCCATTTGTTGAATTTTCAAATATACTGTCCAATAAGATTCTTATTAGATACAAGAAGATTTGCGAGTTATCGCTATGTTTCTATCCATTGCTAATGCATTATTGGGCATTAGCAATGGATAGAAACACGGCGATAATCCGCAAACATTCTGGTATCATTGAAGATAACACCCGTGAAAGCCTAAAAAACGTTATCAAGATTCTTATTGTTCATTTTAATTAATATAATACTTATCCTGATAGAAAAAAATCTGCTGCCGATTCCTCTAGAAGATTTGTCCGCAGTCGTTCCCCTTTGGCAATTTAATTTAAGAGACCGCCTATGGCGATCAAATTTATTTCACATCATATTTGCTACTTTTTTCTTTATGTTTTAATTAATAAACTATCTTGTGATAAAGGCAAGGCTGATGGCGTTACTGCTATTAACACAATATCCGGATTAATGGGATTGCATGCTGATGCGACTCCGTGGCCGGCGGTCGGCCTCAATAAGTCCACAACATATGGCGGAGTGTCAGGAAACGCCACTAGGCCCCAAGCCTTGAAAGCAATTTCAACAATCTCAAGGCATCTTCCAGGATTCCCGATACTCGGCACTGGTGGCGTCGACTCGGCCGACGTCGCTTTGCAGTTCCTGTATTGCGGTGCATCAGTCGTTCAAGTATCGTCGAATTTTTCATAACATCTTTATTTTTATTCTTAAATCATGAATTTCTCCTTTTTTGTTGTTCTGTTATTACTGTTTTTCATTATTTTAAAATTTCAACATTTGGGAAACGATAAACGACATCCAGAAAAATTATTTTATAACAAAATGAAAATTGTACCTTAAAAATTATTTTGATTTTATAATATTACCCTAATGATAACAATTTTTATAAAGTTCATAATATCAATATTTCAAAGATTTTATATTTTTTTAATGAAAATTTTTGAAAAATAAACTTTTAAATTTTAAACTTTATGATATTTAAATTTTCTTTGGAAATTATACAATGAGAAATTTTAGAATATTTTAAAATTCACATATACGAGTAGATATACATATACATAAGAATTCTGAAAAAAATATATTTACTCAACATTTCTGAAAAAACGCACTAATTTACGTAAGAAATCTGAGAAACTTTTAAGGTACCTATTTAATTTACCCTTTTAAAAAAGGTAAAAAAAAGGCACTAGCAATATACATATTTCTCGAATAAAACCTAAGTAATACATTATATATCTTTTTATTATTTCAACTCAAATAATAGTAGTTTTAATTCTTCTTCAAAGATATTCTTATTAAAGATATTCTTATTTTAATCCAAGTAATGGCAACTTTAATTCTTTGTCAAAAATTATTACTTCTCGAAAAAATTATTGTACCAAATTAAAAATTAAGACTCAAATGGTACTGTCTATGTTATTTATTTAATTCTAATGATGTATTTGTATAAAAGATGATTTAATATTAACAACTGGTGCCAAGTTAAATCCTATACCAAATTAAATAAATAATATTAATCCTAAGTATTAACTCACATTTCAAAAAAAGTTCCTATCTACCCACATCGAGGTATTTCTAACCCAGCATTTTCTTTTGAATGTATTTCAGATTGTAGTGCATCGATTTTAATTTTTTTTAAATCTGTCGTTTAAAGACTGAAAAAAAGAATTTTTTAGTTAGAAAGTCGAAACTATCGTATTACAAGAAATATTTTACAATAAGTAAAAAGAAATCGGAAAGAAACGTGAGAAAAACGAATTTTTTCAAACTCTCATATTTTTGTCAAAAATAAATAAAAAAGATTTTATTTGTAGATTTTATTATAGATAAATCAACAGCGCTAATGAATTGAACTTCAAGAAACTAAAAGCATTTTTGCGATTTGTTCTAAAAACAATATTTTTTGTTTGCAAACTGAAGATAAGTGATTTTTTAGTTTTATTTAAACTAAACATAAACCGAAAATCTTTGAATTTTGATAGAAATAAATAAAAAAAAGTTCTATCGTTTTTCTGTGATAAATATTAACAATTTATCATTATATTTAATATTAATGATTACAATATTTATTAATAAAATGGCGACTTTAAAGGGAAAAAGTATTACATTTTTATTTTTTTTACATTTTTGATAAAATATACTCAAATATACATATATAATACAAGTCTTATTGTAAATATATTATATTTTACAAAACGTTATTTTTGGTAGAGCATTCGCAACAGTTTTTTCAATTATTTTGCAGTAAGTTCGGACATTTTCTGACGTTGTACAAACAAAAGGGATTAGGGTAATCTCGACACGCATTTTGCATAGTTACAACTCCGTAACTAAGATCATTAAGCAAAGGAATTATAGAGGTGGTACAAATCCTCCTTAATCCCCTCCTCCCCTCCTCTCACAGCCTCAGCGCCACTGCTCAAAGCGAATTCGAATGCCTGAACTGAAAATCGGGAGGGAGGAGGGGTTACACTAACTTTTGCGGATACTGAGAGTTGATATAATATATATTATTTGTATAAAATATTTGATGTCAACAATTTGGGCCAAGTTAAATCCCATATCAAATAAAATAAAGAATATAATACAAATAGTACTATCTTTAATATTTATATAATGAAATCTATTGTAGTATAATATATACAGAGTGGTCCATGTAAAGCGTTACAAGCTAATAATTCTAAAAATATTTTTCTTATCAAAAAATTGTTCATGAGAAAGTTTCATATATTCGAGGGATTTTTCTAACTATAACAAAAATCCGCTCCCCCTCATTGAAGGAGGACGGGGTTGGTAATATTAAAGTTTCAAATAAACTTCCTATAAAATATTAGATATTTGGATTCTCTCTACGAGAAAAAATAAATAAACTTTGTCTGAAATATTTCAAAGGAATTTGAAGAGGATCCTCCTCTACATACTTTGAAGAATAACTGGTTGGTTAATTTGAGTGATATTAACATTCCTAATGAAGTCCAATTTCTCTTACAACTAGGTGAGGGATTTGGGACTACCTATTAGTAAAAACAATCTTGACAAAACAGTTATAGAATTTATTGAAAATATTAAAAACTAAATAAGCGATAGATCAGAGAATGTCATTAATTTTGTTAGAAATAATTCTACTCAGATTCTGAATAGATGTTACACTGATTTCAATCATTTAAATTCGATTAAAAAACGAATTTTTCTGACATGAATACATATATAATAATAGACAAAATACAACTAAGTTGACTTCCGAATTACGTTCTTTACTAATGAGATGGAAAAAGAGTGGCTTTATTGATTGATTCCACATATAGGAAATTACTGATTATGACTGATAATAATCTACTTAGAGCATATGGTTTACCTTAGAGCATATGCTCTAAGTAGATTATTATAGGTTCCATAAACCTAGGCATCCTCTAAGGGTTATTGTTTCTTCAATTAACAATCCATTGTGTTTTCTATCCTTATTCTTATATAACATTATTGTTAGCAGTATACCGGAAGCTCCTAGTTATATAAAAAAGGGCTTCTATTTGATCGAGAAATTAAATGAAATCCATTGCATTTTGATTCCAATTACATCACTTGATGTAATCTTTGTTCACTAACATTCCAGTAGAACTGGTGTTAAATGGTGTTAAAAAGAGATGGGATCATATGTCAAAAAAGATAAAGATTCCATCAGAAGAATTTTTAGTCACCATCAGTCTGGTTCTTAATTCTACATTTTTTTTCATTTAATAATAAAATTTATAAACAGGTTTTTGGTGCTCCGATAGGCTTACCATTGTTGTCTATCGGAATAGCGATCCAAAAACTTACCTGTAAATTTATTGTTCTATTTCCGGTATGTGGATGACATCATTTTAGCGGTTCTATTGGATAGCACTAATATAATATAGAAATCTTTAATTCCTTACATGTCAGATTTCAATTTATTATGGAGATCGGCATTGAAAGTAGATTGAGTTTTTTGAACACTATGATTATGTGGTTGACAACCATAAGATTATTTTTGATAGCTATAGTCACTTGTTCAGGGAGATTTCTTAATTTTCATTCAAACCATCCTTTGAGTCATAAAAAAAGTGTTATTTTCGATTTTGTAGATAAAATAATAAAATTGTCTCATCCTCGTTTCCATTTCAGACAAAGTTTATTTGTTTTTCTCGTAGAATTCTATTATAATATGAAACATTTTATAGAAAGTTCCATTGAAAACTTTAATATTACCCCTTCAAGGGGAGCGGGAGCGGATTTTTATTTACATTAGAATCAAATATATCAAACTTTCTCAACAACCTTTTGATAGGACAAATATTTTTAGTTATTAGCTTGTAACACTTTACGTGGGCCTGTATATTTGTATTTCTATTGAACGATCTTTCTATTCCAATCTGAATGGCTTTAATTCTTCTTATATGAACTTTTTATATCTCAATTCATTCAAACACATTTCTTCTTTCAATCACATTTTCTCTCTCAATATAATTCTGTACTTTTGTTAATGATAATTCAAATAGTCTATCTTTTCGTATTTTACCTTAAAAAAATTTTGCTTGTAGTAGGCAAATTTAATAATAAGTAATAAAGACAAGAAAGATACGAGAATGATGTAAAATAATTAAATTTTTCCTTTTTCTTTATTGCTCATTCGTTACAATTGGCACATGATACCTCAGAAATCAAAAATCCAAAAATCAACCCAAAAATATATAAATCACTAATGGCTTCCTCCTTGATGAATGTCTAGATCTGCCAGTTCTTGATTGTAAATAATTACCTTTTTTAAAAAGTTATATAATTATACAGAAATTCTAAAAAATTCTAAGAAAAATTTTTGCTCGAGTATCGTGAATAAAAAATTAATGAATATTTTTAATACATAGGTCTGTAGTGCCATTCAAAACCAAGACTTCACATTGATAGATGATTACGTAACCGGTTTGAAAGCGTTGTTATATCTAAAGAGCTTGATACAGACGAAAGATTGGGATGGACAGAGCCCACCGACGTTCAAACACCAAAAGGGCAAACCCATATCCTTGCAACACGCTCTTGGCAAAGTAAGTATCAATTATTAATATCAGCATAAATAAAATAAAATAATTAAAAAAATATTTCTGCAGAATGTACCGTATTTCGGCGAGTATCAAAGGCTGCGTGAACAAAAGATAGCTGAACTAAAAGCGAACTCAAATCCCTTAAACGAGATCGTTAAGGCGATGCGACCGGCTCCAGGACCAATTGCGCCGATACCTACTGTTAAGGACATAATCGGTAAAGCATTAATTCATATTGGCAGCTACAACGAATTGGACAACAGGAAACAAGTGGTCGCCTTGATTGACGATGTATGTTAAATAATGTTTTAATCGCTCAATTTATTTTATTGTTAAAATGCAATATTGCATTTACTTGCTATTATTTCCAGGACATGTGCATAAATTGTGGCAAGTGTTATATGGCTTGCGCGGATTCCGGATATCAGGCCATCACCTTTGATCCCGACACCCACATCCCAACAGTGACGAATGATTGCACCGGTTGTACGCTTTGCTTATCCGTCTGCCCAATTATCGATTGTATCACGTAAGTTGCAGATACATCTAATTCGTTTTATCACGATTTGTGTTTCAAATGTCTAGTTTTTCAATTTATTCTTATTCTTTTATTTCCAGTATGGTCCCGAAAACGATTCCGCATGTAATTAAAAGGGGAGTGTCGCTGAAGAATGCAATCGAAATTTGTTAAATAATAGATTTACGTTTCTGTCAAAAAAGATTTATAATATCATCATTTTGCGTACAAATAATTGATTATGAAATCAATTATTATATCAAACAAAGAAATAATGTTATATATGTATTTCACATGAAAGTGAACCATTTTCCAAATTTTGACGAAATTTACTAAGGTTAATGGTTGAGGTTTGAGAATACAATCTATTGTGTAAAGTTTTAGATTTTTAGTCTAGTTAGTTAAGTAGCCGCAAAAGAAATAAATTTTACGATTTGTTTATTATATCTTTCTCGATTTTTTTTTATAAAAAGTGAAATTAATAAAATGAAGTTAATATCGTTTCCCAGGTAGGAGAAGGTTTACTCTTTCAAGTCAATGATGCCCTATTTTGAGTAATTCTTCATTATTGTGGCATAATTTACTTATATTATATACTTTATTAAATTCGAGATGGTTGTAATAATTATAAAGATTATGCGTTTCGCTGATTTCCTTCCAATTCTTGGAATGCTTTGGCATTATATATATATCACGTCCCCAATCAGCAGATAATGTTTTTTAAATATTTTGTGGAAGGATGTCGATGTGGAAGGATTAATTAAGGAGGTTCCATAAATTAAAATATATTACCCTTTATTCAGCTTTATACACTATGTACAGAGGTACCTTTCGGTACTTATACTATTTATTATGGCGTCCTGCGACGCGTGTAAGGTGTGTATATGGGCTAGTGTAGTATGTTTCTTCCTCAGAGTCCTTGGAGTCAGAGTCGGTCCCAAAGAGCTGGCGTGTTAACTGCGAGTTGATCCTCCTCCTATTCCTTCGTCCCGGTGTCCTCGACGTATTGTACGGGCGTCAGCAGAAGGCTAATCGGCGACTCGATTTTCAACTCCCGCAATTCTTTAGGCAGCGGTAGCGATGATACTGGCGGCTACAAGGTGCTTGTGCTCGTCTGCTTGTTGATGCAGGGTCGCCGTCGCGGATCCCGCGAGAGAATATTCCTATTCTCTCGCGGGAGCTCTAGCGGTATAAACCTCCACGGAGGGAGGAGAGTAATACTCAGATCGAACGGCTTTTCCGTCTTCTTTGTCGGAAGTCCCTCTGGTGTGCGAGGGAGACCGGAGCGACGCTTCCGTGGCAGTGTGTACGCCTCTTGTTGCTAGGAAGTAATTACCGCAAAGGCCCGAATGGGGCTCGCTCTGCTTCACGAAAGCTCGAAGGTAATGAGTTCGCTTTGCGGGATAGCGTGAAGGCCCGAAAGGCTCGCTTCAAGAATATGTTTAATACTGGAGTAGAGGCCTTTATCGAGCTCACTCTAATTCTAAAAAATGCTGAAGACCTCCGCAGAGGTCTACTTCTATGAATGGTGAATCATTCTTGCGCGCGGGTTACGTTATGCAACGTGGCCCTCTTGCGACGGCGGTCGAAACTCGCGCCGAACGGGCGCTCGATCAGTGTCAAGTGCAGCAATGGGCGAGCGACTCAGGGGCGGTGCAGATCGCGCGCGCGCCCCGGCGACTCGATTAGTGGTGTTTTAAGCCGCCATATATTTTTTAAACATTTATTTTTCATTAATTTACATTTTTCACGATTCGTTTTCAAAATTCATTAATTTAACGTTTATTTAACGTTTATTAAACATTATTTTACATTATAATTTTTCGTCTGAAATAAATGATTGAAAAAACATTGTTTAAACGTTTATTTAATGTTTATTTTGAATTTAATTTTTATTTGAAATAATGGTTTGAGAAAACATTTTTTGAACGTTTACTTAACGTGTATTAAGTGTTTATTTTATATTATTCATTTCAAATAAAGGTTTAAAGAAATATTTTTTAAATGTTTGTTTAATGTTTATAAAATATTTATTTTACATTATGTATTCATTTAAAATGTGATGATAAAAAATATTTATTTCACATTTATTTCACATTTATTTAACGTTTAATAAATATTCATTTTACATTAATTATTTGTTTGAAATAACGGTTTATAAAAAATGGTTTATTAAATAAATGTTTATTAAATCTTTTTTAAATGTTCATATGATGTTTAACAAATATTTGTTTTTTATTATTTATTTATTTAAAATATGATTAAAAAACATCTATTTAACATTATCTGACGTTTATTACGAATATGTAAAAAAATTATTTTCTAAAGCTCAAATTAATAAAAAATGGGTCAGAATAATAAAATAATGGAATCATGGAAAAGAAGTTAACACAATATAAGTGTACGTATATGGCATATATCGTAAATTTTAAGTTATTATATTTTAAAGTTATTATATTATTAGAGAATGTGGTGTGTGTGAGGCAATGGGCCAAAACACAAAGTAACGATCTTATTAAAATGAATAAACAGAAAAAAAGGAAGCTAGATTATTAAAAAATTGAAATTTTACTCTGAACATTAAGCTTTAATAAATATTTATAATAAACATTGAAAATTCATTATGTTTAAAACATTTATTATAAAATAAGTCAATAAAAATGTTTATAAAAAATGTTAATATCGCCCCTACAGCACAAAGTTGCACAAAAGTTGCAGTAATATTGCAGAGATTTTGCTGCGATATTGCTGCAAATTTTATGCTCTATGGGCGTTATAAAAAATGTTTATACGCTATATAAAATGAATGACAGCCCTTCCGTACTAGAGTACGGATAAACTCTGCCGTTATGATCTGTGATGATAGGGACCCTACATATGCCGAGGTAATGGGCGACGCGAGATCTGGAGTGTCGTTAGAGCATCTTGGAATTATGGACACTAGGATTAGAAAGGTCCAGACTGGTGGTCTGCTAAAATACCGGGAGATGGTTCCGGCTCTAGACAGGCAAATTGGCGGAGCGCCTCAATTTTCTTTTTCAAAATGGAGAGAGAATCAAAATAGTGCGACCTGTGAGAAAGGTAGAATTTCGCCTACTCGATTTAGACTACATAGTGACTTCGAAGGACGTTGTCTTTAGGAGTTTGCCTGCTAACCATAAGGCTAGGAAGGGATATATCCCTTATAATAGCTCTTTGCGTGTTACAGATTATCAAAGAGATTAATAATGATGAGGGTGGTGATACACGCGATGAACTAAGCTCTGCTGCATCTTTGATACGAGATGTTTCCTCTGCAGAGGAGGGGATAGTGATGGATCCTCCCGATGGCTAATATTGGCCAGATTAATATCGATAGGTCGAGGCCTGCGCAGGACTTTATCGCGCGAGTGGGGAGGAACGGCTAGGCCTGGTGACGGTGTCGGAGCCACATTCGGTTCCCGTCGACCGATGGCACTTTCATTAAATAATTCACTGACTGCTGCCTTGGTCTGGCAGTACTCTTGCTTTGAAGTGCCGTGTTCTCTCTTATTTAGAGGAGAGGGGTACGTAGCCATTGAATGGGAGGGGAGGGGAGGAGTGATGGTGTTTAGCTGCTATTTCTCTTCCAACGTACCGAAGATAAATTTTGTAAGAGGGCTGCATGATCTTGACGCGCGGATTTCAGCATGCGACCATTGCTGGTCTTGGAAGATTTTTCAATGCCCGGTCTTCCGAGTGGGACCGAGCTCGTGTAGAGGTAAGTAGAGGTCTCTTGGACTGGGCGGGGAATTTTGACCCTCCTTAATAGTGACTTCGAGCCCACTTGCGTAGACCTCTCATGGGCCTGCTGCGATCAGGTACGTCAGTGATTGGCGTGTTGCGGTGGACATCGAGTCTTTCTCAAATCATCGATATGTCCTCATGAGGGTGCGGGAACGGATTGCTGGCCCTCTCTGGAGGGTCACAGATGCTAAACACTTCCCGAGATGATGTGATAGCAAGCTCAATGCGGATATGTTGGTCGCGGCAGTTAACTTAAAGGCATGGTCCCCTCCCCCTCTCGTGAGGATATGGCGGCGAATGAATTAGCGGACGGGCGATTATAGAGATTTCGTCTCCACGAACTGCCGCGGCTGAGAATCACCGGTAGACCTTCGATCTATTAATGGAATGAAGAGATTGTCAAACTTCGAGCTTATTGTGTGTGGATTTGGAGGCAACTGATGCGCCTAAGATACCGCGACTGTGAGGCTGTTCGGGATCTTTGGTGTGAACTCTGTGATGTTAGGAGGCCGCTGAGGGGTTACATTAGGCGATCCAAGATGAGCCTTTGATGTGAACTCCTCGATATCCTTAACCGGGATCCACGCCATACAGTGTCCTTAATAAATTGCAAACAGGGACGAGTAAAGTGGTAGAGTCACTCCCCCCTTAGAGTGGTCGCGGATGTTGTAAGGGTTTTAATCCTTTCTGGAGTGAGGGATATCTCTCTCTCTCTCTCTCTCTCTCTCTCTGAGACTTCCGTTTCCATTCTCCCCCATTCCATCTTCTTCCACTTGCCTCCTCTTCCTCTCTCCCATTCTTCCTGTTTCTCCCATCTCCTTTCCCCTTCCACCCTTCTCATTCATTCTTCTCCCCTACCCTCTTCCCCCGACACCCATCCTACCGCCACCTACCAACTCTCTGATCCCATCCCTTCTCTATCCAGTCTCTACATCTTTTCCATGTATGTTCCTAAGTCTCTTCCTCCCCTCCACACAACCTACATACTCTCTTATTCTCTTTCTTCCAGTATCCTTCTCTCATTTCATTTCCTAATCTATATCTTATTATTCTCCTCCACCTGCTTTCTCCCCATCTCTTCTTCAGGATTATTTCGGGATCCCTTCTGTTCTAATTGCCTCATACCAATTGTTATATCTGGAATCCCTAATTCTCCATCTTCTTTCCTCCCGCTGTTTCCCTTTATCTTTCTTTAACAACTCCCCAAACCACATATCTTCTTCCTCTCTTCCCCTTTCTACTTCTCTTACATCCCACTCCCTGTTTTCAAAGAATTCCTTTCTTTCCGTTCCCAGTCTGAGCCTATTCTGCCATCTCTGCTTCTCTCTCTCATTTCCCTCCAACATATCCTCGTCAACTCACTTCCCTTTCCCCTCTCCAACCTTTTCTCAAAACTCCATGCTCTTTCCCCTGTTCTTTCTCGTAATTTATTCCTTTTAGTTTCCTCTCTGATTAAATAACTTGGCATCTTAAAATCCAATCCGAAAACTCATCTTAAATATCTTTCTTCTAGCCTTTCTACTTCCTCTCTTTCTTTCCATCCCTATACTTCTGTAGCTTATTATCATCCATATCAAATTATCAAATAACCTTCTTTCTTTTACTCCAGTCCTTATCAAATCTCCCAATTCCCCATACCTCTCCCAGTATCATAGTCGCCTTCCTTGTTCTCTCCTTAACCTCCATTCTTTTGTAACATATATCTTAAGTATGTAAATTCCTTTACCTCTTCTATTTTTTTTTCTCTCCACCACCAATTTTTCTTATTTGTTCTTCCTTGTTCTTTTCTAAATCTCATTATTTTAGTCTTGTTTACGTCCAATCTTTTCCTCTCCAAATATTCCTCCATTCTGCCTATCATGCTTCTTATCCCCTGCTCATCCTTCGAAAGTAATTTACGATATTGTCCGCTAGCGTATAAATTTTTCTTTCACCTAACCTGATTCCTCCCCACTTCCCATCTCCTTCTCCAAATCTACTATTACTATGTTGAATAGCAACAGACTCAGCGGACACCCCTGACTTACTCCCTTCGCGGTCCAGAAACTCTTTCCTGTCTTCCCTCCTACTCTCACCGTGCTCTTTGTTTCGCTTAACACTTTTTTGACCCTCTCTATCAATCCCTCTTTTATCCCCTCTTCTGTCATTGCTTTGTACAGAATTTCCCTGTCCACTGAGTCGAACGCCGCTCTTAGATCCACGAACAGCGCCATCGCTTTCTTCCCTATTCCCAATTATCTATTCACTATATAATTTATACGACGTAGATGTTATCCATTGTTCCTATCCCCCTTCTAAATTTGATTGAATCTGCGGGATCACCTTTTTTTCCTCGCACTCCGTTTTTATTCTTTCTAACATCATTAGATAGATTTTGTGTTGTCATTAATATTACTCTCCTATATTCCTCTATTTTGCTTCCTTTACCTTTCTTCACGATCGGGATTATTACTTCTTCTTTCTATTCTTCCGGCCATCCATCCCATGTCCATCCCATCCCCATAGCATGTTACAAAATTATATCCAATCCAACAACTTCTCCCCATATTTCCATACTTCTCTTGGCACCTCATCCATTCCTACCGCTTTTCCATCTTTGATTTTTTTAATCACCTCCACAATTTCCTTCTTGCTTATCTCTCTCTCCTCCTCCTCCCTTATTTTCCTTACTCCTTCTCTTACTCTCCTCCATGTTCCACTCCTCCTAGTACCTTCATAAAGTGTTCTTTCCATTCCTCTTCCCCATCTATTCCTTTTCTTCTCTTCCTTCCCTTATTTACAATTTCCCATATATTCCTTTCTCTTTTACTTGTTCTGCCTCCCTCAACCATTCCTCCTTTCGCATAACTCTCTGTATTCTTTTTTCCTTTCAATGAATTTCTCCATCCTTTCCCTTGTCCTTCTCCCTTTCCTTAATTCTTCTCTCTTCTTTTTCCTGCATTCCTCATCCCAGCACCTTCCTTTTTTTCTCTCTCTTTTTTTCTGCTCCTCTTCAACTTCCTTTAATGTTCTCTTAATATTACTCTTCATCTCTCTCTCTCCATTTCTGTTCTATCTCTGCTTTCTATTCTCACTTTTTCCTTAAATTTCTCTCTTCCCTCTTCATCCCATGTTACTCTCCCTGTTTCTTGCATTTTACTTTTCCTCTTTCTCTTAAATGTCTTCTTCTTTGTCTTCACCCATATTTCCAATAAACATAATTATAAGTTCTAATTTAATATATACATATAAATTATATATTATAGAAGCATAAGTTTTTAAAACAATATGTATGTAAAAGGTATGTATTATTTCTTGTGATTGTTACTGAATGTATAAGGAATTATTATTTACAATTAATAATATAAAAACATTTCCATAAGTTCATATTGTCTTTATTTTAGTATAAAAAAATACAAATAGTTGTAAAATATTTTAAATATATAATATTACTCTCATTATTATAATATCTATTATAATTAAAAGTTATCTCACATTTTTAACATTTTTAGACATATTTCTATTTAATATCTTGTAATGGCAAGAAAGAAGGTTCAGTTATATTTGTGTTATTTGAGGATAAATATATACGATAAGTTTGTATAATATTTGTACAGATTGTTTCATAAGAAAATTATCTATAAATAACAAGTCATTGTTATTATGATAGCTTTTTTTGGCTCAAGATGTATAGGTCTTTGAAATATTTAAATTTTTTAATCTGTTTGCTAATATGCGAAGACCATCTTCTGCGTCGATCAAGCACGAGATAATGTATTATATAATTAAAATATCGTTGTTCATTGTTACATTTTTGTTGACAATAAGACTTCATTAAATTTGTATGTGTTCATCAGTTACAAAAATGGGTACTTTTCTGTACTATTCAGTAATGTAGAAAGAAGTAGCAAATTTAAAGCATTTTTTGGAAAAGTTCTCCAAATTTAGAATAAAAATATATAGCTCCATCAGATATTCGACCATCAATACCAACGTCAACTATAATAAATTCTCTGTTAGCATTGACTATTGTTAATAAAACGATACTATAAAATCCTTTATAATTAAAGTATGTAGATCCCGAATTTGAAGGTTTTATTATACGAATGTGCTTGCCGTCTATAGTACCCAGTTTCAAAATTCATATTCTCTTTCAAAATCATATGCAATATTTTTCCAATCTTCGCTTGTTAAAGGAAACTGTAAAATCAGAAAAAAATTATTATATATAAATATTTATTTTTTAAAAGAAAAGTTATAATAATTAATACAGTAATACGTGTGATGTACATTTACAATAAAATTAAGAAATAGATATAGAGTAAAACCAGAATCTTTCTTTTCAAGGACTGGATTAAAAAGTACAAAAAATCATATTTATAACAAATTGAAAATAAAGATTATGCGTTTCGCGGGTTTCCTCCGTGTCCAAATCCATTCTTGGAATGCCAACGTTTCGTAAACCTTGCAGTCCATTTCATCAGGGCGAGCAGCAGCCTAATACTGAGCTGTTCCTCCGGGCCGTTTCTTTTATACGCTTGTTGGAGTGGGGGGGGGGGAAGAAGAGAATTGTGAATGAGTGGGGGGAAAGGTGGGAGAAACTGGTCTTTAATAACCGGGAGAATATTATAATTGAAGATAATTATAGAAATAACTTCATATTATATTATTAAACTTTTATTATTATATTGTTGTTGTTTGAGTGGGGGGGGAGGAAGAGAATTGTGAATGAGTGGGGGGAAAGGTGGGAGAAACTGGTCTTTAATAACCGGGAGAATATTATAATTGAAGATAATTATAGAAATAACTTCATATTATATTATTAAACTTTTATTATTACATTGTTATTATAGTGTTACTTTATTATTAGTAGCCGTAGTAGTATTTTATTATTAAAATCCAAAGATATATAGATTAAATAAATGTTTTTTTTTTTAAGAACATGCAATAGGATGCACAGAAAGAAGCAGACTTGGAAAAAGACACCACAATCAGTGGAATCTTTGTCATCAATTTATAAAATACATCAACCAGTCTTGAAGAAGAAGAAAATCGAGGGATCTGTTGCTAAACAAAACTTTTATCTCTAGCTTGCGATTATTTAACAAAATCATCAAAAGAAAATAAAAATGATTATTTGGATATTGGAAAAGTCTGGGCACAAAAATTGAAAAAACTTAAGTCTTATCAAAAAATTTTGGCAGAAAAGGCAATTACTGATATTTTATTTGAAGTTTCATTACAGTAACCATTTTTGTTTTTAGATGTTTATACATATATACATACATTTCTATGTTTCTCATAAAATTCTTTGTCGACGTATACTTCGGGACAGATGATGCATTTGCATACAGTCATAATCGGATCTTTGAATATCTCTGGTGTTTCTGAAAGTATGTAAGGACATGATATAATGCAATTGCTTTTTTTATATATAAATAAATTTTTAACAAAATTACCCGTAAGTGATGTGTCAATTTAAAATCTGTCGAGAATATTGCGTTGCAATATTTATAATACTTGGCTATTCTGGAACACTCATCTTCATTATGTTCATTCCAAGTCCAACTATGTGTAAAAAATTTCCCACATTTATACATTATTACACATATACTTTAACTGTATTTTTTTATATATTGTCTTTCACGTTTATGCAGAAATAAATCATATCCATACGAATGTTTTGTAAAGTACATAATATAAATCATAGTTTTTTTCTCGTGTATCTTATTATGGACATTAAAATATCGTTCGTTCGCGAAGTAGATTTTGCAAATTTCACAAAACAATAGTTCTCTTGACTTTTTGAGCGTTTTAAATTGTATCAAAAATTTTTTACTATTTTTCATTTCATCTACATCTGAGTCGAATCTATTATTAATTTGCTTTATCAAGGCTTGTAAATTGTTTTCGCTTTCTTTTTCTACAGTATCGATTTCAGCATTTATTGCTAAATTAATTGATGTTTCGATATCTTTTATAAAAGTGACATCTTGCTTTTCATAACTAATTTTATTAATAGTCTCTTGCTCTTTTCCAATTATTTTGAATATTCTGCTCATCTGTAATCTCCTATTCAATATTCTGATAATTCTGAACATTCTTCCTGATTATAATCTCTTGTTCACTTTGATCATTTTGGATATTTGTTAAATCTATAAATTTTTTATTTCATTTATATCTAAATCAGATCTCTTACCAATTTGCTTTATTGAAGCCTGTATCAGATTATTTATTTGTTTCCATAATATCGATTTCAGTATCTATCGCTACATTAACTTGTGCTATTATTTCGATACCTTTCATAAAATCCTGCTTTTCGTAACTAATCTTATTAATAGTCTTTTGATCTGTTTTCCAATTATTTTGGATACTCTTCTCATCTATAATCTCTTGTTTAATATTCTGATCATTCTGGATATTCTCAGCTATAATCTTCTTCTCATTAGTCTGATCATTTTCATCGATAATCTTCTGTTTGTTATTCTGATGAATAATATGTTTACAGCTACTGCATATTGCAATATTACTGTTATGTCTTAATGTTTTGTGTGTTATTAGTTTATTAGATTCGTCAAAGCTGTCATCGCAGAGCTTACTGTTCCATATGACTATCAAATGTATCTACAGGGTGCGCCAGAGAAACTTACTTATTTGAAAAAATTCCCGACCGTTGAGTTGGGCAGGTAGAGGGGCGGGAGGGGGCGCATCTGGAGGGGGACGTCCCCAAGTTTGTTTCCCATTCTCGTCAGTTGCCATTATGCTGTGGTCTAGAGAGCAGCGGGCCTTCGCCGTCGAGAGCTTCTTTTGTAACGGTCGCTCAGTTGTTGCTACGCAACGTGCCTTTCGCGCTCGCTTCGAAATTCCTCCTCACAGACTCGTTCCTGGCCGTAATTCGATTCTGTCGTGGGTCAACTCATTTTAGGAGTGTGGAAGTGTCGCTAAACCCAGAAATGGACGTCAACGGAACAGCAGAACACCGGAAGCTGTGGAAAGAGTGAGGCAGTCAATTCTGCGTTCTCCCCGGCGTTCGGCTCGCAAACATGCAGTTGCTCTGGGAATTTCGGACACCACTGTTCGACGAATTCTCCATGAAGAACTTCAATTTCATCCCTATAAATTGGTTGTTGTGCAACAATTAAGTGAACGCGATTTTGTTGCCCGTCAAAATGCATGCGAATTGCTGCTTGACAACCTGCCTCAAGACACGTCGTTTTTTTCAGTGACGAGGCTCACTTCCACATTTCCGGCTCCGTCAACAAGCAAAACATGCGTTATTGGAGTGGTGAGAATCCGCGTGAACTTCACCAGAAGCCACTTCATTGTGAACGAGTTACTGTGTGGTGTGCGATATCGGTAATGGGAATAATTGGCCCTTATTTTTTTGAAGAAAACGAACGCGCAGTTACAGTGAGTGCAGCTCGTTACAGGAGCATGATCGAGGAATTTTTTCTTCCAAGCCTCGAAGAAATGAACGTTAGGGACGTGTGGTTTCAGCAAGATGGAGCCACAGCACACACAGCACGAGACTCAATGAATTTGCTGCGACAACGTTTCCCCGACCGCCTCATCTCTCTCCGAGGCGATCTCCCATGGCCGGCGCGCTCTCCGGATTTGAGTCCATGTGATTTTTTTTATGGGATTATTTGAAATCCCTTGTTTATGTCGATCGACCACGGACCATAGATCACCTGAAGAACAACATTCGCGACGCTATTGCCAATATTCCGATTGATATGCTGAGAAGAGTGGACGAGAACTTCAAAAAACGACTTAACCAGTGTATGCGCGATAGGGGTCGCCATTTAACCGATGTAATTTTTAAGACGGTATGAAAAAAAAATTGGGACATTGTATTTTCAAATAAAAAAAGAATTACAACAATAACTAAAGTACTTTTGTTTTTATTGAACTTTCAAAAAAGTAAGTTTCTCTGGCGCACCCTGTATATCTTGAAAGTTCAAGTCGCATAGATTCACATTCGATCGGGCCGACAATAGCTCACTTTTTTAGTTCCTTTTTAATGATAATTGCTTGAATTTGGTCCAGATATTTTAGGTTTTTCACAAGATGTTATGATGCTATGATTTTCACCTGTAAAGATAGCATCTTTCTGCTTTTGATTTAATTGAATTCATAAAATCGCATCTACTGTTACTGCATTAAGAATCAGTTTACTAATATTTAAATAATTTAAACAACGTCTGAATACATTGGAAGGTAAATTGTTATTCGGCAAAATCTAAAAATAAGAAAAAAAATAATATTACTATTCGTACATTATGTATAATAAATACGTAAATTTAAAAGTTTAAAAAGCACAAAATATCACGTAACATTTTAACTTACAATGATCGGTAAACGTCTACTTATTTTTTCAGGAATGTAGTTATCTTTGTGTTCAAATATTGTAATATAATCTGAAGACTTTTCTTCACATAAACGGCATATTTCTTGTGAAAAAGATTTACATTTTTATCGAAATAATCTATTTTTGTATCCATTTAGTCTATTTTTGTATCTTGAAATAAAATTAATAAATTCTCTGTTTATAAAATAAATTCTATTAAATAAATAAGAATAATAATAAATAATATCAAATTTAATGTTTTATTCTTATATAAACTATATGATTTTATAAAGAATGTTCTTAAAATAAGTATGTAATAAATACAATTTTCATATAATACTGTATGTACATATTTTTACATACATATTGTATTACACATACCGTTAATATATATTTAAAAAATATATCTGTGCAACAATAGGTTTCACATGTTTCGATCAAGGTTCATCATATTATCACGTCGCTCAATGTCCTTAAGCTCTAGCATATCTGTTTTAAGATGTAATTTAATAATTTCTCTCCAAATATCCATCCTATGTTGTTCATTATCGATACCAATCCGCCTCAAGCTATTTTCATTTATTCTTAACAATGTTTTTCCTGTAATGTCGTGCTTAAAAGATAGAGAAGATTTTTTTTATTTTATGCTAAACATACATTCTCATCAATAAAAAAATCTTAATGTATAATTAACGACGTTCTACATAGAATTAGGCCCGGTCTTACGAACTTCGATTAAGTTAATCGGTCGATTAGATTTCATTATTGTCAACTGCAAGACTGAAAATATAAGCTAATTTTCTGGTAGCTGTGAAGAAAGATATGATAATAACAGCACCGGTCTTTATTAATGGCAATTCTCAATCGTGAAAAAGTATTATACGAATCGAGCATGTGCGTACTCGGCGCTCTGCCAGAAAATAATGTTTTCAAGTCTTGCAGTTGGCAATATTTAATCGACCGATTAAGGCCACTTGATGCTACAAATTTTCTATAAAAAACTATTCTTCTGCTTAAAATTTTCTATAAAAAACTATAGGAACATATGGAATTTGTAGGTATTTATAGTTTTCAATAGTTTCTATAGTAGCGCACGAGAACGACTATACAAATTCTACAGTTATCAATAAGATTTTAAGAGTACAATTTTTTATAGTGTTTTATTTATTAAACTCTTATCAAACTTTAAAGCTGTTCTACAATGTGCTCTTTGTTTTCTGTTTCTCGTTTTTTACCTTTTGCTTTTTTCTCTTTTGCAACCGTTTTATCAACAATTGTATTTTTTGCTACGTATTCCTTATTTGTTTCGAAGTTCGTTAACTTTTATCTCGGGCGATATAAAATAAAAAACCGGATAAGAAGCAAAAAAACAAGATGTAAAAAATAACAAAAGACAAGAAACAGGAAACAAAAAACACATTGAATGGGCTTTATAGTGTTTCATGTACAGTACCGACCTATAGGTTTTCAAACTATGAAAGTCGAAATATACTTTATGGGAAACAACTTACTGGCCGTTGGCTGGCCAATGTATTTCAACAGATTTTCTCTTATAAGTTTTTATGGTGAATTTACTAGAAATCAATACTGTTCTATGTGGAATTACATGCATCCAGTGGTCTATCGGTAATAATAGGAAATATCTCACTGTATCGCTTATAGTTTTTAATAGATTTTTTTAATTTTTTTCTTGGAAACAAAATTATGGTAGGTAATTATTTAGAAGGCACTTCTCACCTTCAATTTCAATGAAATTATTCTCATTCGACGCATTTTTGCATGAAACGAAAGAATCCGGTAAAATGTTGTGCCTAGTCCCGTGAACCGAAATATTAAGCGTTAAAGTTGACGACTATTAAGAGTAGGAAATCTATCACACTGACTTAATGCAGCTCTACACGTATTTTAGTCGATATTTATTTAGAATCGTTACCTCATCTCTTTTAATAAAATTAGACTTAGTCGACGCGTTTTCATTTAAAACGAAAGGCTCTGTTTTTGCTATGTGCAATAAGTTAACTTTTAATAGTTTTAATAGTTTCTAAAAGTTAACTTTTCGCAGATAGCAAGATCAGAATAGTCTTTCGTTTTGAATGAAAACGCGTTGAATGAGCGTAATTTCATTGAATTTGAAGGTGAGGTGTCTTCTAAATAATTACCTAAACTAACTTATACGAGAAATCGAATTCTAAATTGTCTACACATACGTGCGATTAGAGCTCAGAGTTAGCGTGTAAGATTATTATTCCACAGATCTTAGGCTCTTAGGATCAAATCCTGTCAAAACACTGTGCGTTTTCAGAAATACGTACATGCATATAAATGTTCGGCGTATCTCAATCATGAATATATGAAGTTAATATGAGAACAAAAAGTATTTGATTTTTTATTTCTTATATTTACATCAATTTTGCATTTTAGTATTTAATAGGTGTGGAATCGAAGTGGAATTCCTGTTGAAAACTCTTGGAAACTATACATTACTTCACATAGAAAACTATTAGAGATAGGAATTTACCGATTCAAAACGCTCATTAAAAGCTATAGAACTTTTTCTATAGTTTTCTACAGTAAAATTTAAGTAGGATAATGTTTTGAAGCATTTTTTATTGGACAATTAGTGAAATTCTTTCTTCTGATTGATTAGTCAAATCCAAAGTGTTTGTAGCACCAAGTGGACCATCCCAGATAGCAAAGCGTGTCTAAGCAAAATCGCATAAATATGATGCATATTGCTTATGATGCAGGCAACTTGCTATAGATTTGTCTTCAACGATTTCGAATATATCGACATTGTAGCAACATGCAGGTAGCAACAATATGTATACGTATTACCAGTAATTTAACAACAAGATAGCAGCATCAATGTTATCTTGTGTTGTCGGTAATATGACAGCATTGTATGATGCTACATATTATTATGGCAACATGATAGCAGTAGTACAAATTTTAATGATGACGACTTTAAAGTTGTAGGAAAATTCCTGGCAAGTTACTACTCAAAGTTATATCGTGAAGGCATCAAGTTGCCCACAAATGAGGATTCAGTTGCTGCAATTCTGGTAGCAACACATGTTTAACAATACATACTATACTTAGCAAGCAATATGCCAGCAACAAGACAGACACATTGTTCTGGAACACCCTATGTTAATCGAAGTTGATGAGACCGTCCCTTATGCCCATATTAGGACGACACCGATTATGGAAGTCATGGAGTCAGAGAGAAGGAGATCCAATTAGATAGCACGCGAACCGAAAAAGCGATCCTGATTTGTGATCCCTAATTAGAAGGAAGTCCACTGAAAGAAATTCTATAATTGCCATTTTAAAGCAATCGTAAAGCGGAGCCTACAATAAAATTCGTAGTGGTCGTAGGATCTTAAATCGTAGAAAATTAACCAATCATAATCGAATATGAGAAGTATAATCGATTATGATTAGATATGATTTTCTACGACTTATGATTCTACGACCGCTATGACTTCTATTGTAGACCCTTGATATTAGACGTTCCTGGTGAAAAAATGTCTCTGCAAATTTAGCTGTAAATGCCTGAAAAAATTTTTCAGAGATTTTCAACATTCAGAGACTTTCTCAATGAAAGGAATTATTAGCGATTTCTCTGAAAATTATTTCCATGTGTTTAAAAGTTTCTGAATTTCGTTGAAACTCGGGAATTTATTAATGTTTCTAAAGATAGAATTTTAATGGCTTTTCACTTTTCATAGAGTTTCTACAAATTTTCTGAAAATCATTTCCAAGTGTCTAAAAGTTCCTGAATTTTACTGAAATTCGGAAATTCAGTGATATTTTTAAAGAGAGAATTTCCACGATTTCTCACTTTTTAGAGACTTTCAGGGAATTCTCTAAAAACAATTTCCAAGTGTCTAAAAGTCTTTGAATTTCGTTGAAATTTGGGATTTCAATGATATCTCTGAAAATAGAATTTTCATAATTTGTCACTTTTCAGAGACTTTCAGCGATTTTTTTGAAAATTGTTAAGGATCTGAAAGTCCTTGAATTTCGCGGGAATTCAGTAATGTCCCTGAAACTTAAATAGACAATAAATAACACACTCAATTAAAGAAGGTGATGTAGTACATAACGCAGAAATCTCCAGAGGTCTCAGGTTCGAATCCCACTAGGTAAGAATTTTTCAAAATAATTTCAGGTAAAATCATTACACATATCTTGCATGGAACAACTCTTTTAAAAGAAGAAATAAAATTTATAAACTTACTTACAATATAATTTTTTTTTTCGAGTATCGCAATGAAAATCTCTGAAAATCTCTGACAAATTCTGAAGGTCTATAAATATACTGTAAAAAATTTTACGAAAATCATTAAAAATCACTGAAATATTTTAACAGATCTCTGAAATTACACTGAAAAATTCTTTGAAAAACTCTGCAACATGTCCGAAAATACTGATATTTTCAGGAAAATTTTCAAACTTTTTCAGAGAAATTTTCGAAGAAATTTTTTCACCAAGTGGTATACGTAGCGTCGCTGCATGTATTTGTTGCTCCAATTTGCGATTATAAATCTAAATATCTTTATTTAAATATCTTTCTAAAATGTAATGCTCACAGATGCGACTTTTTTAACTGAATTCTCTCTCGTTGATCTCTCTTGAAGTAATTCCACTGGCACGTCAATTATTGAACATTTTTTCCGTGCGAGTTACAAAAAGATTACTCTTTCTTGAACATTTTTGCTAGTACATTCACGTATCTAACATTCTCCCATTTTATTATCAATATTACAAATGCTAAATGCACAAATAATATACAGAGATTGAGAAAATTTATGACCAGCAGGATCATGCAAGACCGAAGTAAGACCGATCTGTTCGAGTAAGATTAATTGAAAATGGCGCCTGATTATAGAAATTCCTTCTTTTCAGCGGACTCCCTCCCAATTAGGAATCACAATTCTATTTCATAGAGTTTGTGACTCCATAGAGTCTTCTTTCTGCCTCCTTTTCTCTTACTTCAAGATGGAAATGTTCTGAATGGATTCCAATCGGAATTATTCCGTTTATCTCTAGATATTCCTAGATGAATTATTATGGACAGTCCGATTGTTTCTGAATCGAACGGAAAGTTTCCGGCATCTCAACATGTTTTTAAAACAAAAAATTTGCATAGAACAGAATTTGTGTAACCCTCTATGCTATCAATATGACAGATTTTCTAATCTGTCAACTTTAAAGCTGATTCTACAATGAGTCGATAGTCGGTAGTGCCCTTCTAACACGTATTCTAAAATAAGCCATTAATCATAAATCAGAAGTTAGAAGCTGGAAATTGACCAATCACAGTCGTCAATTTCCAACTTCTAACTTCTGATTTATGACTAATAACTTATTGTAGAATGTCCATAAGATGGGAAGCAAAGATTGTTGCATAACGCAATATAATACATAAGAAAATGCATCAATTAAGGTTCTTCGTTTCCTTTCTTTTCATAACATAATGAACTCTGATTGATTGAATTTCTTATGCTTATGCATTATGTAAGAATCTGTGCTCCCTGCTTATGTCTTATCGATGAGAGTATATTCACATAAATTTGCATAGCCGCATAAATGTATGCATAAAGAAAATTATCCAATTGCATTTCTCCCATAAAAACGCACGTAAAATGTGATTGGATAATTTTCTTTATGCATACGTTTATGTGGCTATGCAAAGGAGCTGTAGCATTCAAGGGATTCATTTTACGAAGTTGTGCATATGGAACTTTTTAATCTTTTTTTTATGCTTTACAATTTTAACTAGGCCTTAATGCTGTTCAGTCAGGGCCCAAATTGGGTATTAAATATGTTTTAGATATTGCTTCAATGTCTTTGGTACAATCCGTTACCGCCGTCACCGCGGGGAGGTGCCCTAGACGCAGAGAAATTGGATAATCTGGGAAAAAATATTTTATACATATATAATTATATAAAATTATATAAAAATATGTATAATTTTATATAATTGTATATAATTATATATATATTTATATATAATTATATATAAACTTATATATAAAATTATATGTAATTATATACAATGTAAACTGTTTTACGAAGCTTATGTTTTTTGTCGTNATATATATATATATATATGTATATTATATATATATTAAATGTATAGAATATTTTTTCCCGGGAAGACTAGTGGTACATGATAATAGCGAACTTTGGATAGTTCTAGCACTCAGGAAACCTCTCCTATAAAGTTGAGCTTATGGAATTTTTTATTCTCTTTTGATACCTTAAAATTTTAGGCATGTCTCAAAGTTGTTCATCCGAGACCTAAATTCTCCTATAAAACTGGGCATAGCTCTTTGTGTGGATATATACTGAATTGGTCAATAGCCAACTTGTACGACTAAGACTACCGATTTTTTTAAGATTAATCAAATTTGACTTTATTCCTTCCCATTAGTCGAGCTAAACGACTCGCTGCACAACTAATAACTATCCAGCAAACATTTTTTTCCCAAATCGTTGATCCCCAGTCGCCAAATTGACATAAAATTTCAATAGAATTAAGTGTCAAAACCAGAGCCTACTGTGTCCACAAGGACATGCAATGTAAACCATATCTGAAAAATATATTCTTAAATTGGAGCCAATATCAAAGCAGATTGATAATAGCAATAAGATCACAGATCTACACCAGATCTGTAATCAAATATGCTGACTATGAAGAATGGCACCAAATACAACCCAAATACAACTTGTGGCCAGATATGCCAACAGAATGATACCAAATATAATGATACATATATAATGTTTATATTTGTAAAAGCATAATTTTGACCGCGTGAATTAAAATAAATGATGTAAATGATAAATCAAATAATAAATTAATTAGAAATATGTTAAGAAGAGCTACAAACCATAAGAATAAAAATAAAATATAAATAATAAGTAAGATATTAAAAAGCGCTAAAACATATTACAAGAAATTAAAACAAACGGCGTTTCGATTTCGATCAGTCATTCTCAATTAGACATGTAATATTTTTAAGTAAAATATTTATATAAACATATTTAAAAAATCAACGGCTAATAATAATTAAAAGATAATTAAATGAAACGGAATACAGACTTTGATGTAAAAAATAATGGCATAATTACATCCCATGGTTATCGCTTTGGTATGAAAACGCATCCTGTTGTCTAATTCAAAAAGATCAATTTTTAGCAATGTCATTGTGTGTACGGAGATTACTCGCTATCGTGTTGTAATTACAATAGTTTGATAAAAATATATGAAGTTAAAAAAAAATCGGTAAAAATGAAAAACTCAGTCTGTTAATATAATAATAGAAAGATGTAAAACAAATGAAGATAACTGATTTGCTTATTATTTATATTTTATTTTTATTCTTATGGTTCGTAATCCTTTTTAACATATTTCTAATTAACCAAATATAATTCAGTTTTATTGCTGAAATATTGTTGTGTATTTTAGAATGTGATATTAATCAATAATTACACAATGCGACAAAATAAATTATTGGAACGCGATTCCGAATCTGAAGGTTGATTGTGAGAAAATCAATAATTATTGATTAACATCACGTTTTAAAATACACGATAAAGTTATAAAATAGTAAAAAAAAACGTTTGAAGGTCCCATTCGAAAGAGTTTGGGAATCCCTAGAGGATTCCAACTTAATTTGCATATATCTTCTTATAGGACTCCTGGGCGTTTTCTTTTTACGAGAGGCGAGTCCATCTCGTGGCAGGACCGCGTATGACAATGACAGATTTTGATTAATTTTTGACGACAATTTGCCATAAAGTTAGATTAGTAAGATTTGCTCAGCTTTTGTCGTGAATTTACTGTTAAATTATTGTTTATAAATTTTGCTTGGTTTTTGTTGACATTTGATCTCATGTTCCTTATTTGTCATCAATTTGCTGACAACGAAATGTACATTAAATTTGTCTTCAAAACTTGTAGCAAGATTTTAGAAAATTTGTTTGCGATAGGATTTGACTATCTGGGAGCGTATTTAATGGAAGTTTACTAACAGTATTAACAATAACAAAGTATATTTCCTATTTGCAGCAAATCGGTAAACATAATCTGTTGTCAATATTTGCGATTGCAGAGAAGATTATAGGGGTAGTAAATGTGAAAAATTATAGTTACCTATTTAGGTTGAAACTGATTAAAACTTAAGATTTCCGACTACCAACTATTGTAGAATCAGCATAATAATTAATTATCTTGATTCGTAGGGCAAAGCGACACTTTTTTGTCAGATTCGTTTATTTCATGTAAAACGCGTCGAATAAGTTTAATTTTATTGATTTTTGAGGTGTTGTAACTAAATCTAATTACCTTGATCGAAAACGCGACATTCTGACTGCGATTCCATTCATGCGTTTTTGCTATTATGTTTACGAGTGGAATGAGTTTTCCTATTTCTGTAGATCGTAAGCGAAAAGAAAGGAACAGAGAAAATAAATAATAACGATCAATAACGATGCAACAAAAATAATTAAACTCAATAAAATGTTCGTTTGTATCGGCATGATAGCTAAACACATGTTAAGGTATATCCACACAACTTGCACAGCCGCATAAACGTATGCATAAAAAAATTATCGCATTTCTCTTATAAAGTCGCACATAAAATATGATTGGATAAATTTCTTTGTGTGGATATATCTTTAACGTATATTTTCGTCAGCAAAATAAAGTAAAATATTTCACCAGCCAGCGTTAACAACAGTAATTGTATTTTAAACGCAATTTTGTAATATGTATGTAGTTACATACTCGTTACATCGTCATTATAATTTATTATTTTACTTCAAATAAATTTTTCTAAAATAACAGTATCACGAGAGAAGAAATTTCATATAATTACCAAAAGCATGCTGCTTTTATACTGGAAAAAAAATTGGCTGTTGCAACAATTGAAAAAAAAGATGGTAAAATATGGCATAACATTTTTTATTGGCTGCAGCAGCCAATAAAAACATGCTATACCATATTTGGCCATCTTTTTTTTAAGTATATGTATAGTGGAAGAAACGATTGGCACATTATCGCTGATTGATTATTATTATATTATTAATTCATTTCGATCGGAATCGACATTTCGACAGCTCGAGAGGTGTCGGAAACTTTCCGATCGATTTGGAAATAATCCGACTGTCTAATAATCCATCTAGAGATAAACGGAATAATTCCAATCGGAAAGGTTGTGTACCGATACGTCTATTAATTCGTTTGGATCTTGCTTATTTCTAGTTTGCTAATTAGGATTTCAAAAATGTTCAATAAAGTTCCACTTTTCAACTCACTATTCGCAGCTATGTGCTGTCACATTTTCATAGTATAAACATCGGACATTTTTAGGACGATTAAAGTATAGGACTATCTAGCGATATTTCTTATAGACTTACATTAATTGATCATAAAAGTCCATTTTTCCTCTCGTTCATTCCAGATCTAGAGAAATAGATGGAAAAGCTCCATTCTGCTTGGAAACCATAATAGCAAAAACACATGAATAGAATCGCGGTCGGAAACTCGCCAGTCGGAATTTCGCATTTCTGATTGGAATCGCAAAATTTCCATAATAGGTGCCCAGACGATGGATTAACGATAACGATTAACGGTTGCCCGGTTCCACTTCAACCAATCACGATGTAGCAAGTTCATCGTAATTGGCTGAAATAGAATCGGGCAACCGTAATTATCAATCAGTAGTCTGATACTTCCCTTAGTAACGCGGCAAATCTATGGAGAAGTAGGATTAAAAGCAAAATTTGGAAAACATACTTATGACAAAGTAAAAAACACTTACATGCAGAAACAGTTCATAGTATAACTGATAATAGTCACTGCAGTGTCGTCTCAACCATTTCTGTACATCTAGTACATTCCATAAATACACTGGACGTGGTCGAGTTGTCTTGCTCTGGAAAATGCAACAATTTACGCATTGGCATAATCGGGCCCTGGTGGAGCCTAGCGACGTCAAAGTACTTCTTTTCAAAAGCTTGGCGGCACCAAGTATATATTATATTGTATTTTTAGGGATGCATCGAACATTCCGGAAAATATTTGGTATCCGATATTATGCTTGGCGCAGGTTATAACGAAGTACTACATGAGGCAGTCATTTGCAAAAAATAAAGAGTTCTTATTGCAAAGATAAAGATATACTGCCTTTCGCTATAAGAGATTATTTATCCCCATTTCCGCTACATGGTGTCAAAAGTGGGATCGTTCATGCGGAGATAAAAATCGTGTGAGACTAGTCTTTGTGAAGAGTGTGAGAAGCAAGGAAAGGGACTTTCTTAAATCGCGTACAGACTCGTATCAGAATGCCGTTGGGAACTGTTCGAGCGTCGCCGCGAATATCGGGCTCTCCTGCCAAGGCCACAAGGACTCAATTTTTTACCAAACAAATCATCGCAGTATACTTTCGTGCAGTTCTTTACATACTATCGTTTGATTCGTTACTTCTCAATTTGCATTCTCAGCATGAGTGCAGTGGAGTGGTCAAAGGAAAAAATTTTCTTGTTAATTGAAAAATATAGAACATTTAAATTGTTATGGAAAGTATCAATTTTTGTTACATATATCTGTCACATCAGGCTCAGAAATTAAACTGAAACTAATAAAAATGGAACATCGTACACAGCGACGTTCGCGATGAAGTTCGTGACAGTTCGCGGCGATGCGGCGGCAATTACAACAAAGGTAACAATGCGATAGCGTTTGCGACGGCTTTTGCGACGGTGTTCGCAACAGCGTTTACGAACGGTCAGATTGACTACATCAATGAATAGATCATTTAAAACCTTATAACTGTAGGAAACATTTGTTTCGAAAATTCTTAGTTTTCGAGATATTTCACCGCCCCAGAACTTTTACTCACCCTGTATAATGCTTTAATAAACACGTCAGTGTAATAAATACTTGAATTGAATGAATTATAAATATAGTGTCATAGTTCATAAATACAACTTTATGCAGCACATGCACCATGAAACATCATTTAAGATTATAAATATATATAATTATATCCAAATTAGCGATTCAACAACAGCATTCAATATAATCTTACAATAAGTACTTAAAAAATACAAGATTTAACTACGCACGCGAACGGTGAGCTCACCATACAGACGAGAAAATCTAACATGGAGTTATAAACAAAGAAAGAACCAAGAAATAAAAGTGATCTTCCTGATTTTCAACGACTTTTGTGTTTTCATAAAATTATCAAATATTGAAATGACGTTCTCTAAATTAGCATACAATTATTACAATCTAACAGTATATTTGTGTAATAGGACGGTAATAAAGAGCCTTACAGGGAGAGAGTGGCAAACTTCATTACCTGACCCAGTTTCCTCTGATTGGACATGATTATCAAAGCTATAGGACATTCATGGATGCAGAAGTGAGTTAGAATAGATTAGAAAAGAATGGAAAAATTATTAATCTTGGAAGTACCTTCCTCTATTGTACATATACGTTAGACTAATATACGTTAGACCAAGGAAAAAGAAAAATTTTTTTTTAATCGATCACACCTCAAAAGCTTCCATTTCATACCAAAAGAACATCTCTAAATTTAAAAAAAAAAAATAAAATTTAGAGATCATTAGTAGACGATTTTTAAATCAAAGTTTTGATTTTTTTTAAATGCAAATAATTTCTTTAATTTGATACAAAAATAATAATCCTTAATCAGGATTTCAAATGTAGTACTGTATGTTTTTTTAATCGCTGAACACAATGCAATAATTCATTTAACCCTATGATATACGCCTTAAGAAATACAGCCTGATTAATGTGAAAAAAATGACCAAATTTCGAGTTCAAGGTCGATTTTAACAAGATCCTAAGCGTCCAAATTATGTCATTTTTTCACATTAATCAGGCTGTATTTCTTAAGACGTATAGCGTAGGATTAAATCAGAGTAGGCAACGTTACCTCATAAAAATAACTTATTGTTACCGTTATTGTTACTCAAAATATGCGAATCATTACTTTTTTTTCTTGACACTAATAAAATATTATATGCAGATTTTTGCGGTAAATGTAAAAAAAATGTCAAAATTCTATTTTTTAGTAGAGAAATAGAGCTCAAAAAATATACAATAGTAAACATTGTGCGTTATTTTCATGAATGAAATAGATGCTGTCACATAATATATACTGCATTTTTTGTAATTTTTATAAATTAAATAAAATTTAAATAAATTTATTTTTCGTAATTTATTTTAATAAGATATCTTTAAATTATACGTTTAACTCTTAATACATATACAATTTTCTTTTATTGTGCTTGATGGATCATTTATGTGTGGTTAATTTCCATAATTTTTCCAAATATACAAAAATTATGAATAGATTCTTATATATATTTTAATATTTTTAAAACACATTTATGAAGTTGTACATTTAAAAAGGAGTAAAAGATAGAATTATTTAGCCAGGTGCAGTATTTCGAAGAAAAGAAACAAGATACAAATGACTCATCGTGAATACTCTAAGGGTAAAATATTATAATAAAAAAATAGTATTGTTTGTAATCTGCATTATAAACATATATTTAATTTGTAAGATATGACACAGAAAAAAATTTTATTTTAAGAAATAAAATATATTGTAAAGATTATATATGAGTTACTCTATACATGTAAATTGTGAATACAATGAAAAAAAGATGTGATCGCGTGATTTAGACAGCCAATCAGACTATTAATGTTTTATTTCTGTTTTCTAGAGTTTTAGTTACACACGATTAAACTTTTACGTAATTAGAAAAAGTACCGATAAAAGAAACTAGTAAAATCGTTACTGTTACTCCAAAAATGCAATTACGTTACCATGAACATTACTCAGAAGAAAATGTAACGTCGTTACCTATTCGTTACCGAAAAAAGTAACTTGTAATGATAATGACGCGTTACTTGCCAATCCTGGTGTAATGTAACCTTAATGTTAATACTTTTAAGCGATTTTAATATCACGCGCATGTAAGATTGCAAAGGTGTGAATATTTCTGATCCACAATTTGTGAATATAGTATGATTATACAAATCAAATATCGATTTATCATCTACAGCTTCGAAAAGTGGATATATGTACCCTCAGAAAAGTGGATCTTGCTATACAGTTTACATCCACTTTTTCAGAGGGCAGTAGTGTGCGGCAGTATTTTGTGATTATAGGTTTGGGCCGTCATGTCCTCTTTCAGGTTTCTCTCTGATAATACGTGCCCAACCCTGATTATCTCTATACTTTTCATGCTCATATTAGTTGCGTTCAGCAGAACATAATAGTTTTATGCATGATATAATAAGAAAGGTGAACCATTCCGGTGGATGCGCAGTGAACTGAAAGGAGCGGGGTTATGTCAGCTAATCAGAGTTTGGCCAATTTGTCTGATTCAAAATGGCCGACAAAGCAGTCAGTCGTGCTGTAAGCATTATACAAGATAGAAGAGTTATTTTGTATTTACATATGAAGACAATTTCGATTGCATTATGCCGATGTAATCATGGAAAGTCAGGGGAAAGTCTGGGAATTTTCGCCATCCAAATTTGTAGACACTCTGTTAAATGTATTATTGAATAGAATAAATTCTTTACAAATTTCCTTATATGTAAACCTTTTTTCCTCAAATGCAGAGAAAAAGAAAGATAATTCAGGAAATATAATGTTATTTATAGATATTATTTTTTTTCATATGTTTATTTTGTTTTATGAGCTTCGTAACTCGCGCCGAACGAATTGTCCAATCTCTGATTGGTCGAAATCGGTCATTATGCATATTGGTTCTCCTTTCTTGTTACATCATGGTTTTATGATTGTTTGCTGAGATAGCACTATTCCTCTTGATGTAAAAGCATAACTCAATCAACGCGAAGAAAACTTTCAACAGTTAAATAAACTTATATTATCAGCAAAATAAACCTTCTACTGAACGCAACCATTGCATTGTTGCATGATCATGAGACAGATTTCCTACCTGAATAGTCGTCAACTTTAAGGCCCGTATTCAAAACGCTTACAATGATGTTAGCGTTTTAACATGCTATAATTTACGTTACGCATACTGTAGAATTTTAGAGATAAAAGCGCGTTCTGAATACGGGCCTAAGGCTTAATATCTCGGTTCGCGGAGTAGAGCAATACTTTTTTTCTGTTAGATTCTTTCGTTTTACACAAAAACGTGTCAAATGAGTTTAATTTCAATATTGGGTGCAGAAGCACAACCGCTCACTAAGAGCTCTTTTACCTGTTTGGTCTATATTTTTAGATCTAATGGAATATGCTAATCAAATGCAAGAGTTCACTGAGCGCTCACTGAGCAATCGTACTTCTGGATGCACCTATTGAAGAAGGAATAGAATTAAAGTAAACATTTACGAAAGCTTCTAAGGATGAAATCACACGATGCGGAAAACGACTGCGGAATAGAGAATGCATCATAAAAGCAACCAATCAGCGTTATTCAGCGTTATTCCGAATAGCGCTAACCTAAGGATGAAATAACACAGTACGGAATAAGACTGCGGAATAGAGAATGCATCATTGAAACAACCACTCAGCGCATTTGATGTTGCGAATAGCGAGTGCGTCATTGTTCTTGTAATAAACTGTCGTATTTTGAGAGGTTAAAATAATTTGATGCTGATTGAATATGACGGAATTGCATAATGTCGAGACGAATGAAGCAAAATGACAAAATCTGAGTGCATAAATATAGATATCAAGATCAAAAAAACAATGATGTATTACGTGTGCCCTTATAATTTCAGTGTGCTCTTTTCCACACTTTTCCATCACGCCAGTTTTGTGTGCTATGTTCACGATGCGAAAAAATGATAGTAAATGCGTTAAAGGAGTTCAAAAATTATTATGAGATTGTAAATATTAATTGTAAAACATTAAATACTACGCTAGATGATTATTTTTACAATTTGAAAAATTATATTTCATTTTAATAAACAAATTATATTAACATGAAGTTAGTAGTTTTTAAATTATATTCATGCTGGATATATCTTTGACACATCATGTGAACATAGCACACAAAACTTACATGATGGAAAAGTGCGGAATAGCGCTGATTGGTTGTTTCAATGAACGTATTCTCTATTCCGCAGTCCTATTCCGCACTGTGTGATTTCACCCCAAGTAAGCAATCAATCTCCAGTAAAATAGTCAAATCTTCAGTGCATGACTTTTGGGCTCCAGTGAAATCGAATATTCAAAGAGGATAAAATAATACATCATGCATATCACGCATAAAATAGAATTACGTTCCAATACTTAGATGAATAAAAAAAGGTAATTATTCAGAATAGCTGTCTCACCTTCCATTTTAATGAAATTGAGCTTATTCGACTTATTTTCACTTAAAACGAAAGAATGTGGCAGAAAGAATGTGACGGCGGTCTACCTCGCGAAATAAGTTATTAAGCGTTAGGCTGGATTCATATTGACGGTCATATTGACGGAAAAACGGAAAAGCGGAAGCCAATCAGAACTCGCGAAAAAACAGAAGCAAACAAGCAAAATGTACCGCCTATTACTGCGAGTTCCGATTGGCTTCTGCTTTTCCGCTTTTTCGTCAAGGTGTGAACCCGGCCTTAAGGTTCGAGACTTCTGTCATACTGATCGAGGCAAAGATTCACAATATCTCCCTCACCTCAAATTTTGATAAAAATAGATTCAATCGATGCGTTTATATATGAAATGAACGAATCTAGCAGATAAAAAATGTCGCTCTTCCCCACGAACCGAGATAGTAAGCGTTAAAGTTAACGACTTAAGAATTAAGGTTAGGAAATCTGTCATAGCTATAAAATACTGCGATGCCAGTATGTGCTGCGGTCTCAAATTTGCTATTTTAAAATAAGTTCTCTGCTCTAAAACACAAATTCACTGCTTCAAAAACAAATTTACTGTTTTCAAAACACAAATAATATAAGAAAATAATTTGTGTTTTTAAAATAATAAATTTGTCTTTTTAAAGCAATGAATTTGTTTTTAATGACTTTGTTTTTACAGTAGTGACTTTGTTTTTAAAGTAGTAAATTTATTTAATAAAGCAGAGGATTTGTTTAAAAATCGTGAATTTGTGTTTTAGAGCAAAGAACTTGTTTTAAAGTAATGAATTTGAGACCACCATTGATTGAAACGGTGAAAGGGAAATTAATATTCACAATCTGAATATTAATAAACAAAGAAATTAAAATACATACATACGTGTGTGTGCGTGTGTATGTGTGTACGCGTATGTATATGTGTTTATATATATATATATATATATATATATATATATATATATACCTATAGTTATTTTAAATTTATAAAATTAAAACAGTAAATTTAAAGGAAGTATTTAAGAATGAAAGTTCATTAGTGACGCATATAATAACGTCTAATACTGCTTATAAGCAATGTTTCACTTAAAATCGCATATTACTATATTGACTGTGTTTATTGTAAAAAATAGTTGCGTTTTAACCACTGGACTCATATATATCACACTTTAGATTAACGGAGTGTGTTATCTATATATTCATTTCTCAATTCATGTAACAAGAATATATTTTGTTCACAAGGATCAAGTAAATAACACAAAGAAGAAATATGTTACACAAATTTCTAAATATGTATCCAACGGCCTGTTTACTTAATTATTACTTAATTATTGGCGGTTTAAATTAACAATACTGAGGATGACTTGATATGGAGGTCGAAATGTTTGCATTGTCAGAATAAACGTATATTGAATATTATTTCATTGGCTCATAGCCCTTCTTAAATACTTCCTTTAATTTAAAACAGTAAATTTGTTTTTAAAGCAGTGAATTTAGGTAATTCTTCAGAAGAGCTACTCACCTCCTATTTCGATGAAATTAGGCTCATTTGACACGTTTTGCGTAAAATGAAAGAATCTGGCAGAAAAAAGTTCGGGACTGTTCTGCAAAGCGATATTGAGCGTTAAAGTTGATTAAAGTGTTACTACGTAACACGATCATTAATCTGTCATATGGACAGTGGAATGTATAGACTAGTACTTATTGGTTCGGAATGGCTACGCCACCCCAAACAAAAACAAAATAACATATTCTACCCGCTTGAGGCCTAATCGCCTAGGTTTTGCAGTCTAGACAGTGTCTCTGCATGGAATATTTCTAACTCTTGAAGACAGTGAGGTATGAGAATAGTCCTTTTAGAGCGGTCTTTTTACTGTCTGCAACTTCTAGGCAGTTAGACTCCAAGCGGGTAGGATAGTTTATTTTGTTCAGGACAGCGTAGTCGCTTCAAATCAATAAGCACTACTATACACCTTACTGTCCATATGACAGAGTCCATATGACAGTTTCCTAACCTCAATAGTTGTCAACTTTAACGCTCAATATCTCACTTCGCAGGACAGTCGCGGACTTTTTTTCTGCCAGATTCTTTTATTTCACGCAAAAACGCGTCGAATGGATCTAATTTCATCGCACTGTGACCACAATATTTTACGAAATTTAATATAAATGCAACATTAGTATTATTAGCTGCATATGTCAACAATGTAATTCTGCGAATCTACTTTAAAACACAAATTCACTGCGAGATCCCGTTTATGCAATTTCAATGTTCTTACTTTCGTTCTAATGCTGGGATTAACAACTTCCTCTACCATTGTATGTACTTTACTTTTTTTAGTAACATGATATATCGGATAGAAGTGATGCACATTCACCGGATTCAGCCAAAGTCATAGAGAATGGAGGACTGCGCGATCAGCGCGATCCGTGTGTCAAAATGGCCGACAAAAATGAAAAAGAGGGACCGTGGAGGATGGCCAATCTCTATCTCTTTCTATTCAACAGCAAAATTTTGATTTTCTAAACCCCGAACTTAAAAAAGTTTTGAGGAAAGGATGGTGTAAACTGTAAAACGAATGAAAATTAGAATTGTATCAGTAACATAAGATTTTATTCAAAATATTTTTTTATTAATTTTTAAATACAATAGTTTTTGTATTTTTAGCTCTTATTCTAACCTCTTTCAGAAAGTCACAAGTACTTTCGTGATGTAGACGTACATCAAAAAACATATTTAAAATTTTCTTAGTGACAAATTTTTTATGATTTCTTGTTTAATATTTTCTTTATTTTTTAAAAATATATAGGGAAATTCTCTGTATAGTTTTCTGAATCAATAGTTTTTGACATTTTCTGTTTCATAAATTTGTATTTCTCTTAAAGTACGCCTTACGATTAAACATATTTCAATTATATCCCCAGCAAACGAGAATGGATTGAAATGAATTGAAATGGATTCAGATTTTCAGAAATATTGATTCGCGAATGTTAAAATGAATGCTTTTATTCTGAATGCATTTTTATTCATTTATAGGAATTGCATAGAGCATATCTCAAATTTTTTTGAAGTGGCTGCTTTACGCTTTTCGCAACATGTGATCGAGCGTTATTATGCAAAAAAAATGACTTTGCATCGATTATTGGCTATGGATGACTTATTTTTCATCAACTCGTCACTTAATCAGCATAATTACTGTTGGTAACGATCAGCTGGAGCGATTTCATTTGGACGCAAAGGCTCGTAATGCAGCATAACCCTCTGGTTTCACCAAATGCAGGGCAAGGGACGTTCTTTGTCTTTCACGTCAAAATCACGTTTCGAAAGCTTTCAATCAAACTCTACATGTTTTTTTCAATGTATAGTTTCATCACTATACACTTCAGATAATAAACGATGTGTTGCAATTGCGGTTTTCTTGAGATCGAAGTAGTGAAAAAGCACATGTCGAAAAAACAGCTTATCGCAGTTCATTTTCAATCAATTGGAAAATCTCTTTGGTGTTGAGAACCAAAGTTTAACCTGTGAAGATTAAATCACTTTCAGCAATATTTAAACTACAAGACATGCGATTTCATCGTTGAAATTCACTAGCGTTGGATCCAATACCCTGTTATAATAAGCGGCAGGAATTAAGTTAACCGCCTAATAGTATCATAAAGCTTTATTTTTTTCTTTCGTTATACTTTGAATTCTTTCTACATTTCATTACAATCTCTCAATAACAATATATAAAAATATTATACTATATATAAATACTAGTAATCTATAAATACTACTATCAATTATCACTTTTTTAATATATTTTTATTTTTTTATTTTGTGTTGTTGCAAAAGTACATAAGAATATCATTATTTATATTATTATTCTTTTGCATTAAACATTACGATTTTGATATTATCATAGCAATTACAATATTTACATGCATCAATTTTTTTTCTGTTTTACTAGCTTTACATTTTATATCAGATTTACTTAAACTTAATCGCCGAATTTGCCGTTTTAAAGAAGAAATTTTTTTATTTTTGACAATCATCTTCTTTCTTATATATTGTAAAGGCAAATTATAATAGATTCTGTGGAAGTAGATCTTTTCAAAGGCCGATTCGCCAAACAAATTTGTTTCCACCTTCAATGACTTTGCCAGAACTAAACATATAAAATCGTATCAACAAGAATTATAAAAATATATATTAGAATAAAATATATATTGTACAAATAAGTTTCCGCTGTTTGACAAAAGACGGCGCCACTAGCAAGCTATGATTAAAATTGTCTGATGTAAAATATTATATCGTAAGGTTGGACATCTGTCAACAACATAATCTTGAAATACTAGCGATTTTGTATCAGCATCATATATTTTTTTTGTGCGAAAATGCCGAGTTTTGAGCCAAATAAGCGTCATTGCGGGAACTTTTGATTTACTTCTTTAATTTGAAGAAATCTGCAGCTGAGGCTCATCGATTGCTTGTAGAAGCATATAGTGAGGCTGTCTTAAGTGAGAGTTGTCGTGAATGGTTTCAAAAATTTAAGAACGGTGAATTTGACGTCGAAGACAAAGAACGTAGCGGAAGACCCAAAGTGTACGAAGACGCGGAATTGGAAGCATTATTGAATGAAGATTCATGCCAAATGCAAAAAGAACTTGCACTTACATTAGGAGCGACTCAACAAGCAATTCCACATCGTTTGAAATCATTGGGAATGATTCAAAAGCAAGGGAATTGGGTTCCATATGAACTGAAGCCGAGAAACGTTAAACACCGATTTTTCATATGTGAAATGCTGCTTGTCAGGCATAAACGAAAGAGTTTTTTACATCGTATAGTCACTGGTGATGAAAAATGGATCCACTACGATAACCCAAAGAAGAGAAAATCATGGAGATCACCTGGCTATGCTTCAACATCGACAGCCAAGCCGAATATTCATGGAAAAAAACTCATGTTGTGTATTTGGTTGGATCAGCTTGGTGTCGTGTATTATGAGTTGCTCAAACCGAACGAAACCGTTACTGGGGCTCTCTACCGAACACAATTGATGAGATTGAGCCGAACACTCAAGGAAAAACGCGCCCCTTACTACTCCAGGCATGACAAAATTATTCTCCTGCATGATAATGCTCGACCACATGTTGCAGCGCCGGTCAAAACCTACATGGACACTCAATTGGGAAGTTCTACCCCACCCGCCGTATTCACCAGACATTGCCCCTTCCGATTACCATCTATTTCGATCGATGGCGCATGGCCTGTCTGAGTAGCACTTCACATCATAAGAAGATATCAAAAATTGGATTGATAATTGGATAGCCTCAAAAGATGAAGCGTTCTTCCAACGCGGTATCCGTATGCTACCAGAAAGATGGGAAAAAGTAGTGGCTAGCGATGGACAATACTTTCAATAAAACATTATGTATCGTTCTTTCACAATAAATGCTTAATTTTTGATAAAAAACAGCGGAAACTTATTTATACACCTTAAATACAATGAATACAATACTATATTCTCATAATCAGCAATGAATAATAAAATGAATAAATACCTTTTTATAGCAATGTTCTTAGTAATATACTCAGGCTCAACAGTTGAAGATTCAGTTCTTTCTTCCTATACAAATATATCTGCTACATATAAAAATATAACGAAGTATAAAAGAATATAAAATCTTTTTTCACCATGTTATTATTTCATTCAATAAATTATTACCTGATGTTGGAAGATATATGATGAAGGCTGTCCTTTTTTAATAATGTCCTTCCATCGACATCATAGTGAAAGCAGTTTTCTTTAAAATGTGATGAACAAATTGTAGCTCAAGCTCCCAAAACTACATTATTAATTCTTACATAATATGCTCCCATTTTTTCTCTGATTTTCATCGGAAAGAATATTTATTTCATTATTTGTTTTATGTTTTCACATAAGATAATTATAAATGACTATTTAACCTTTTCACAAATCTAGCTTAATCTCTTAATATTATTTATCTATAAAATGATCTGGTAAAGTACGTCCCCTCCTAGAATCTTAATAAAAATGTATTCAACGTGTTTTCATTCAAAATAAAAAAAATCTGGTAAAAAAAACGCGGCGAATCGAATTATTAAACATTAAAGTTTTTTTAGACTTTAGAAGTTAACATATCTGTCATTTCAATTCGATTATCTGTCATCCCGGTACTATTATACATTAGTTGCAAGCTGATCATAAGTTTGTTGCGATAGCCAATCTAAAGCTTGCATTTTGAAATCAACGCTTCATATTGGCTATCGTAACAAAGATCGGCTTTCGATCAACTTGCAATTAATGTAGAATCAGCTTAATGTATTTATTATTTTGTCCTTTCTTATTATTTGGTGAACAACAAGGACAAATGATATATCATGCACTACATATAGCATGATATATCATATGAACCAAATATCGATTTATCATTACAGTCTTGAAAAGTGGTCGATGCACCTTAAGAAAAATGAACGTTGCTGTGTAGTTTATTTCCATTTTATCAGAGGACAGTAGTTTTAGTGCGCAACAGCATTTTGCGGTTACATGTTTTGGTAAAGACTTAAACACAATAGGCACAGGCAACAGGGAATAACGAGCCTTCCAATAAGAGCTCTGGTGTGTAAGTTCGATATTATATCCCAGAGTTCTGATTGGATGGCTCGTTATTCCCTGTTGCCTGTGCTTATTGCCTGTGCCTGTTGTGTTTAAGCCTTAAGGCACTATAGTATGAGTCATTGAACTATAAATACACTGGAATGGGCATCGAGGAAAATTCGTGGCCATAATTGATCAGCCGCCATTTTAGTTGGGATAATATTTGAACGAATCAGAAGCGTTCGCGCACTGTGATCGATGTATCGATCGATGTACTATCGATGTATGGAAATCTAAGGTCTGTTTTCTATGGCTGAACTAGTGTACACTTTTGAAACTTAAAGTGAGATAGATATATGTAGTGGATTGTTATATATAATGGGTAAAGGTATTGGAGGAAACTCGGATTTGTAAATAACAACTTTTCATTTATTTAATAGCATATACAATATCTTATCGCGACAGTGTGACACGATTTGACTCGTGTATTCGGACCATTCAAGAGCAAGGGAACAAAAATTATACATAGATGGGGAATTCAGCATGGTGTTGTGGGGATACGAAACTTGATTGACGAGTCTGCCTCTCAAGACAAGCCCACGCTTGTCGTATGACGAGATGGAAGGTGTAAAGATCGACCAATTTGCTTGGAATTAGTAACGATGAATTTATTACAGAAGCACATATAAATATGACCATACAGAACGAGCGCCATGCTCTAATCTTTCTTCCTTTTTTTTTGTACTTTTTTTTTTTTTTTTTAACGCTGCTTGTAGGCAACTCACAACCTACAAAATCCCTAGGCTTCCTCCGCTCGCTGCGCTAGTGAGGCATTGAGAACATAGTTCCCTAGTGTGTGGCTATTGGTGCGGCTGCTATGCCCAATATGACGCCGAGCGTGTCTGGGCGCTGGCGATGACCAACTAACGGCGAAGGACAATTGGCGGGAAATCATTAGGTTGCGAATGAATGCTACTCGCTGATTCTGATTTTTATGCCATAAGGCGGTTTAATACAAACTTGACTAATTATTTAACAAATATAGATTACAAAAATAGAGACGTGATTGCGTGCGTAAGACGGCTCGGATACCGATATTGCGTTGCTAGGTTAGAATATGGGAAATTAAGAAAATATACACTATGAGTGTTTATCCAACGACGTTAACAATTATCGCAAGACATGAGCGATGATCGGTGTCGATCTCGCAGTGAACACAAAGTGATTCGGAACCTTAACTTCCGAGTTGACTTACTAACTATCGCAGAGGTCCGCACGCAGTACGCCATGACACCAGAGAGAGCGAAAGGAGGAAGATCCGGAAAGAAGGACCAACTTCAGCGCCGCAACCAACGCTCGCAACATCACAAGAATAAAGCCCATGGCAGATACAAAAAGGCCGTAAGACGTAATCAGTAAACGAATTGCTCAATCACGGTAGAGACTGTAAGTAGCGAATCTTACGATTTCTTTATTGATTACGTCTTACGGCCTTACGTTTTTATATATATCATGGGCTTAAATGTAAGCGCGGAAACGGCCGGGCGGGCGGGAGAGGTAGGTCTAGGAGAGTCTTGATTCTGTTTGATCCTGCTCAGTTCTGTTCAATTCTGCTCAATTCTGCTCAATTCTACTTGATTCTCGACTCACCTCGACTTTCGATGAAAAAATATATTAATCCAAGGTAATTCCCTTTTTTTTCATGCCTATTAAGGGGATGCTAGAGTGTCCTGTTTTATCATTAAATATTAAAAACTCTTTTCTCTTAATTGTGTTTATGGATTGAAAAATCCTTCTTCACAATTAAAGTATCGACAACAACGCAATTCGCCAGCTACATTTGAATATGAAAAACGAAAGAAAATTAAATACAGTTTTGTTATCGGCTTCTGTAGTCAACACATCACAATATGTGTTGCATATAAGAGTTTCAGATCTTGCACGTTCATAAAAAGTAGCTGGCGAATTGCGGAAAATCTAAACGAACAATCCTATGCTTTCAGAAACGCGGTAGGAGTTTTAGTATAAGAGAAAGATGTATCCGAAAATTTCGTTTGTATATTACGAATGAAATTGACGTGAAGCCATGAAACTAAGCAGTATTTTAATTCCGCGATATTCCGATAGCGGCGCTGTCATGAAAAGTGCGTCTCTGAACCATAGAAATGATCTGAATTATCGACCTACTCAGGCCATATCAATAAACGTACCTTGGTCAAAGTTTTTTCTTTTGAGAGGAAAAATAATAATAAAATAAATATGATATTAGTTATTTCAATTTTGTTGAAATAATTTCTTCCNTTTTGGTTAGTTTCACTAGAAAATAGGGACTTTCGGTAAGTTCCACTTTTCTTTCTTTCTCTTTTTTTTTTTTTTTTTTTTTTTTTTTTTTTTTTTTTTTTTTTT
>JAANIC010003545.1:27698-65764 GCA_017607545.1 Acromyrmex charruanus | reverse complement strand
TCGTTGTTTCCGGGTAACGCTAAAAGTAAGATGAAAGTGCTTTTGACCTTGATATGACCTTCAAAAGGTCAGGTCGAAAAACTAAAAAATCCCTATGCTCATGTAAAAAGTGCCATTGTTTAAGAGCCCATTGTCAAAAAACAGGTTCTGCGGTCAAAAATAGGGTTTACTAATCAAAAAATGCGTTATGAACCTCAAACAACCTTGAAAATTGACCTCAAGGTCAAGCTAGTCAAAGTGATTTACACTTTTACAATTCATTAACTTTTTTCAAGCATTATGCACATTTGTGTTACCCAGAAAATCACGTCATTTCAGAAAAAGTACACCAGATCGTTTTTCAGGCATTTGACCTTCATTTTTGACCTTTCCAAGGTCGCAAAAACAATTTTTTCATAAGACAAGTTTGATGTAAAATTTTCCGCTCTTCCGAAACCCGCAGTCAAAAATAGGGTGTCTCATTTAAAAAAACCATCGTGACCTTGAAATAACCTTCAAAATTGACCTCAAGGTCAAAACCAATGGTACAATTAAATGACCCCCTCTGCCCTGGTCAACTTTTATCTAAACCATTTTTTTGTAGATACCGTAATTTGGAAGATATTTGGTTGTATAGATTAAAATGACTCACCCTGTATATGATTATATATCTATATATTTTTCTTAGTTTACCAGTTTTACGATTTTTAATCTTCCAAAGTTTGTCAAGATTATAGTCCCCAAAATATCTGTAATTTAGATCTAACTGTATTACTTATTTTCTTTTTATTTATCGCAAATCAGTTTTTTCTGATCAAATTTTTGCTTTATTTTTTTATATAAAATATTCAAATTATGGTATTGTACATATGCACATTTATATATGTATTTCTACAAAAAAGAAAAATATTTGAATCTACTGTATAATTACTAAAGAGGAACATTTGCTACTTATATATTTGTCAAATGTTAAATATTGAAAATATTTTATTACAGGATGGACAAATTTAGAAATAAATGTTCCAAAAAAAAAAAATAAATGTTCTTTGTTGATCGCACATTGCTGATAATATATTGGTTTATTATAATTGTTCAATCCATTTCTATAGTTGAATAGCGGTACTACTTCGTTTGCGCGCGACCGATAGGAGGAATGGCGCTTTTTACTAAGTCGACATTTCGACATCCGAGTCGAGTCAAAAATATGCTGTATACAATAATTTCAGACCTTGCATAAGTAGCTGGCGATTTACAGAAAACCTCAAAGAACAATACTATGCTTGCAGAAACGAGTTACGAGCTTTAATATAAGAACAAAGAGTATTTGAAAATTTCATTTATATGCTACGTCTGCTGTGAGATTGCCGCTTGTCGTTTCGACATCCGAGCAGAAAGGAAGCTCAACCGAAACACACATCGCGTTCCGAACCTTGACATATGCATGTGTAAATAATTCAGTAAATAAAGTTTAGACATGTGTTGTATATATGTACACACACACACACACACACACACGCGCGCGCGCGCGCGCGCGCGCGCATACATACGCACACGCGTGTGTATTTATGCTATTATATATATATATATATATATATATATATATACACATACATACATACATATACATATATATATATATATATATATATATATATACATATGTTATTTTATATATATGCATCGATAATTTACTCAATAAAATGTATGTAAAAGACAGAACAGTTTAATTAAAATAATTATTTTCATTTGTATTCATATGTAAATAATATGGTATGTTTCTTGTTTAGGAAGAAATTATTTCAACAAAATTGAAATAACTAATATCATATTTATTTTATTATTATTTTTCCTCTCAAAAGAAAAACCTTTGACCAGGGCACGTTTATTGATATGGGCCTGAGTAGGTCGATAATTCAGATCATTTCTATGGTTCAGCGACGCACTTTTCATGACAGCGCGGCTGTCGGAATATCGCGGAACTAAAATACTGCTTAGTTTCATGGCTGCACGTCAATTTCACTCGTAATATACAAATGAAATTTTCGGATACACCTTTCTCTTATACTAAGACTCCTACCGCGTTTCTGAAAGCATAGGATTGTTCGTTTAGGTTTTCCGCAATTCGCCAGCTACTTTTTATGAACGTGCAAGATCTGAAACTCTTATATGCAACACATATTGTGATGTGTTGACTACAGAAGCCGATAACAAAACTGTAAGTCTTTAATTTTCTTTCGTTTTTCGTATTCAAATGTAGCTGGCGAATTGCATTGTTGTCGATACTTTAATTGTGGAGAAGGATTTTTCAATCCATAAGCACAGTTACGAGAAAGGTATTTTTAATATTTAATGATAAAACAGGACACTCCAGCATCCCCTTAACTATTATTAATTTTTTTAATTAATTCACAATAGTTTTTAAATGTCATTAATTCTCGAATAATTCTCAATAATCACGAATTCTCGATAAACTCAATAATACAAAATAAGTTTTAATTATCATTAATTAATACATAATCGTCCTTAATTCTCAATTAATTTTTATTAATTCTCATTAAAATTGTCAAAGATTGTTAATTAATTTTTAATATTTCTTAAAGATCATTAATTCTCACTTGTTTTGCGACGATTCTCGAATATCAATTCTCAATTGTAATTAATTATTACTATTAATAATTTTCAAATATTAATAATTCACAACAATTCACGAGTGCTATTAATTCACGATAGTTCTCAAGTATTATTAAATCTGAAATATTAATAATTCGTAACTATTAATAAGCTGCTATCATTAATACTATCATTAATATATCAACTATTTAGAATTAATTCACATAATTCTTTCAATAATTCTTAAATCTCTTAATAATTTATAAGTTTCTTAATGATTTATAAATCTTTCATTAATTCCTTTTTTTTATCTTACGTTCCCTTTTATTTCGATCTTAATAGTATGGGGCAAGGTGACTCAGCAAGGTGACATTGAATGTTCTACTTTATTTCTTAGCAATGGCAAAATGTAAACTACAAGTTATATCTACTAATTATGTATCAATTATGTTAGAAAAGTTATTTTACAACGGCATGCAATCGAGCAATAATTATAATATCTCAACTTACGATTAATTTTTAAGAGCTTTTGTTCTCGTTATTTTATCGGACGCAGCTCGAGGGTCAGCTCGTTGAGGTATGCGGACGAGTGACAAGGTGGTAGTCAGCGTATGATAGTTAAAGTCGCGACTGTACATCTCTAACTGATCTGATGGGTCTAGTGGTTAGTGCGAAGTTTGAGAGCTACTGCTCCACGACACCGACTAACATGATGTCACGTCGATGTTTTTTTCCGATCTGAACCAACGAGGCAAAATTCAGGATTAATATAATGGATCGGTGATAGAATACAAAAGGCTGAGTTCGTAGAACAAAAGGAGCCAACCTATCATTTCTTCCTAGGTTCTTCCTCGATTGGCCTTGGGTGCAATTACATTCATTTTCTTTTAAACTATTAACGGCAAAAATCTTCGTTAATTTACGACCAAATGTATTATTTATAATAATAAAAATCAATAACTCTTGAACAATAATTAAGAGCTGATTTTTTTCATAAACAATTGTCATGGCCCTTTGTTTAACTTAAAATTGTTACTTACTTGCTATATGTTTTTATTGGCGAGTTATTAACAATAGATAATTTTAATTAATTAATTAATTAATAATTCCTTAACGGTTATTATTCGATCTTGAATCTTTTAAATAATAATACTAGCCTTATGACTTCGTTTGTTAATGATTTATTTACAGGAAAAATTGTTGTAATTAAGACCATGGATAATTCTAAGTATTTTAGATATGACATTCCACAGATCGAGACTGCAGATCGAGACTATGTGGCAATGAGTCATCGTGTGACTTCATGCGTGCATATTATTCCTCGTATATAATATAATATAATTACTTAAAATAGAATATCTCGTAAATTATTAATATTAAAAATACCGGATTTTGACTGTAATGTTTATGATCATCGTCTCTAATAGTGGATACGGTTTAGTTCCTTAATCTTTGTTGGTTAAGCCGCAATCGAATTTATTTATAATAAACTTTAAAATTTAATAACTTCAAGCGGATAACAGACTAAAAAATAATTTTTGGCATAAATTCACCTCTTAATTCTACATTATTAAAAAGTAAGGAATCTGTTATTGTTGGCAAGTTATTAATTGTAATATTTTCTTAATTAGTTAATTAATAACTTCTCAACAGTTAATGTTAATCAACCGGGGATTTTTCCATAATGTTTATTATTGTTCCTAGTTTTTATAACTAAAATTTCAGTTCTTCATGATGTTATACGGAAAATTAATTAAATTCATTAATTTGCATGTGATAACGACATTATATGAGGTGGTGAGGGAGAGAGAAGGCAAGTGGAACTTTATGGCTGTTGTCACACTAATTGACTTATGGTCTTTTCACATGTGTTAATAAATGTCCCGAGCCTTAAGGTTGTCACATTGCTATCGTAAGAGTGATTTCACACTAAAAGTGACATATATGATTCTTTTGGGAATGGGGTGAGATATCAACATGGAGTTTCCACGAGTACCTTCAATGGTTAAATTATGTCATTTTATGAGGGGTGGCTTGCCATTGGTAAACAGCTAGAATTTATGGGTTGAAATCTCGTAAATGTGTTTTATAAAGCTTTATCTAATGATATATCGAAAGATCTCTTTCAAGGTCATTTGGAATTTTCTGTTTTATGTCTAATTAACTTTCAATAATTGAGTTCTAAAGGAATTTTCCTGATATTAATAATTTTTACCTAATATCATTGAATTTTGATGTAATTTGGGGTGAATAGATAAGAAATGACTATTCCGTAGAATAGGTGCAAGGATAAGTGATCCATCGGAAAAAGAAAAGGTCAGTAGAGTAGATTTCTATTTTATCGACTGATGGTCGTTCGAAAATAGCGTTCTTTGATTTTATCGTCGACATCTATTTCTGATACTCTTGGATTGGTAATCGGATTGTCGGTATGTCGGTATCTCTGTCGGTTAATGACAAGTTTTTCTATAATGCCTAAAGATTGATTAATTTCTTATATTCTGAATTGTAGAGAGTCGCATTCTCTGTAGGGATATTGGGTGTATTCGACGCGAAGAGTAAAAGAATTTATACTTCAAACAGCTCAAGAAAATGTCTATATGTCAATCATCCTAAAAAAATTTCTATATGTCAATCGTCCTAAAAAAATGTTTATATGTCAAGCAGCTTAAGTAAATGTTCTCTTGATTTGAATATTCCTAAGAAAAAATATTCGTACGGCAATTGTCCCAAATTAAATAATTTATCTGCAAAATTAGAAAATAAGTTGAAAAATTGGCTGGACGTAACAATATTACGCGATTAGCGTAGGCTATTGGTCTGGATGCGGTAATCAATTTATTTTTCAACAATTTAAAAACATTTTATTGTTCGACTATTGTTCATACGAATGGTTCTTCTACCTTCGTCAATTTAGTTAAAAATTCGGAAATCTTAGAAAAATTTTCAATAAATTTCCTGTAATTTCCTACTAATCCAATGAATGCTTGTATTTCTTTTATTTTTACTGAAATAAGAAATTCACTTATAGCTTGTAGCTTAGTTGGATCTGATTTGATCCCGTCATCGGTTATTGTATGCCTTAGATAAATGCCTTCTTTTCTGAGAAATTCGCTTTTCTCAGGCCGTAATTTTAGTTTATGCTTGCTCAGTTTATTGAATATTTTGATGAGTCGTCCGATGTGCTTCTGCAAATCTGTTCCGTACACGACTATGTCATTTAGATATACTAAACATTTAATACCTTGTAACCCAATTAGAACAGAATTCATCAATTTTTGAAAAGTAGCTGACACATTTTTCAATCTGAAGAGCATCTATTAAATTCATAATGTCATAAACGGTTGAAAAAGCAGTTTCATCTTTATCTGATTCAGCCATGGAAATTTGGTAATAACCAGACGCTAGGTCTAGAGTAGTAAAGTATTTTCTAACTGATATATCGGTTATAATAGGCAGAGGAAAAGAATCACCTATGCTTAAGTCGTTCAATTTTCTAAAGTCTACGACTATGCGTAATTTAGGTGTTTCTGTTACATCAGTCTTTTTGGGTACTACGAATAATGGCGCATTCCACTGACTATTGCTTGGTCGTATTATTTTATTTTTAAGTATTGTGCGTATTTGCTTGTTCACTTTTTCCTTATGTTTCTCGAGTATCCGATATGGTTTCACGTTAACAGGCGCACTGTCTACCTGCGTGTGAATTTCATATGCGACCGTGGTATGCGTCAATGGATCTTCTTTTAAATGGAATATATCATTATATAGCGTGCAGATTTCTGTTATGCTCTTCTTTTTTTTAGCATTTAAATGCTCTAATTTTAAAATATTTCCGATGTAAGTGTTTCTTGAAATTATTGTCTCAATTGTTTCTTCTCCCTTTTGTATAGGCGACTCATAAATGTCTTCCGATGCTATTTCTATCGGAGTTACGCAAGGCGTAACTTGCATCTTTACACGCGTCTTTGTGGTATTTATGATATTAAATAGAGATTATTTTTTTGTTGTACCAGGCAGTTACCAATAAGTATTCCGGGTTGCGCTTCTTCGGCTTTAATTAGTCTCGTATTTGTAGTGGCTTCTATGATTACCTCGCATCTAGGGTTGATTCTTATTATTTTGTAGGAATATAATTTCAGCGTGCTGTCTCCTATTTTTAAAAACTTGTTGTAATCGCATTTCGCAAGATATTTTCGTAGGAAATTAACTCCAAATATGCTTTTGTAATCGATTGGAAAATCATCTACAATTATTAGGTGTAGTAAAAAGAAATCCATTATTTTTAATCGATTGGAAAATCATCTACAATTATTAGNCAAAGAGAGAATTTAAAAATGTCACATGAATTTTTCGCTACATTATTATTTTTGAAATTTAATATCTACCATTATTTTTAATCGATTGGAAAATCATCTACAATTATTAGGTATAGTAAAAAGAAATCCATTATTTTTCCAATAGATGGCTTTAGTAATCTGTATCTCGCGTTGCGAAATTTGATATTCTTGTGCGGATTTTGGCAGTTTCGTCTTTGCGGAGTCGGCTTCATCTCTATTTTTCGTGGCCGTTTTGTTTCCTGTTCTCGGTTTTTCTATCATGCGTTTTCAAGCTTCCTCTTGATGCGGCTCCTGTTTAACATCCAGCATTCGCTACGGATGTATCCTGTCTTTTTGCAGTAGTTGCAATATTTTGTAGTTATATTTATGTTATCTTCTCTGCTCGGTTTTGGCAACGAATGTCAGTCAGTGTATCTGCTGGTTTGACATTCTTGACCGTTGTGTCCCATTTTCCCACACTTATGACAATATAATCCTCGGTGATAATTTGGCGAATTTGAATATCGAGGATTGCTGCCAAGTCTCTTAATTTTTTCTTTGGTATTGGCCCCTGCTATTGCTTCTTGCAGTATAACATGATGTTGTGATTTCACAAGTAGTTTGATTTCATCTTACAATCCTATTTGGAAATTCTATAGAGCCTGTTTTTGAATTTGTATCTAAAATTATGCATTTTTGTTCGTTGTTATACCCCTGTCCTTAGATCATATGGACTCATCATATGGACATATCCTTTGGACTCATATAATTCCATTGATAGGTTATCAACTCTCAAGCCGTTGTTTAGCGTTCTTGCCTGATTTTTATTTGATAGTATTGAATTCTATTTATACTTCTTTTGCTAAGATAGCAAGTTTCTAGCTCCGATTTTTATTGTTGAAAGTCACATATATCTCGTGTCTCAAAATCTATCATTGCTTTGCCTTTTAATTTGGTGCACAATATAGCATTTAATAACGTTCTTTCATCTATCGGATTTATGTTTTTTATAGCATATAAACATGCGCTTAAAAATTCTTTTAATTTAGCCTGCAAATTTCCATCAAATTCGATTATTATTTTTTGTGCCTCTTTAAGTTTCATGTATTCATTTACGTGTGCGTGCGTGCGTGCGTATTAGTTGCGTACGTCCTCGGTTGTACGTCCGTAAATGCTATCTAAGCGATAATTATTCCGCGCGTGATGAGTATTTTGGTGATCCTCTAATTTACCTATTCTTTTATACATAGCTTTCATTTTTTCCGGAGTTCTCTAATTCCCAACATTATGTCGCGTCTGATTGGAAATCGTCATTTCCAGCTTGTAGTTGTGGTTCCATTATAGCTTGTGCTAATTCTCCGGACGGTGCTGTCGACATTTGTCACTTCGCACTAGGCGGAGTGCGGTGCATTTCTATGACCATGTTATCTCCGTAATTTTCTTCAAGATTAAAAATGCTACTGTTGTATGACGTGAGGCAGATGCAGCCATGACCCTTTTATTATTAGTGGACTCTAGGCAGTTGATAGAAGTACACGTTGAAGTTGGTAAAAGACGCATAGTGTTGAGTAGCCTGGGCCTACGTGGTGGTTTCTATCGCCATTGCAACAGCCTTGCCAAACTGATAACTAAACAGCCTTGTCAAACTAATAACGTAGCAAATATTTGAGAGAACTAAGTTGTAAGTTGAGAGAATCATATTGTCATCCTAGACAAAACGCTTGATGTGATCCTGAGACACTTGAGTGCTCCTACATGTGTGTACTCAGATATCAGGACGCTTAGGAAAATTTTATGTAGTATCTCTGTACTATCCATTATCGAGTATGAAACTGCATGTCGAGCAATTGAAATGAATACATAATGAGCTACAAGAGGATAAAGTTCTCGGGAATGGACGCAAACGCATGTTCACTTTTGTGGCAGGGCGGAATCTCTGATAGGGGACTAGCGCTCGAGGAGTTCCTTGATACGTCAGGGTGGCACGTATTAAACGAGGCGGGCAATAGTCACACTTTTGCGACAGTTAACGGTTCCAGCAACATTGATGTAACCCTGTCGAATCTTAATCTCTGCCCCCTGATCGGGAGTTGAAGAGTATAGGTAGATTGGACTAATAGTGACCACAGGGTGCTAACTATACGTCTAAGCAGCGTGGTTTGCCGTAATTTAATCAGGGAGACTAAATTCAAAATTAAAAGAACAAATTGGGGAGTCTTCTGCGAGAAGTTTCTCATAGAAATAGATTATATGAAGTAGTCAGTCTCTAATCGATTCCATGTGGAGGAAAGGGTATAACTTATTGAGGTGATACGACCTATTCATGTAAGGATTTCATTCCGAAAAAGAAAGTGTTTAAAAAATCCGTCCTCTAGTGGAACGAAAAGCTTATAAGCTTAAAACGTGATATTAATAAGGTCAGCAAGAGATTTCAAAGACAGACTAATAGTGAGACAAAATCTGTTTTGAAAAAAGATACATGCTAGGGAGGACTATATCGCGGAAGTGATCAGGGCAAAGAGTTGCAGTTGGAGAGAGTTCGTCACCAAAGATGGTAACCGGGAGACGTATGGTCATATAGAATTTCGACTGAGCGTGTCATCACCGATGAGGCGCTAAGTTGTATACAGGTTGAAACGGGCAGAACGGGAGATTGGCATTCAACTGCGCGGGTCCTCCTGGACGGACTGATTCCCAACTGCGAGCCTGGCGCGGATACGGTCGTGTCATTGCTTATGAGAGAGCAGAAGAAAATGGAGGAAGGTGTAAGACCAATGGTCTGTCGATACGCAAGGCAATACAGAGCTTTCCTAATTGGAAGGCTCCTGGGATTGTCCTCATAGTGTCTCTAAAGCGGTTGGGCAGGGAGTTTCGTGTTAGACTAACGGACCTATACAATAAATGTCTTGAGTTCGGAGTTTTTCCATCAGTATCGAAGCAAGACTTAATTAGGATTTTTCTGAAATCCAGAGATAAGGACTCGAGTAATCCTAGGTCTTACAGACCTATATGTTTGTATAAGCTTTTGGAAAGGTTAATCAAGCTTAGGCTGGAACCGTTTCTTTTAAATCCGGATTTTTCTTCTTCTAGGTTATAGACGCAGGCGCTCAATACATGCTGTATCAGAAGTGCGGTGGGTGATGGCTTATGCGAATCAAAAGTATGTGATGGCAATTTTATATGATGCTACAGCAGCTTTTGACAATCTCTAGTGACCATCACTAGGGAGTTCTCAGAAAGAAAATGTCCAGGTTACCTATTTAGGTTATTGGCAGATTATTTGACAGGTCTGTTACCATGATGGACAACTTCAATAGTGACAAGGAATGTCTTTAAGGGTTGCCCACAAGTTTCCATTTTGAACTTTGGAACCTAATCTTCGATCTTTTGCCTGCTGGAGGCCAGAGAATGCGAGTATTTTGCTTACGCGGATGATCTCCTCGTTCAAGGGAAACAGTCGGAGAGTCCTAGAGACACTGGGACAAGAGATCACTGACTGCACTGTGTCGTGGTTTACAGAAAATAGATTGCTGCTTTCCGAGGGGAAGTTAGAAATGCTGTTTTTGAAAGGTTCATTGTTCGATAGAACTTCGATTGTAAAAATTAGGAGTAGTGAAGTAAGAATGTCCGGCAGTGCCAAGTACTTGGAGAATATATAATAATTGAATATCATAATTGAAGCTCATTTTAATATGATGAAACATATTGAAAGCGTATGTGCTAAAGGTAAAATCGTATATGAGCAGTTCGGGAGAATTGCGAGATTGACGTGGGGCCTTAGATATGCCACATTGGCATATTGGCACTGTATAAAGGAGTCTTCTTGGCGATCATTACATATAGAGCAGGAGCATGGGAAGATTTGATAAAGAAGCAGCATGTCAGAATGCTACTAAGTGCTCAAAGATATGCTCTATTGAGAATTACAAGAGTATACAGAACAACCTCTACTGAAGCATTACAAATTCTTGCAGGAATAGAATCATTAAACCTAAGTCTCAAGGAAAGAGCAATGATGTATAGAGCGAAGAAGAAGGCAGGCCTGACATGGCTGTGAGCCAAGTGAGGTCCATCAGAAGAGAGGTTCTAGTAGAATAGAATAAAAAATGGGACAACCAGGTACAACTTAGAAGGGGAAGAACAACCTACGAATATCTTCTATGTGTATTGGAAAGATTGGAAAAAAGATGACTGAATATTGGACATTACACAGCAAACCTTGACAGAACACGGAAACTTCGTGAAAAAGTTCTACTTCTTCGGATTGGTGGAGTCTCCTAATTGTGAGTTCTCTTAAATGTGAGCTGCTAGATTCTCCGGAGCATTCACTATTTGTTTGTGAAAGATTTGAGTCAATTAGAGTAAGGCGAAACTTGTTAAAATAGGATTAAATTGGCCGCCATGTAAAAGGAAACTCTTAGACAAGGAAATATTTCCATTAACGCTATAGACCATATTATCAAAGTCTTGAAGACTAAGAAGAGGCTAACATAAAGTCGTAAGAAATAATAAAATAACAAAAAGACCGAGTGCTCCGCTTGGAGCCGATGACTCTATCTCCTCGAGGTTCCCGCTGGATCTTTTACGTTTTGCAGTCAAGTAGCTGTGAGGGATGAAAGAACGGTCATCTCCATTTACTCAACCTTAAGATAGGCCAACCTTAAGATAAGGCCTACTCACCCGCAATCGGATATAACCGATAAGGATTTTCTGGGTCTGTCCCCCTCGTATGTGGTGAAGCTCGATGGTGGAGGGACGTACTTATTGATATGAAATATGCTCCCGAGATACAGCAACTGAGAATTTTTACTCTCAGACGTCACACTCAATGTCGTATGACGTGAGAGAGTATTTCCGTCTGAAGGTGACTCTAGGAGTTCTGCTATAATTTATTCCGTCCCGTCTATAGTCTGTACTATTGTAGGGATATCATTGTCATTTCTCGAATTTATGATCTTGTTATTTTCACGAAAATCGTGTTCTTCACTTGAATTTAATTAAGATTTATTCGATTTTTGCGGATCGATTTCGCGATTCACAGTGTTATCGCGATTTTCGCTGTTGTCATGATTTTCGCGATCTGTTTCGTTAGCTACAAGTGATGAATTTAACCTCTATCGAGCTGCGCTTGTAGACTTAATAACCACGATTCGTTCGATGAAAGTTTATCAATATTACAATAAAAAATATATTAGATAATCCGCTTGTATAAATTTCAAACAATAAAATAAGAAGCTTCTACCAGGCCGACATTCACGCGTTTTACAAAAATTTTTGACTTACAGTAGAAATACAGTTAGTGCTTGCAGTTTACTTGGCAGCGTGATCTGCATGGTCAGCTCGCTGTCACCGATGTTGAGGTTGGTCAGTTCGTTGCTGCTTCCTTGAGTTGTCGGTGTGCATAGTCTGCTCTGCTTGGTTCCGATATGCGTTGTTCTTGAGTGAATTCCGGTAAAGCTGTACCTCACCGCTGCTATCAAATGATGTACCGCTCAGGATACAAGGGTGTCATTCCGGGCACCGTTTATAGAATTTACGGATTAGTCGTTGACCAATTGTACCGTCAAGGTATTGCTCAGGGCGTGGTGGAATTACAGTAGCGGCTTCGTTTGGTAAGGGTTAATATAGGCCGGCGTTCGTGGCGTAAAAAGTTTTATTATAGCTTATGAGTTCTAGGTGTGTTACAATATTACGATCTCGCAGTAGCGGAAATTTTCACAGTAGTCGTGCTTCCAATTAATTTTTTGGAACGGCTCAAGACGCTCAAATTTTATTCTTTTATGTTTACAAATTAGGCCGAAATAATGCAGTGATTGCATTAAATTAAAGTACATCATCTGTTTTGTAATAAAAAATAAGTGACTTGATTTGTAATGCTTTAACTGCTGGACGATTTAACTGCAGAAAATCTGCAGACATAGATTTTGGGTACAATCTATTTGAGTTATAACACTGCTCATAGCACGAGTAACATCGAAGTACTCTTATACACTTTCACTTTAAATGCACTCGAATCTATACATATTATTTATACTCTCCTTTCATATACTAGTCTGTCACACACACTCTTATTTACTTCCATCACAACATTTTCTAAAATCGCCACCTTCTTTTCACCTTTGTTCACAATTTTCACACGTTCCTCAAACTCTTCGACATGCACACTTTTAAATTCTTCGCATACACCTCATTCAGAAATTCTCTCTCACCCATCTCATTTGAGACATCAAACACTTTCGGACCAACTTTTCGCAGCAACTGAGCCGTCAAAATCCGCATTTTCATATTTTACTTAGTCTCACATAAAGTCTTTCTCAATCGCAGTTCCAATTACCACTTTATTTCCGTACCACTCTCACTCGTATATTCATATCTAGTTTCACATGCTTCATCAGACTTTCCTTCACTTGTTCACTATTTATTTTCTCATCCATCTCTTTACTTCGGCGTAACTTTTCTTTTAGGCTTACACTGGACTTACACTGGACTTAGATTTTATACACATACTCAGTTTGTTTATATCCACATCACCACTCGCTAAATCAGACACACCCATTCTTTCATACACAGCCAAAGCACCCTTCAGTCTCTCATTTTTACACATCAATTTACTCAAAACACTTTCATATTCATCAATCTTATTCATTATAGTCTCATACGTATACTTACTCACTTTTGCACTAAGCATAAATGGTCTTAGCTGCTCCTCAATCCTTTTCATCTTATTCACACTTTCATCCATTTCATGCATTTCTCGCGACTGTCATCCCCACTTCCAATTCTCTTCTTCCTTTCTTTCACTAGTCTTACACTTTCGTTCATTTCATTCTCAGTCTTTATTGCACTGGAGACCGACTGACGACGCCGTCCTTCTTATCCTTCTTTCTCTTTTCTCTCATCTCTTTTTTGTAATTTTATTATCATTATTTTTAGTTTCGTTTTTGTTTTCATTTTCATCACTTATTTTTGTTCGTACAAACAGGGACGAAACATAGGTCATTCCTCCGGATGACGCCCTTTCCGGAAGAGAAAACTTATACAACGGGAGGAGGGAGGACGCGAGGTGCCCTGAGGCGTTTACGACTGGATTTCTCTTCAGCCATGCATTCATACTGCAATGTTAGGGGGCATTTTTTATTGAGGTTGCATTTCTCGCGACCCAGGTGGTTAAGCCTAGGCCTCTAGCAAAACATAATCACTAAGTTAAGGTCTGCCGGGGGTGATATCCCCTGGACTAGTGTACACCCGCATAAGAGGGAAGACGGGTGTACAGTGCGCTCTTGGACTCCGTCCAAAGACGAGGAGCCCCCTCACCACAACAAAGTGGCGCAGTACGAGGGGGAGTAGATAGGGTGTTACATCCTACTAATTTTTTCCACTTATTTTTCGGTTTTGCAGATAAATTATTTAATTCGAGATGATCCCTGTACGAATATTTTCTCTTAGGAATATTCAAATCGAGAGAGCTTAAGCTCTTGACATATAGACACTTTTTTGAGCTGCTTGACGTATAAACTCTTTCATCCTTAAGTTTCGCGCCGAATACACCTAGTATCCCTGTAGAAGATGCGACACTCTACAATTCAGAGTATAAGGAATTAATCAATCTTTAGGCGTTAGAAAAATTATTGCGATAAATCATTAATCGATAGAGATATCGACATATCGACAGTCCGGTTACCAATCCAAGAGTAATAGAAATAGATATCGACAATAAATTCAAAGAACGCTATTTTACTATCAGTCGATAAAATAAAACTCTTCTTTACCAACCTTTCCTTTTCTTGGTGGATCACTTATCCTTGCACCTTGCTATTCAGCGGGATAGTCATTTCTTATGGATCCACTCTAGATTACATAAAAACGACGATAATATTATAGGTAAAAATTATTAATATCAAACAAATTTCTTTAGAACTTAATTATTGTAGGTTAATTAGACATAAAACAGATAAATTGCAAATGACCTTCATTTGATTTTAAAGATCTTTCGATATCTAATTAGATAAAGCTCTATAGAACACATTTACGAAAATTATCCACTCATAAATCCTAGCTGTTTATCAATGGCAAGCAATTTCTCATAAAATGATGTAGTTCAACCTCCTGAAGACTCGTGGAACCCCGTCTCACCCCGTTTCCAAAATGATCAAATTTTTTACTTTTAATGTGAAATTATCCTTACGGTAGTAATGTGACAATCATCTTAAGGCTCGGCGTCTTTATTAACACGTGTAAAAAGACCATAAGTCAATTAGTGTGACAACAGCCATAAGGTTCCATTTGCGTTCTCTCTCCCTCACCATATGATATCATCACATGCAAATTAATAAATTTAATTAATTTCCCATATAAACAATTTCATGGAGAACTGAAAATTTGATTATAAAAACTAGGGACAATAATAAACATTATGACAATAATAAACATATTGAAAAACCCCATGGTTTGATTACCCGTTAATTAACCATTGAGGAGTTATTAATTAGTTAATTAAGAAAATATTGCACAATTAATAACTCCACCAATAACAGATACTTACCTTTTAATAATGTAGATTTAAGAAGCGGACAGAGGCGAAATTTATGCCAAAAATTATTTTTTAATCTGTTACCTGCTTGAAGTTATTAAATTTTAAAGTTTATTATAAATAAATTCGATTGCTGCTTAATCAACAAAGATTAAGGAACCAAATTGCGTCCACTATTAGAGACATGATCATAAAAATTACAATCAAAGCCTGGTATTTTTAATATTAATAATTTACGAGATATTCTATTTTACAATTAAATAATTATATTATATTATATGCGAGGAATAATACGCATGAAGTCACATGATGACTCATCGCCACGTAGCAGTCTCGATCTGTGGAGTGTCATATCTAAAATATCTAGATTTATCTATAGCCTTAATTAACAATTTTTCCTATAAATAAATCATTAACTAACGAAGCCGATAAGGCAATATTATTATTAAAAAGATTTGAGATCGCTAACGTTAACCGTTAAGGAGTTAATTAATTTTAATTAATTAAAATTATGTATTATTAATAGAAACTCGTTAATAAAAACATGTAGCAATTAAGTAACAATTTTAACAATTTAAATAAATACACAGTACGACAAATATGTTCCCGGACACGAACCAAATCTCAGTAACCAGTGGCGACATCTGCGTTCAAACATGCATTTTAAAGGTTGAACATTTTGCTATCATCTATCAAAGTTTCATTCATTTTGGTTGACATATAACGAAGATATGACAGTTCATGTTAAACAAGATTTTGGTCGAGGTAGAAATTTTAATATGGAACAAAGAGCAGTGATTAAATTTAACGCAAAACTTGGTAAAAGTGCATCAGAAACATTCCGATCGATGCAACAAGTTTACGGCAGTCAATGTCTAGGTCGTACAGCTGTTTTTGAGTGGCATAAGCGTTTTTTGGAAGGCAGAGAGATCCTTGAAGATAACAAAAAATCAGGACAGCCAATTTTGGTTCGAACATCCGAAATGATCGAAAAAGTACGTGATTTTGTTGCAAACGATCGCAATGCATCACTAAAAATGATGGAGGAGGCTTTAAATATCAGTAGAGAAACGATTCCAACCATATTACATGAAGATTTGGGTAAAACGAAGGTTTGTGCAAAGTTTGTTCCACACACATTAAAAAGCGATCAAAAATCAGCGAGAATCAATTATTCCAGAGACATCGTTGCAGCCGCAGAAAATAATCCAAACTTCCTAAAATCAATTGTTACGGGTGATGAAACATGGTGCTTTCAATATGATAAAGAAACTAAGCGTCAAAGTGCGGAACGGAAGTCAAAAAATTCACCACAAGCAAAAAAAGTACGAAAAGTTCCATCAAAAATCAAGACAATGCTCATCACATTCTTTGATAGCAAAGGTATATTATCCACAAAGAGTTTGTTCCAACTGGCCAAACAATTACTGGTGCATATTATCTCGAAGTTTTAAAGCGATTGATGGGCAGAATTCATCATATTCGCCCCGAATATCGTGATCCAGAAGATTGGTCTTTGTTGCATGATAATGCACCGAGTCACACTTCATTGATTGTCCGTTAATGTTTGGCTCGAAATCGTGTCTATGTGTTAAACCATCCACCGTATTCCCCTGATTTGGCCCCCTGCGACTTCTCATTATTCCCAAAATTGAAATCGAAATTGAAAGGACGCTTTTTTGATGACATTCCGACCATCCAATCAACTTCTACACAGGCACTAGAGGCAATTCCTCAAACTGAGCTAGAACATGCATTTGAATCACTATTGAATCGCTGTAACAAGTGTATTGAAGCCAGAGGAGAATATTTTGAATAATAAAACCAAAAAATATGCATATTGTTGTTTCAATTATGATTTTCAGGCCCTGTCTGAGAACATATTTGTCGCACTGTGTATAATATAAAGGACGTAAAAGAGTTAAAAAATATTGATAACTGAAGGTCTTACATTAATAAAGTATAATAAGATTTAATTAAAATTTAAATGAACTTATGTATAGAGACATTCCAGCTTTTTATTAAGCTCTCTTTCTTAAATGATCCTTAAACATTTAGCAGTTCCTTAAGTGTATCCATTGCTTCATCGACAGTTTTAAATTAGTTTATGATAAAATATTGAATGTTTAATGTGCCTTACAAGAAAACGATATATTCTTCTCAATCGATTTGCAAGTCGAATGTTTGAACTTTCGTACAAACGAACACCTCAAATGTGATGGTCAAAAATTTAAACATTTAAAAACGTAAATAACATTTAGTCAAATATATATATAAAAATTCGTAGAATAAATTATGAGTATTAAAAAACGAAACTTATAAGTATATAAGTGTATAAGTGTTGAGAAGTGATATTAATAACATGTCTTAGATTAGTCTTTTATAATGTTAGTTTCTTACAATCTTTAATGTTTAATTTTTAAACTGAATAATTTTATTTCACTCTTAAAGTTCTATTTCATAATTTATTATTATAGAAAAATTTAAACAATTAAAAACATAGATAACATTTAATCAAATATATATAAAAATTCGTAGAATAAATTATTGTATGAGTTAACATTGTCAGTAGTCAGTTACTGACATTATAATAACGAAATCGTCAGTTAAACACATCATGACATTTATAAGTATAATTATGGAATTGTGTTTTTGTCGACCAGCAGAGACACACTTCCAAGATTTAAAATAATCGTGTCACACTTTCACTCCACCAAATGATGAACTTATCTCTGTTGATAAATAAAAGCACAATATATATTAATATTATAGCGTTTTAACACTATTCTCTCTAACATCAATTAACATTTGTATATTATATCGCTGATAATGGTCCAAAAAATGGGATCGAAACATTTGAATTTTTAGTATTTTTTGTATATATTTGTTCATAACTGATGCACCGAAAACAGCGTTTGACTCTGTATAGCGGTTAATTTTTACTTGATTAATTATTGTAATTTGTATTAATAACTAAATAATATTTGAGATAATTATTAAGCACTGATTAATATGCGAATTAATCATGCATGAGTCATCGATGACTCACCAGCGATAGTGAGCTCGAACTCGAGAATCTTATCTTTCCGGAGACAAAACAATGGCCAGCGGCCATGATTTCCTTTTGAAACAGTAGCTAGCAGTGCAGCAAGGCCAATCGAGAAAGAATCTAAGGAGAAATGATTGACAAGTCGGCTCCTTTTGTTCTACAGGCCCAGCCTTTTGTATTCTACCGCCGATCCAGTATATAAACCTCGGGTTTTGCTGCCTCGTTGACTCAGATCAGAAGAAAACATCGACATGACATCACGTTAAGTGGAATTGTGGAGCAATAGCTCTCAAACTTTGCACTAGCTACCAGACCCATCAGGTCAATTCGTGTCGTTCATCGCTTCGTGGGATCCTTAGTGTTTCAGCCGCTCTGGCCGAAAATACTGTTTCAAAGTCTCACGTTATGTTTAATATATTTTTTGTTTGATTTACTATCTTTTAACTATCGTGACCACCTTAATTAGCCTGAAACAGATAAGTAAACGCGAATTTGTTGCGTTAGCCAGCGCCGACCAGAGTCGGGGAAGAAGCAGCACGGACCATGGAGAAATTTAATTTGTCAATTACTTTAAAATTCCATCAATTAACGCGAACCTAATTTGATCCTTTAGTTCTAAATTGAATTCGTGGTAACCGTGCCCAATTTCCGATGTGACTAATATTTCCATATGAAAAATCATTTTCCAAATTCGGCACGTATTATCAATTCTGGGAAATTCGAGCTCCCCCTTCCTCTCGACTCGTGAGCGTTACCGATTGGCGCCTATAAACGGAGCGAAAATCGAGCCTGCAGTCATTTCTGATCGATAGATCAGAGTGAAACGCTGGCGGAATATCTCTCAATATATCGCAATATATATAAAAAAAAAGTATGGATATGTTGATTTTACATTCAAGCTTCTTCTTTCCTATATCCCTAGGATTGATCGCACTTGTAGGAGCTGCTCAACCTTTCCCCTTCTCCTAGACTAACCGTGCTCGTAGGAGCTGCTTAGTCTACCCTTCTCTCCTGAACTAATCGCGCTCGTAGGTGTTGCTCAGTTCACCTCCTTTCCTACAAACTAACCGCGCTTGTAGGAACTGCTTAGTCTGTCCCTTCTTGGAATCGCGCTCGTAGGAGCTGCTCAATTCTTCCTTTCACTATTATCTATTTCTTCTACAATTAATTTCTAATTCTGCTTTTCTAATGCTATTATTCTACCAACCATCAGTAATTTAAACAAAAATATTTTCGGTAAAATGACCAACCAAGGGATCCGCGTCAATTTCAATATAACCAGCGTGTCAGCCAGTTCAGTAATTTAAACTTTAATATGATGTTATATTCTATTTTCGTTCTATTTATTCCTTCATCCCTTCCCGATGAAATGATGCAATGGCTTTAACTGCTCCGATCCATCATTAATTTCTTTTAAATGAATTCTAATCAATTTAACTCATTTAAATCATTTGTTATGATTACAATTATTCGCAGAAGCATTAACGCCAATGGCAAATTCAACAAATAATTCATGGTGTCTCATATTGATAAAGAACAGTGCCGAATTCTATTTTAAGAAGACAGTAACTATTAAACTATAATAGTAATAAGGCTCAATAAATTTAAAAAAACAAAAAGACAAAGGGCTACGAACTTAAAACAATTATCATAAATTAAAACATTTTTGAACCATTAATAAATAAAACATGTCATCTAGTTAAAATATAAACTTTAATTTCAGGTAACAAGCAAAACAAAACAAACGTTTCGATCCCTGTTGGATCATTATCAATGTGAAACAAAAATAACAGTGGAAATAATACATAGAAAAGATATATAAAAATTAAAATTCGTTCTCGATCGCAGTATTAAATATAAATCTCGCTTCAATATAAAATAAAAGTATATTAAATATATTATAAGAAAGTTGTAATCGATAACAATGTATTCCTCTGTGATTGTGTATGTAAATTAAGGACGAACTTGTTTCTGTTAAAAATATAAAATGTAATGTGAAATTGCCACAGGAATAAGAAATTAAATCTAATAAGAAAAGTACAAACTGAGTCGCAAATAATAAAAATAAAAATAAAAAGGCAAAAAAAATAACCTAATATTATGAGAAATGTACATTGGAGTCATTAATGCGGATTGAAAATGTGTGATGTACCGTCATAAATTATATATATTTAATTTATTAACAGATAAATTAAGAATAAATACCTTCTATTGCGTGTCAATGTTAACTATTATTAGGCAATTGAGATTTAATGTAGTCATCTCTCTAAGATGCTCAGAGACAATGTAAAATATATATAAAGACAAGAAGGTTGAAGTGGTAAACTAAAAAGGAAGAGGAGCATAAGAGGGAGAAAATAAAGTACAGGGAAGAGAAAGTAGGGAGAGGGGAAATAAATAGAAAAAGAATGCTTAAGAAGGAGAAAGAGATCGAATGATCTGTGAGTAAGTTTCAGGTAACGATTCAGTATCATTCTTTATTAAGACCTTGTTTCTGTCTTCTAATGTGAATCATTTCAGACACAATCTCTTGCTGTACGAAGATTCACAATCTAAAATTTTCACCTCGTTCCATCTAAAATTGTGATCAAAATTAATACGATAATCAGTTATGACAGTAGGAGAACCAGTATTCTTCTTAATGTCAGAGATATGTTCGTGTAATCTTGTACTTAATTTTTTTTTGTCTGACCAACATAACTCACCTCACAATCGTCACAGGAGATCTTATAAACTACATTCTGTTTGGATAGAAAATCAAGCTTTTTTCCTCTTTTTATAAAACTTTTTAATGTGTTAGGGATAGAAAAGGCTAGTTTACAATGAAACATACTAGAAATAGGGAGGAAACTTTCGGAAATAGATTTGACGTAAGGAATCGTAAAATATTTATCTTTAATTTGTAAATTACGTGTAATATGTTTATTATGTGGAACTTTAATCTTCGTTCGATTGTAGAGAAGATAAATGAAAGAGGATAACAATTATTTAAAAACATATGAATAGTATCTATCAGATTTTTTTGTTGGAACCGTGAATGTGATAAGAGGATAATTTTGTCTATAAAGCTGATAATAGTGCCTTTTTTTATGGCAAAGAGGATGATTTGAATGGAAATTAAGGAACCTTCCCGAAAACGTCTTTTTATGATAAATGTCAAATATAATTCTCTGATTATCTATAATAAGCATAGTATCAAAAAAACTCAATCTGCCACTTGTACCAACCTCTAAAGTAAACTGCAATCTCGTATGTAAAGAATTAAAAATATTTAAAGCGTCATTGATAGTATCAGATGGAAGAGCAAGAATAACATCATCAACATATCTAAAACAAAACAATGGTTGTACTGACAATTTTTTTATTCCTATTTCTTCTAGATCTTGCATTACAATATCGGCGATAACCGGCAATAACGGTGAATCCATTGGAGTATCAAATACCTGTTTATAAGTTTTGTTATTAAAAGCAAAAAAAGTTGAATCTAAAATAAATTTAACATCAATAATAAATTCGTTTTTTGAAATGTTTGTCTTCGCCGAAATGTAAACCCATCTCCTATCGATGCTATTTAATACTAGCTACAAGAATATTAATAAAAAGGGATACTACAACGAAGCCAAAACATATTCAGAATCAAAAACAGTACCATTTAAATGCTCAAATGGAAACTGTCTTTAATGTGACTAGGAGCTTTTGGTGTGCTATCATTAATTATATTATGTAAAAAAAGAGAAAGATAATAGGCTGTTAACAGAGGACACAATTACTCTCAATAGGTTACCGTATTTTGGTCAAACCGTAAGCTCTAGGTAACTCCATCAATTGTAAGCAATCTCCGATATGTTTATTCGTCAATAAACCGATCACGCTTCGATCTCACCAGCAATGTACGTAAGTCCTTAGTCAATTTTTTAATTGGATCTTTATTAACAATTACATAAGTGTTAGTGTCTGAAAGAATCTCCTCCATTTTCGATACATAGGCGTCTTTGTCGCCTAAGTAACTATTAATTTAAAATTCTAAATCTATTATAATAGATTATTATAAAGAATTCTTGTAGCATGCGATACGCCGGCGTTAGAAGTCTCATGGTTTGCCATCGATCCACTCGAGACTCGCTCCCATTCTGATCATACCTCTTCTACTCCAATAAACATTCCGTCACTCTTTCAATCCTATGTTCTGCCTGCGCGCTGCACTGGACCGTCTCTCTTTCTCTCTCTTCCCATTCCGCGCTCGGCAGCGACGCTACGCACAATATAACGCAAAAATATTCAATTCGGGATTACTAACTATTCTTAATATATGAATTCGTAACATTTCTGGCAGCGGTAGGATAATAACAAGAATCGCTGCATCCTAACACAGTAATTCATAAAATATATCTAAATTTGTTACAGTTCATGACATAACAGACTTATAAATTATTATAAGAGATTCAAGAATTATTGAAAGAATTATGTGAATTCTAAATAGTTGATGAATTAATAATAGTTGTAGATTATTAATAGTTACAAATTATTAATAGTTGAAAATTAATAATAGTTGAGAACTATCGTAAATTAATGGCACTTGTGAATTATTAATAATTAATAATTGATTATAGTTGAGAATTATTGAGAATTACTTTGAATTGATAGTTGAGAATTATTATTGCGAATTAATTGAAAATTAATAATTTTTGATAGTTATTGAGAATTATTGCGAATTAATTAAGAATTATTCGAAAATCATTGCAAATTAAGTGAGAAGTAATGATCTTTAAGTATTATTGAGAATTAATTAACGATCTTTGAGAATTAATGAAAATTAATTGAGTATTAAGGACAATTATGAATTAATTAATGATAGAATATAGTAAGAATATAGTGACGATTATATCTTTATTCTTGGCATAGAGTTTGTTTCCGTTAATCTGTGTGCTATTCAGAAATGAGTTACTCTCACAGACCGTGTGCGATTTAAGAATAAAGTTGTCGATAGATTATTTAAATACAAATTATATAGACAAATTAAATTGATTAATTGTAACAACATTGTATTAGGACTGGATAATCTTACCCTCTCATTTATCTGGAACAAAATATATATGAATTTATTTAAGCGCACAGTCTGATAAAACGCTGTGTTCTTGGCGTTCTAGAGACTAGCTCCTAGCGACTAACGCTAGTGAGACTTAAATATAGAGTAATCGTGAGAAATGCTTTATTTCTGGAGCCCAACGAGTTTGCTCCCGCTAGCTGGTGTGCTACTCAGAAACTCCCATTGGCCGTGTGCGACCTAAGAATAAAGTTGTTCTTTGATACATCATATAACGTTAAATTGTACTAATCGGAAAGATAGATTAAATCTAGATTGCATTTGCAGAACATTGTGGAATAACAAAGATATAGAGCTCGTTATTCAAACGAGATGTCAAACGAGACCTCGATCCATATTACCCTACCAATCCAACTCCTTCTAGCATAAAAGATTTATCGTTCCTTCCCGAGGTAATCAATAAATTCGATAAAATTAATGAACTCCTTAAAAGGAATTATAAGAACGATACTTAACAATAGCAAATACTTTAACTTCCTTAATTAAATTATTAACATTGTAGATGCCTCATATGAAAGTCAAGCTTAGAGAAAGACAGTCTTAATTAAGGGGAGGGTAAGCTTCTATTTAACGTATTTCGTACATTTTTTTTTTCATAGTTAAATGTATAATATATATTTTTTAGTTTATTCAGTGTATGGTAGATATATTCAGGTGTACAAAAAAAATTTTTTTGAATTATGTCCTTCGCATACTGGGACAAAATGGCGGCTGCAAGAGTAGATTGAAAAAAGCTGGCTGACACGATATCTGATGTTAGGAACATCTGAAACAAAAAATTCAAACGGGATATTAAAATATGAACGATTGGCTATGGCAGGTAGTAAAACCAAACATTTTGGACAAAAATTAACAAAATGGCGGACTTTTGATTTTTTTTACCCTTTTTTTGCCACTAACATTGTTTAAAAAACGGGTTAAAAATAATTGAAAATTCATGATTTTACTACCTGCGATAACTACACATGTCCTGAACAACCCCTTAAAATTTCAGCTCGATCGGTTAAATAGTTTTTTTGGAATCGTGTCAGCCAGGTCGAAAAACGTTGTTTCGAGAAAAACGCGTTTAAACTTTTTTTTGTAAAAATTTTGGTATAATCATATAAAATAAGGTTCTTACGCTCAATCAGCGATGCCTGCTCCGTACATTATTCCTTCCTCTTCCTCGAAAAGTGTTTCTTCAGCCGATTTCATGTTTCGAAGCTCAGTTCTTCGTTCTTTTGAACTGTCAAGGCTTCGACGATTGGCTGCTTGGATACGTTCACCGTTACGTTGCTCGACGAAAGCTGCTGCATGTCTACCGATGCTCGGTCGGTAATCGATTTAAAAGTGTTTGTACCTTAATTCTATATATATTTAGCACCCAAAAATGATGTTTTTGAAAAATCGATTTTTTCGTCAAAATAGAAGCTTACCCTCCCCTTAAAGATTAAAAGAATTCGCCATCGTCAGTATATTAAAACAATTCACCTCAGAATATCGCATCCACTACCGAATTACGAGGACGTTAAAGTCAATGTCGATAGCATAAATGCTGTTACGATTGATTTATCAAACAAGCAATTAAAGTTCGGTGTACAAATCGATGAACAATTGATAGAAATCTTAAACTTGAACTAGGATAACATAGCCATTGATATTGAAATATCAAATATATTGAATAATCTCGCGTAAGTCCCTCTTGCCAGCGCAAATTAAATCGTGGTTACTAACTCCATGCTGTTTCAACCGGTACAGCAGTAGATCCATTGGAGAGACTCTGCCATGAGTGAACTCTGCCAGATGAGTGGATCGGAGTGTAAGGTAAAACTTAACCTATGATTATTTTTCTTCCAATCTCCCCAAAGAAGTTAGAAAATGTCTAAATGAGTAATGAAAGAAATAAAAAGTTAAAGAGACTTTTACCCTCACGATCCTCCGAGATTCCCCAACGTTTACGGTGGCTGCAATCACAGTTACATTCTCGCCCCTTAACGCTCGCCCAAGAGCAAATGTTATTAACTGTCAAGAATTTGAGATCTATATCTTTACCGCGACGATCTTCTCCAGTTTATGGGAGAAATATAGAAGAGCTTTCAGTATTATATTATGTTTCCTTATGAAATTAATTTTCTTTTGGGCGTAGACTTGTTGAATAACACTGATTTAGTCGAGTTACAGACCAGCTTATTTAGTCGTTCTATCAATGAGCCAATAGATCAGGAACAATTCAAACTTTATCTAAGATTCCTATACTATTTGTTCGATTTAATTTTTTGTAACACATAAATTATTTGGAAATTCTTTTGATAATAGATTTCGAGAGAATCAAGAACATAGAAACCTAGGTCCTTTATTCAGCGCCTATTTGAAGAACAGTTAGGCAGAATGCTGCTATGCCTGATACATTCAGAGATCTAAATTCTTATTTCGCGCTCCTCTAGAGAACAAAAGATTTAAACATCTCATAGAATTCGAGAACCCAAAGAGATTCTTCAAAAGTAATAGACGATTCAACATCCTACAAAAGATAGTCTATCCGCTAGAGCAGTCAGATATGGACCCGTATTGATGGGAACGCGAATTAACAATTGAATATTAGAGCACATATTTTAGAATCAAGCAACCCACTTATACGAACTACGGTTGAAGAATAGAAACCTTCGAAAAATATCTATCCATATTTTACAAAAAATGTAATGAAATAATGTATAAGTCATTTCCTGAATACTATTCTACTTTTATGAGAATCGAGACATTAAAAAATATGTTGTCTATGATCCTTAATGATACTCACGTCGGGATTCCTTAAGTCGAGCCTAAGGAAAAAGCTTTATCTTAAATTTTATTAACATTGTAACGAATTATATACTTATATATGAGATGATTTGTAGTAAATTTTATATTTTATAAAGTTTAACTAATTGATTTATTCACTCGCAATCACTCCATTTTCTGTTATCCATATCCATATTGGCCTTGAACACTTTAGCTACCATTTGTGAAAATTGACCTTCGCTTTCATCTTGAGATATTGCCAGCAAGTAATCTCGAAAAGAGAGCAACCGACCTGCCTTGCGGCTGAGGAACGCAGAGAAGATTGGGACTAAGCGTATCGCATGTACAAAAACACAAACAGCGATCCGTGATTGAACTCTTGTTATTGTTTTGGCAATCGCGTCGCGATTTGATTCGTTCGTGATTTTTAACACGTAATGTTAAGGGATTGTGACGACTGAGAATTTAAAACTCCCAGCTCCGAGATACAGTTGTACTACCTCGAAAGCATATCCCATACTAGTTTATGCATCTATCCAACTTCGCCACGACGGGGACAGACTCATAAAAATCCCATCCTGTTGGTTAGATCCATTACAGGTGAGTAAGTCATACTTAGAAGTAATGGAAATGGGAATGATCTTAGCCGCTCACTTATCCCTCACAGCCACTTGACTATCAGGGGCAAAAAACCGTTGCCCAGCGGGAACCTCGAGAAGGTGGAATCATCGGCTCTAAGTGGAGCACTCCGCCTATAGATGAGATTTTATAATTACCATTATATATCATGTTGACCTCTTTTTAGCCTTTAAAACTTTTGTAATGTAGTCTGCAAATAAAGAAAATATTATTTTGTCTAGAAGTGTCTTTTTATTTGGCGGTCATATCAGTCCCTGTCTTTCAAGTTTTACTTTGAATTTATCCCTAATCGACGCAAATCTCACGCAGTCAGAGTGTGCTCTGGAGAATCCTTAAGCCTATATTTAGGTGACATTGTTAACTCGAAAAAGTAAAGTTTTTCAGCAAAATTCCCATGTCCCGTTAAGGCCTGGGCTGTGTAATGGCCAATTTTATTAATCCATTTTCTACTTATTCTGTTCAATACACAGGGGAAATATTCCCTAGTAAGTTGTTCTCCCCTTCTGAGTATTGTTCCATTTTTTATTCCACTCAGCTATAATTCCCCTTCTGATGCTACTTTTAACCTGGCACAGAGTCAGGTACCGAGATAAACTTGCCATAAGTAAGACATCTTTCCTAGCCCTAAATACCAATGCCCTTTCTCTGAGGGTTAGGTCAGTCGGCTAAGCGACCTATAATGTCTCAGTAGATGTCATTCTGTAATTCTCTAGTAATTCTTAACAGAGCATATCTTTGAGCATTTAGTAGTACTCTAACATGTTGTTTCCTGACCAGATCTTGCTATGTTCCTGTGCCATATGTTATGATCGCCAAGAAGACTCTTTTGCCAGCAAAGTGGCCTGCTTGAGGCCCCACGATGCCCTCACAATTCTATCAAATATTTCGATGCCTGTTTTATTTTTTTCACACACGTTTTCTATGTGTTTTGTTATGTTGAAACGAGCCCTAAAAAAAAATCGTGATTCCTAAGTATTTAGCCTCTCCATCTTTATTGTACTCTCTATTGTCCTTATTTTTACTATAGGAGATCTGTCAGACAACGAGCCCAGGAGTATCATCTCTGACTTCTCCTTAGAGAGCATTAATTTATTCTCTGTAAATTACGACTCTGTCTGAATTTGTTTTCTGTAAAATACAACATGTGATCTCAATTTTTTTTTTCCAAGACTCTCCGACTATTTCTTTTCATCAATACAAGAAGATTATCGGCATATGCAAAACACTCGCATTCTCTTACCTCCATCTGGCGAAAGAGACTAACGAAAAAGGAATTGCACAGATCAGGTCTTAGAATGGAACCCTGTGGACAATCCTTGGAGACACTCTTAATTACTCTATTAAAGTTACTCATCATGGTAAGTCCTACCCGTTAAATAACCTACTAATAGCAAATTACTCGGACACTTCCTCAGTACAAGCTCCCTGGTAATGGATGGCCACCAGAGATTGTTAAACGCCGTAACATTGTACAAAATAGCCATGACACATTTATCGCTCACACAAGAGTGTCGACATGCCTCATCTCAGAGACATCACAGCATCGAGTGCCCTCGTCTGTAACCGTATGCCTAGAAGAGAAACATGGATCAAGTAGAAAGGGGTTCAATTTGCACTTGATCAACTTCTCCAAGAGTTTACTCAAGAACGAAAGCAGATAAATATATCTGTAAGACATGGAGCATCTTGGGTCCTTGTCTTTGGATTTCAGAAAAACTCTAATTAGATCCTGCTTCCAAACAGACGGGAAAATTCCGAATGCAAGACAGTCATTAAACAAATCAATCATCTCCATGAATTTCACGTCTCTACCTAAGCGCTAATCATTTGAAACTTTATCAGATCAATCTCAGGAGTCTTCCGATTAGGGAGGTCCCGTATTGCCTTATGCACCTCATCAATAGACCACAGGTTAACACTTTCTTCCGTCTCCACTTGTTCTCTTGCAAGCGGTGACACATCCACGTCAAGCTTGCAGTCAGGAATCAATTCGTCCAGAAAAACTCGCGCTGTCGTACACCAATCTCTCGTCTCGCCCGTCCTAACTTCGATAGCTCAGCGCCTCATCAATGACACGCTTTGTCGCAATCCTGTATACCAATCCGAATGTTTCACAATGAGGGTGATCATATACACAGCTACCCAGATTACTATGCATGCTTTTCGACCTCAATGAGGAATGTACACATCTGACCTATCACTGCACTCTGCAGTATATCATATCCCTGTTATAACGCCTGTTACGTCTCAGAAACCACGAACGAATCAAATCGCGACGCGATTGCCGAAACAATAACAAGAGTTTATTACGGATCGCTGTTTGCGTTTTTGTACGCGCGATACGCTTAGTTCCAACTTTTCCTGCATTCTTCGGCCGAAAGGCAGATCGGATGCTCTTTTTTCAAGATTACCTGCTGGGCCGACAATATCTCAGGATGAGAGTGAAGGTTTTCGCAAACGGTAACTGAGATGTCCAAGGCCAAAAGGATGTGATTAGCGGAAAATGGAGTGATTGCGCGTAAATGAATCAATTGGTTAAACGTTATAAAATATAAAATTTACTACAAATCATCTCATATATAAGTTACCTTAATCCCTGGAGAATATAGGAAGGTCGTGAGGGTAAAAGTTTTTTTAATTCTTTATTCATCTAGACTTCTAATTTTTTGAGGAATTTGGAAAGAAAAAAAATCATAGATTAAGTGTTACCTTACACTTCGGTCCACTCATCTAGCAGAGTTCACTCATGACAGAATCTCTCCAGTGAATCTACTGTTGTACCGGTTAGAACAGCATAAAGTTATTAACTATAATTTAATTTGCGAGGGATTTACACGAGATGTATTCAATATATATCTGATATTTCACTATCAATGGCTATGTTAACCTAGGTTAGGCTCAAGTTTAAGATTTCTATCAATTGTTCATCGATGTTTACACCAAATTCTAATTGCTTGTTTGATAAATCAACATTTGCGCTATCGATATTGATTTTAGAGTCTTCGCTATTCTAATTTGATAGTGAATGCGATGTTCAGAGGTAAATTGTTTTAGTATACTGGCGAATTTTTTTAATCTTTAATTAAGACTGTCTTTCTCTAAGCTTGGTTTTCATATGAGTCATCTACAATGTTAGAGAAATTAAAGTATCTTCTATTGATCGTTTTTATAATTCCTTTTAAAGAATTCATTAATTTTTTCGTCGAATTTATTGATTACCTTGAGAAGAAGCGAAAATCTTTTATGCTAGAAGGAGCTGAATTGGTAGGGTAATGTGGATCGAAGTCTTGTTTGAATAACAAGCTCTATGTGTTCGTTATTCCACAATGCTCTGCAAATGCGAGCTAGATTTAATCTATCTTTCCGATTAGTACAACTTAACGTTATATGACGATTGAATAGCAACTCTATTCTTAGGTCGCACATATCTTGTGGGAGTAACTCATTTCTAAGTAGCATACCAGATAGCGGGAGCAAACTCTTTGGACTCCATAAATAAAGCGTTTCTCACAACTACTTTGTATGTAGGTCTCACTAGCGTTAGTCGCTAAGAGCTAGTCTTTAGAACGCTAAGAACACAGCGTTTTATCAGACTGCGTGCTTAAATAAATGCGTATATATTTTATTTTAGGCAGACGAGAGGGATTATCCAATCCTAATACAATGTTGTTACAATTAATCAATTTAATTTGTAGATCGTATTCAATGATTCTATGGGCAATTTTATTTTTAGGTCGCACATGACCTGTGAGAGTAACTCATTTCTGAGTAACACAATTAGCGGAAACAAACTTTTGGGACGCCAAAAATAAAGAGTATAATCGTCATTATATTTTTAGATCAGCAGCCAACATGTAAGAGTAACTCATTCCTGAGTAGCACACCAGCTTATGGAAGCGAACTCGAGACACCAAGAATACAGCGTTTAACCGACAGCTATGTTTTTAGGTCGCACAGGAGTGAACTCTCAGGACACCAAGAACACAATGTACGTGTTAATACATCCTTCTTATTGTTACCTTTACTTCTGGATAATAAGTAAAGGATAGGATAATGAGGGTTGTTTTCAGATACAAATGATTAATAAAAGTTATTAATTTCAATCAGCATCAGTCTTAATCGCCAATTATTATCAATTCACCCGTCAGTAATTATTATTGTTAATTCTTCAATTAACTGTCAATAATTCGACAACTAATTACCACTATTGTAAATAAATCAGCTTTTATTAATTCATCAACTATTATGAATTCAAACTATTATTAATTCTCAAAGAATTTTCAATGATTGTTTATAATTATTAATTTCTAATTAATTCATAATAATTCACAATAATTTTTAGATATCTGGATTATTTTACATTAACTCGCAATAAATCTCAACTATAATTAATTCTTTTAATTAATTCACAATACTTAACAACAAGAAGAGCATAAAACCACAACACAAAATATTCTTTGTGATATTTAATATATAATTACGTTAATAAATAATTTAGATGTTTTGGCCACAATCTAGCCATCTTTAGTAAAATTACAAATATCCATGAAACAGAATTTACATAAATCTAACATTAAATTCAGTGGTCAAAAATATAAATATACATAAACGCATTCTTTCCTCTTGTAAGAGTACATCGTGAAACGTTGCAGCGCCAATTATTATATTGCAAATTATATAGAACAAGAGTTGCCAGATTCTAATTTAAAAAATTATAATATCATTAATATCTTCTAGTCAATTTGAGGAGGATTAAGGATTAACAATTCGTTATCTGTTTTACAAACAAAATGATCTTAAGCACTTACCTCACACAGATGGAAATTCGTCGTGACATTGTGTATTATTATTTGTTCATATCTTCATATGTGTCCGCTATTTATATGTGTATCTAAAGTTTAGATTATTCTAGAATTATTTTAAGTGTGAGAAAGACCTTTCTTTAGAAAAGGCAAATAAACGTTAGGCAAACCTTCAGTGTCACTTTGCTTACTACTATATCATCTCAGAAATTCTTCTTTTGACTAATAATTGTTCTGCGTCTAAAATTTTAACATTATCCCAATCCAATTCATGCATCTCATTAATTTGGTGACGTGAAACTACTGACATATCGGAAGTGGATCTTCTATGTCAACCTTATGTTCTATAATTCGAATTTTTAATTTCCTTTTTGTTTGGCCAACGTAAGAAGATTCAAGATAATACAGACAATTTATCTTATAAACCACTCCACAATGGTCCTCTTTACATAAGCGATCTTTTCCTGTTTTTATAAACCTATTAAGTTTATTTATAAGTTTGTAAGCAATATTAAAGCAATGACTATGAGATAATTTATTAAATTTTCGATACTTTACTTAAATATGGTATTACAAAAAACTTTTTTCTTAAATTAGAATTAGAGTCGTTTTCATTATTATTCCAATTACTATTTTTATCTAAATAGGTTCTATTTTCTAAAGTTTTGATTCTGTTTTTTATTATTGAAAAAATGAATTCAAGAGGATAACCATTAACAGAGTGAAATATTTTTTTCTTGAAATTGTGGATAAAAACAATATTATGTCTAATTGCCCGATGATTACACCCCTTTTGTGCACTAATGGATGATTCGGATAATAATTCAGATATCTTCCTGAGTTAGTTGGTTTTTTATATATGTCGAAGATAATTTTTCCTTCTTGTCTCATTAGTTTAATCGTCTAAAAAATTAATGCCATTTTCGTCGCCAAGTCTACTGTAAACCTTATTTTTTTCATGGTACGAATTAAACAATTCCAAAATATTCTTAATCTTATCTTTATGCGCGGACAATACAATGTCATCGACATAACGGAAATAAAAAGACTACAACAATATTATTGGTCGTAATAATTTCCTGTTCTAAATCTTGTAGAATATACGCTAATATAGAGGAAAGTAGAAAGAATGCGTTTATGTATATTTATATTTTTGACCACTGAATTTAATGTTAGATTTATGTAAATTCTGTTTCATGGATATTTGTAATTTTACTAAAGATGACCAGATTGTGGCCGAAACGTCTAAACTATTTATTAACGTAATTATATATTAAATATAACAAAGAATATCTTGAGTTATGGTTTTATGTTCTTCTTGTTGTTAAGTTTTGATTTAAACTACGTTTGTTATAATTATATAATTCACAATAGTTCTTAAATGTCATTAATTCTCGAATAGTTCTTAATCAAGAATTCTTGATAAACTCAATGATCCACAATAAATCTTAATTGTCATTAATTAATTCATAATCGTTCTTAATTCTCAATTAATTTTCATTAATTCTCAATTGATTTGCGCTGATTCTTGAATAATTTTCAATTCTCAAGTAATTCGTAATAATTTTCAATAAGTAAATTGAAAATTATTAATTCCCAATTAATTCACAATAATAATTTTCAATTATTAATTCAAAGTAATTCTCAATAATTTTTAACTATTTTCAATTATTAATTCAAAATAATTTTCAATAATTCTTAACTATTATCAATTATTAACTATTAATAATTCTCAACTATTAATAATTCACTATAATTCACAAGTGCTACTAATTCATGATAATTCTCAAATATTAAATATTAATTTTCTTCAACTATTAATAATTCGTAACTATAATAATCTGCAACTATCGTTATTTCATCAACTGTTTAGAATTAATTCACATAATTCTTTCAATAATTCTTGAATTTCTTAATAATTTATAAGTCTCTTAATAATTTATAAATCTTTTATTAATTATTCTCTTTATTTTATGTTATTTCAATCTCAACTACGAAGAATGGGTACATAACAATGTGCAATTTGACATTAAATATTCTGCTTTATTTCTTAGCAATAGCAAAATGCGAACTACAAGTTACAACTTCTATTTATTTATCAAAGTTACAAAAGTTATTTTACAACGGCATGCAATCGACAATTATAATATTTCATTTAACTTATTATTATTAGCCTTTGCTCTCGCTATTTTGTCGGACGTAATTCGAGGATCAGCTCGTTGGAGTATGGAATGCCACGAAATGGCTGTCGGCTTATGATAGTTAAGTCGCGACTGTACGACTCTAACTGATCTGATGGGTCTAATGCAAAATTCAAGAGCTACTGCTCCACGACTTCGACTAACGTCGATGTCTTCTTCCGATCTGAACCAACGAGGCAGCAAAACCCGGGATTTATACATTGGATCAGCGGTAGAATACAAAGGGGCCCGTAGAACAAAAGGAGCCGATCTGTCAATCATTTCTCTCTAGATTCTTTCTCGATTGGCCTTGGATGTAGTTACACTGCTAGCTACTGTTTCAAAGGAAAACCGCGACCAATTTTGTCTCCGAAGAGATAAGACTCTCGAGCTCGAGCTCGAACTATAGCTGGTCAATTATCGGTGATTCATGCATCATTAATTCGCATATTAATCGGTGCTTAATAATTATCTCAAATATTATTTAGTTATCAAATTAATTTTCTTTTAAACTATTAAACGGCAAGAATATCAGATCTTGACTAAATTGTTTCTCTATAAGTTATAGAAGTTCAAAGTCTTAATCTTTGATGAGTTTACGACCAAAGATACGTGTGTGCGTGCGTGAATTATGTATAATAATAACTAAGTTTTTCCGTTCTCGATAAATGTTTTCCTTTTCGACATTGCGCTTTCTGACGTGGAAGTTAAATGTTCGTTACTTTTGCAAATTTGCTTCAATTAAATAAACCAATACCACGATATGGATCTACCTGCGTTTTTTTTCTCTCTTTTTATTAATGGACTCTCAACACATTTACCGATATTACTGACAAAATACATTATTATATTACTAATTTGTATGTATTAAGTATTAATTTTTTTATTCATGGTTACTTTTCTAGAATATTATTTTCTACTTTGATTTTCGATATAAATGACTCGCAGTGTACTATACGAAATGAAGAATACGAGATTATAAATTATAATGAGTTTTGCAATTCCATGTATATTATTAGTTTATAGCGATATTTAAATATTACGACAACATTGAAAATGACTCGAGCGAAGTCGAAACGTTTGTTTTTGTCAATTACAATTGTTATATGAATTTTATGATTTAATTTAAAGTTCTTTGCGACATTATTGGCTCTTTGTCCTTCTTTTGACTACATTGTTTTATACTTACAGAACTTTATTATTTATTAATTTTTATACATGGGCGAAATGATGCGTTATAATAATAATTATTTTAACTTCATATTTTCTTATATTCGGAATCAATTTGGTATTGAAACATGTCAATTTTTAAAAAAATTTTGTAACCTGATAAAATTAAGCATTAATGTTAGAGCACGTATTAGATTTTTAAAATCTTGCATTAATTTTAATTTAGCTTCTCCACATTTAAAAAGATACACTAATACTAATAATTTAGCATTGTACAATAGGTATTCTTATAAAAGACTTGAGAGAATACAATTAAATAATGTAAAAGCAATTTTGCAATTGGAATTGAAGGACTTATACCATCACTTACATTGTATTAAAGTGAACATTTTTTATTTCTCATCTAAAATTCACAGTGTCTTGTCAGCCTCCATAGTTTGCCTCCATAATTTTTTGAATATTTACATTAATAGTTTTAATTTTTTTTAATATACAATGAGAATAGATAAGAAGATCTAATGATTGTAATGACAAGTAAGATCTGAAGAAAATAAAAAAAGATTTGCTAGAGAAAGAAGGAAATACAAACAATTATGTGGAAAAAATTTGGACTTAAAGTCGACAAGTAAATCGGGGGGAAGTGGGACTAGCAACGATGGCAACTCAGCTTGTCGAGCTTTTAGTAATACTGATTTTTTTGCTGATTGCATAGGACTCAATCGCCAATTAGTTTCAAATTTTTAAACAATTTTAATTGTTTTGTCTTGTTATTTTCCAATTAATAAAGCGTTTTAAGAAATTATGTACTTTGACAGCTGAACTTTATATTAAATGCTATCCATGTACCCTATCCCATCTACCATACATAAAGTTTTGATTCATAGAACTCAAATAATATCTACGAGTATTTTACCAGTTGGAATACTTAGGGAAGAAGAATCAGAAGCTCGAAATAAGGATTATAAAAATTTCAGACTAAACCATGCTAGAAAACATAATCTCCACGCAAATCTGGAAGATGTTTTTGGTAGAGCAATGGATACTTCTGATGTAGTTATTTCAATTATATTCATCTTGACAAACAGATTAAAACTAAAATCGTTTACCATTTCCTTCTAATGTGATTGAACTCTTTGAAATTCCTCAAGTAGAATCCAATATTAACGCTTCTCTAGATAATAATAATGGAAGTTCAGAAAATAACAAATTTTCTGAAATTATGTACTTTTTGAATGAAACAGAATTATCGACGAAGATTAGTTAATGAAAGTTAAGAAGACTTATTATATTTAAGCACCCCGAAAAGTAAGAGGCAAAGGGACTCACTGTAATCAAGCATCCTGAAGAGTGAAATGCAAGAGGATTCACTGTAATCAAACATCCCGAAGAGTGAGAGGCAAAGGGATTCACTGTAATCAAACACCCCGAAGAGTGAGAGGCAAGGGGACTCACCGTAATCAAGTACTTCGAAGAGTGAAAGGCAAGGGGACTCACTATAATCAAGCACTCCAAAGCTAAAGGAGTTTTAAATCGCACTGTTACCTCCACTTGGTAAACTCTGATAACTACAATTTTGTAGGCTAATTTACAGGCGTAACATTTTATTTTTTAATTCGCGTTCAATAAGATAAAAACTATTTTATCGATCTGCATTATAAAAAATTTATCTCGAATAATTTTTATCTCGAAATCGCTATTAACATGATAAAATACGAGAAAAAAATTTGTATGCAATTCTGAAAAATTATTAAACTTTAAATATAATATTGGAAGATATCAGATTATTACGATATTTCAAATTTTTTAATTTTTACCTTAAAATTGCAGTTGTAATAAGCAATCTTAAAAGAAATCATGATATCATTGTATAAATACTCATAAAAACAAGTCAATGATTACTACTGTTAAAATATGGCTTTTTGTATTTCCATCATATAAATCCACCATTCTTAATTTTGTAATTTTGATCTCGGATTTATGTTCAACGATCCCATAAAAAACCCGTAAAAACAATCAACTTTATTAAAATATGACTACTTTTTGTAATTATAGCCGCCATATTAAATCCGCCATTTTTTATTTTTTGCTTTTGATATCAGATTCGAAATCAGCGATCCCCAAAATATCAAGTTTCATGCAAATTCGTTAAATTTTTTAATTTTGGCCACTTTTTCCGATCTCAGCCCATAGTGGATACCCGAGATCAACCGTTTATGACGTTGTTGCAAAATATACGGCTTTAGAACAGTCCAACGAAAATTCCAGTATGCCAGCGAGGAAGATTCACTCGAAAGAATGCACCGCGAGGACCCCCGCAGTCGTTGAAAGGGTTCAAGTGCTAATTTCGGATAACCCAGGGCAATCGTTGCGAAAATTAGTATCGATTGTTGGCGTAAGCGAGCCAACAATGCATCGAATTGCCGAGGAGGACCTTCGATACAAATCGTATACATTAAAGATACGACAGATGCTCTCTGAGGCAGGACAAGCCGAGTTGCTCGCCTCGGCTCCCATTCTGGCCTTCCAACAGCCCAGATTTAATTCTCTTAGATTACTATGTATGGAGCGTAGTTGAAAGGGTCACAAACAATTCTCGACATCTCAATGTGACGTTATTAAGGACCGCATATTGAGGCAGCATTCGTCGGCATGGACAGCGCTACATTACAACGTGCGTGCGAACACTTCAGATCGAGAATAGAGGCCGTCATTCAAGCTAATGGAAGATATATCGAATAATTGTGCTCTATAGGGATCCCCCAAGTGCCATGTAAAAGAATTTTTTGTAATATTTAATTTTTCATTAAAAACATTTTGTTTAAAGAAATTGTTCGATTTGTCCAGATTTTGATGACGCACCCTGTATATTTTATACACACACACACACACACATATATATATATATATATATATATATATATTAGGTG
>JAANIC010003545.1:13923-24639 GCA_017607545.1 Acromyrmex charruanus | reverse complement strand
AAATATTTATTGTACATGTTATAGTAAATGCTGTAAAGATATTTAATGAGACATTATAATCCAAGTAAAAAATACTTATTAAAAATATTTATGTATATTTATCATAAATATTACATAAAATATTTAGTCTATATTTTAATAATATTTTGAATAGAATTTTAAATAAAATATGTTATGAAATATCTATATAATATTTCACAAAATGAATATTAATAAACATTTATCATAAATATTCTGTGCTGTCTGGGTAGTGCGCACTCATTGCAATTTAAATCCATACACACAAATCGACACAAATATGTATGTTTAATAAAAATATAGAAACTGCGATAAATGGCGAAAAAAAATCTTCAATATATTTTATTATGCTATTTTATCAAAAATGTATTGAAAATTTTTAACTTAGATAAAATACCTTTGGACATTATATCAATTGAGATATTTTATTTTTAAATTCAGATTAGGGTAGCGTACAAATTAAAAATTTAACATGCACTGAATTTTGCCAATGAAAACACAATAATATTTTTGTTAGCATTAAGCAAAAAAAGTAACGAAAAAGTAACAACTCAATACATTTTAAGTATCGGTAACGGTAACAAGTTACTTTTGCAAATCAATAATGAGTAATGATAACGCGAATTACTTTTAGGGAAAAAGAACGATAACAGTAATGAATTATTTTTATGGGATAACATTGCCAACTCTGGCTATAGTATTTCCGTAGATTTTTGTATGTAATATTTTTCAAGAATAGAGCCCCAGATCTGTTTTCACATCAACATATCTTTCAGAGGTGATATTCTTAATAATAAATTTTTTATGATGTCATATCACTTCCGTTAAAATTAAAGATTGATATTCATAAAGTTTGTTCTTATACTAATACAGCTCTGTAATTAGTTCATGACATTCTTAAGATTTCATAAACCAATCACAGAGCTTTATTAATATCTTAAAATGTTATCTAAAACTGTCTTAAAGGCTGTCTGCAATGGGCAGTAGTGGTAAGACTGTAAGACACATCATAAGCTGATTTTTTTTTAGTAAAATAGAGCGTAAAGTAAGTCCATAAAATTGGAAATGCAAAGCACAGGTAATAGGAACAGGGAATAAGAGATTTCAACCTATCAGAAACTATTTATACTAGAATAGATGGTTTTTGGTAGATTGAAATCTGTTATTGTTCATATTGTCTGTACTTTTTATTGTTTCCAACTTAAGTGAATAATTGAAATCCATTTCCTATATTTTACTGTCTTATTGCTTACGAATTTACTCTATGTCTTATTATACCGAAAAATCAGCTTACTCCTGACGTGTTTTACACTATTTATCACTACTTCTTCTGCATGCTTCTGTCTATTGTAGACAATCTCATCAACGAATACTATTAAAGACCATCGGCCCTGGGCAAATTTTCATCAATGGGGCCCAAAGTTTCAGAAGAACGATGACATTATCGACAATTAATAAAAATTTGCGATTATTAACATAAATATTTTGATAATACATTTTTAAATTCGTGATTTTTTATTATATAAGTGCTGTATAAATAAGTACGCATTCTTTTATTGTTATAATATCTTATATATTGTCGAAAAATTACAATTGCTTTGCACTTATGATCTTTATTGATAATCAAACTTAGATGATAATGTTAAAATCACAGTTTTTAATAAAAATCGAGTATTATTAAGTTTTAAATATATATACGAAACTAATAAATTATGAAATTAATAAATTATAATTAATATATTATTAGTTTATTATTCTTGATCACTTAAATTTTAACAATTACGTGAACTTCTATAAGTCCGCCGACGATCTTTAATAGTATCTCATTGATGACACCCTTTTAGGACGATATTCATAGTTCTTATTTTAAGATCGTCTTATGTAATGGGCTATGATTAACTGGGTCGGGATTCTCTAAACGTTTTATCGCTATCGTTAACTAGCGAGAACCAATAAGAACCACACTTTTTTCCAGGATTGTCTCGCCATTGGCTGTCGCTAGTTAACCATAATTGTCGATAAAACGTTTATAGAGAATTCGGCAGTCTGCATTAGTGCGTACTAAGTGTGAACTTTTTCAGTGCCGCACATTCGGATTGAGCGCACTGTATCAGTGTACTCAGATTGTTGTATTTGACAAATGAAAACTGATCCAGTGTAGTGGAATGCTGAATTTATATTCGGATCATCTGAATGAATTGAACGAGTTCAAAGAATGTTGCATTGATGTTTCTGACAGTGCAGTTTAATATAGCACCAAAAGTGGTTCCGCACTCGCACTGTGTCAGAGCAGTACCAAAACTGAGTTAGTGCATAGTATGCCGAACTCGCTATTAAGTGAATCGCTTCCGTGAATGAACCACTTCCTTCTATGTTCCTAGTTATTGTTTTTATTGTATGTTTGTATATTTTTCAACAAAATTTCGTTTACAATTTTTTATATTTATGATATGTACTTTTCTTTTCTAGCGAATGTAGCGCAGTATTTGAGTTTTCCTATAAGGTACCATGCATCGTAAACGTATAAAAAGCAGACCACCCATACCTGATATATTGGCATCATTACGTGACATTTTGGAACACTGTAACATAATAAAAAATGTATATATGGAAAGCTTAATTACAGATAATGAAAAAATTGCAATAATTTTATCTAGCAATTCTTTACTTTATCGTCTGCTACTGAAATCTATGTCGATGGAACATTTTCTGTAAGTATGCAACTGTTTTCTCTGTATAAAATTTTAACAAAAAATTATAACAGTATTTACAGTAGCAAACAAATCATAATAATAAGGGCAAAATATTTTAGCATTAATTTTAAATTGGATTATGAAAATAATTATTGTATGTTTTTTTAAGATTCTCCCACGTATGTCTCATGAGGCTCAACTCTATTCTGTACATATACGATACATGAATACAGTAAAATATTTGTTTAATTGAAATTTAATTTATTAAGATTTTTAAAACACTAGATACAAATTAATTTTTCCAGGGCATTAGAACATTATTTATATTATGTGATGTGCGTACAACTACTATGTATGATGCTTTATGGGACAAAATTATACAGATGGTACCACAATTTAAAGAGGACATTAATTTTATAATGAGCGATTTTGAAATGGCTGCAGTAAAATCTTTTAGTATAAAATCTCCCAGAGCAAAATTAATTGGATGTTGGTTCCATTTATGAAATAATTATTGTACTTTAAAAAGATATAAATATTAAATACGTTAAAAACATAAATACGTTAAATTCATAAAATATTAAGTATTTCTTAAGTTTTAACATTTTTATGTAGTTTTTCTATATTTTAATATTTCTTAATTTATTTTTGTGCAGTTATCTTTTTATTCATTTTTCCATTTTTTACTTTCTACTAATTGGTATCAATTAAACCAATTGCTAATTGCTATTTATTTTATTGCACTACTTGAATTAAACCACATTGCCTTTATTTCTTATAGGCTGTATTATATCAATGACGAAAACTACGCCTTTCAAATGCTTCGAAAACTGTACTTTCCATGACAATGACATTGCCTTTGTTATGGCTAAATAGTAGTAGTTTCAAGAAGTTATGTCTATTATACAAACCGAAGCTGATTTCTTTTCTTGTGAATCCAGATATTTTACAATTTACAACCTATCTGAGGCATCAAATATGGCATCAAGAATTCGTACCTATGATTGTCCTATATGTACTAACAACATAGTAGAAAGTTTTTATAACATTGCAGCACAAAAACTCGGCATAAGAAATATTAATATTTGGACGTTTCTAGATAATGTTTATTTTTAGTTAATATTTATATTAATATATTTTTGTTGATTATATATTATATATATATTCACTAATTACGGTAAATATTCATTGTTATTACAAAAAATATCTTTTAATTATTTTTTATGATTTATTAGCACTTATTCAAGTTACTTTATATATTAATTTTAATTTTCCTTTTTCTATAAAAATTAGCAGATTTGATTATCGATCAAGAACTTCGTCGTTTAAGAAATAATGTTAGACTTCGACGAAGCCATATACGGACAAATAGAGAACGCGATATTAAAATTATTAATGCACAATAGATCTGATTAATAAAAGATAATATTTTATATTTGTGTAATTTTTAATTTTAATTAAATTGAATGATCATTATACGTGCATGAGCATTAAGGGATTATACACAGTCAGATGACCAAAAAAAAATTTGCATTAAATTTTTATGCTAAAATACTAATTAATAATAAAGTTAATGTATCGTATATGTCTAGAAACCTTTCTTTAAAGCATTTTACGATAACCAATATTTTTCAGAACCAGATTATCTGAAATAAAAAAATTTGAACAGATTAGTTTAGAATAAAAACTTGAAATAACAAGACTCTTAATGTTCAAAATACAACGAGATATAAAAGGCCAATAAGAGTCAAAAAAACTTAAAAAATCTCTATTATTCATTTAACATAAGTATAATTAAAGATTGATATAATAAACAAGAAATGTAGAATGTAAAAAAGTTAAAACGCTACAAAATGCAATTACATGTTTTGATCTTATCTTTAGGCCCTCTTCAGATGTACAAAAAAATTTTTTCCGGCGCAGTAAAGAACATTGTACAAAAATTAAGAAAGTGACTGATTCGTTACATAATTCGATGAGTGTTAAAACAGAGAAACAGAAAATTGCTCATCAAACGATTGATTGACCGATTGCGAAAATTTCTTATTGTTGATGGTTGATTCTGTCTGGAGAGATCATAAAGAAACACAAACATGTTACAGGTTATCAAAATTAAAAAAAAAAATTTTTTTTTAACAAGCATAATACGTCTCTCTGGTAAAAACTCACCTCAGAGTCCAATAATTGAAAAAATCCATGTAAATATTTTTAAAAATTGTCAAATTTTGATGTCAAAAGAGGTACAAAATTATTATCATAAATATAAGTGTGTAGCATCCAATGTATAAAATAAAATATAAAGAAAAGCGTCTAACATTCTCGACGGATTCAATTGTACTGCCATAAATCTTGGCAATGCAAAGTCAAACATTTTTTATTATCGAAATGTATGATTTATGAAGATTCTGTGTCTATTTGTAGGTTAGTTATTGTTTAGTTACTATTTGTTTAATTACTGTTTGTAATTAAGACTGTTACTCTGTTTTTTAATGTTAAGCATCTCTGAGACAAGGCATTTATTATAAATCGGTTCTTCATCCAAGATTTGAATTTCAATCAAACTCCTGATTCAATTGCGATCTGTTATTACCGATTGAGAGCTGATGTTCCATCGTATATGATTTCTGAAATCCAAGTTTTCAGCTTCCTTCCCATTTGTTCCACATAAGATGCATCACAATCATTGTTTATCTTATAAACAACATTAGACTTAGAGAAAGAGTCCAAAGAATCTTTATGTACTTTGATATATTTCTTTAATTTGTTTGTACTATAGTTAAAGATATCATTTTTATTGAATTGTTTAAATTTTTCTGTTACATTGGTACATAAGATACGGTGAACCAAGATGGATTAATTGATTTTTTATTGTTCTCTAAGTTATTAGTTCCAGATAACTTTTTCCGAGTGATATCTTTGATTCTATTATTAATGGTATCAAAAATGAACTTAAGTGGAAAATCGTTTTCTATCAAAATGTAATAAGAGTAATATTTTTTACATGAAAAACAGGATCCGACAACAAAAGAACTCTGTCCACCAAATTAAAAATTATTTCTTTTGAGACGTCGGATAGTTGGAAAAAAAATTTAAAAATCTGCCTGAAAAAGTAGGTTTGTGATACTAGTCAAAAATCAAATGATTATCATTATGATTACTATGTAGTCAATAACCTCAAACTATGGATAAAATTTCGTAAATCAATCATTAAGAACAATTTACAAATAAGATTCCTTAAATTGTATTAAGAATAAGATCATTTCCCAACATTTACAAAAATTGATAAATTCCAATGTGGATTTGTTTCATCATTTGTCTAAATATAAATTTATTCATTATAAAGAATCGTTCATTCATAAAATACTACATTTAGAACTTAATGATGCGCACAAGAAAAATCATGCTGACAGGATGCATCTTTTCTATCTTGTAGGCAACTTATCGCAATTTTTATCAACAGAGATAAATTTTTGTGATAAATTTTTAAATACTCAAGAAAGTCCTGTTATTTTTTTTTATATTAAAGAAAGGAGACGTCTACATGCTAAAATAAATTGGCTCTCTAATAAACAAAAGAAACAAGAATATATTAGTATTAAACCTTTATTGATTGCATCGACATCTGATGCACACGATATCGATAAACCAAATTCCTTGTCGTCTAGTGACCATACACCCTGACTTTTTTCTTCTTTTGAATATATCTTTTTCATTATCTACAATCCGCAAACAATGGTTCGTGAATTTGTCTTTGGTGGATATTCCTGTCGATGTTCAGTGTTTTTTATAGATGAAAATTTTGCTTTGCCCACGACTAACAAAAAAATATTGTGTTTGATTGCATTAAAAGCATCGAGTATAGTGTAAATTACCCATAGATAAAAGGATCGACATCATGAACCATTCTATATCTATCCTCAATAATATAGTATCTACTCCGATTAATTTATCTCCTACTGAAGAAAGGTTATTAAAATTGGAGAAGAATACTAAAAAATTTTGTCTTCTTATCCTAACATCTTTACCTGTGCAGACAAGAGCAATGTAACTATAGACTTAGACAAAGATTTTTATCTTAGCAACATTAACGATATGTTGAATGACAGAGAGAGACTTATACAATTATAAAAAAAAAATCTTACCAGGAAACTTACAACATCTCTCAAGGCTTTGCATTCAAGAAAACTTGTAATTATATCAACGACTCGAAATATAAATATTTATGTAGCAGTGATGGGAGTCTTCCCAGGGTGTATGCACTTTCTAAAATTCACAAACAAAATTGTCCTTTTAAGATCATTGTTTCGTCTATTGATAGTTCCATTACATGCTTTGGCTTCCTTTTTACAAAATATTGTATTATATAATTCTCTAAAGCTGAAAGTCATATTAAAGATAGTTTTTAGTTGGTTGATAAATTAAAAGGAATTTACTTCAAGGATAATTACAAATTAATTTCTCTAGATGTATGTCACTTTTTAAAACTTTTTTATTATCGGTTTGTCAATGACTTATGCTCGGCGGTTTCGATGTCTAAGATGGATTCTTTTCTCAGCGCGTTCAATTCGTTCCATCCTCGTCTAAAATTCACCATGGAAGTCGGGGATAATTTGTTGAATTTTCTAAATGTTTCTATCATTAAAGACAATCATTTAATTTTCGATGGTATCGCAAACCTACTTTTTCAGATTTTAAAATTTTTTTTCCGACGTCCCAAAAGAAAGGATAATTTTTAGTTTAGTGGTCAGAGTTCTTTTGTTGTCGGATCCTCTTTTTGATGCAAAAAATATTACTCTTATTATAAACATTTTGATAGAAAACTATTTTCCGCTTAAGTTCATTTTTGATATTAATAATAGAAATAGGATATATACATCGATTAATAATAGAAATAGGACATATACACTGATATAATCCACGGATACAACAACCAGCAGATAGCTCTAGTGTCGCGCGAGTGGAGAGGACGAAGCCACAAATGCTGGGTTCAAGGGAGAAGGAAACGCAGGGGTCTGTGTTACAGGGGTAAGGGAGTTTTTAAAGACGAATCTTTCTTCTCTCTCTCTTTAACCTATTGTCCTTTCTCTCCTATACATTGTAGGATGCAGTTCTTTCTCTCCTACCATTGCAGTCCTGTACTTATTATTTGCGCTCTCTCTTCCTTCCGTTGCGCTCTCTTCCACATTGTCTTTTCTTCTTGCACGTGATTTAATTAGATATGATATTTATTAATAGATATGATATTTATAATTTTTAATGATACGATTTAGAAATTAATTATGATAATATTTTTATGAATTTTTAATAATATTGGAAGTACAAATTAGTTCGGTCCAAAAGATGGCTCCGACTGTTGTGAATGATTCATAGTGACAGCTGATTTTGGCGTTTTCAGAGAGGTTAGACATCTGCTAATAATATTCAGTTTATATCGCTTTGAGTTTCATACAAAAACCTTGATTTTTACTGTGTTTGAAATGTCGAATTTTGTGTTAACCAAACAGCATTTGCGGGAGGTTCTAATTTTCTGCTTTAATTGGAAGAAAAGTGCAGCTGAAGCGCATCGAATGCTTGTCGAAATTTATGGTGACACTGTTCCAACTGATAAATTATGTAAGGAATGGTTTCGACGTTTCAAGGATGGAGATTTCAGCGTTGAAGACAAGCCTCGCTCTGGACAGCCAAAAAAATTCGAAGACAAAGAATTAGAGGCATTACTCGAAGAAGATCAGAGTCAAACGCAAGAAGAGCTTGCAGAATCATTGGGAGTAACTCAACAAGCCGTTTCTGCACGATTGAGAGCCATGGGAATAATTCAAAAACAAGGAAATTGGGTGCCTTATGAACTGATCGAGAGACGTTGAAAGGCGATTTTTCACTTGCGAACAGCTGATTCAAAGACAACAAAGAAAAGGTTTTTGCATCGGATTGTGACTGGAGATAAGAAGTGGATATTCTACGATAACCCCAAGAAGAAAAAATACTACGCTAAGCCCGTTGCCATCGACCTCAACATCAACACCAAAGCCGAACATTCATGGTTCAAAGATCATGCTCTGTATCTGGTGGGACCAAAAGAGTGTTGTTTACTATGAGCTGCTGAAACCTGGCGATTCCATTATGGGCGATCAGTATCGGCTACAATTGATTTGTTTGAGCTGTGCATTGCGAGAAAAACGGCCGGAATACGAGCAAAGACATGATAAAGTTATTTTTCTTTATGACAACGCTCGGCCTCATGTCGCAAAAGTCGTAAAAAAATATTTGGAAACGCTCAAATGGGATGTTTTACTGCACCCGCCGTATTCTCCGAACATTGCTTCTTCTGATTACTGGTTGTTCCGAAGGATACAGCACGATTTGGCAAGTCACCGGTTCACTTCTTTCTCAGAAATCAAAAATTGGCTCCAAAATTGGATCGCCTCCAAAGACAAGTCATTTTTTTGAGATGGAATTCGAAAATTGCCTGAGAGATGGGAAAAAGTAGTAGCCAGCGATGGACAATACTTTAATTAATCTGTTCATTCATTTTGTTTTGAAATAAATGCATTTTTGAACACAAAAAAACGGACCGAACTAATTTGTAATTGTCCCAATATAATCTAACATTACTAATAATAATAATTTTTTTTTTATCAATGTAATACAAATGGCCGAGCGCGCTTAAGAAAGTCTTATTGACTAATTCAATACTACTACAAAGATATGAAGAAGGAGTGGCGAAGATACTAAGAATAAAATAATTTTAGAAGAAAAGACTATATATTTTAACATACAATTTATTTATCACTTTATTTTCATACTGTAATGCAATATGTACAATATAAATCATATACTATATAAAATTCTATTAGTTCTATAATAGAATTTTTATCATAAATTTTGTACAAAGTGTTTGCAGCATTGCTTTTGTTAGTAATACAATTTTGTCTTAAAAATGACACAAAATATTCGAATTTCTTATTAACAGCGTGCGTATATTGATAGATCATAGAATACATGTTCAACACATTGCTCAAGTTCAAATAAGAAAAGTACAGTTGTTAGTTTCATGTATAAACATGTGCCATTTAATGTTAATTTTATGTTTCGTAAAATATTCATATATTTTAACAAGTTCCAGTTTAAATTTTAAGTTCTGTTTAGATTTTAAATCAGTGATGATGATGGAATTGTTGACTGCACTAATCGTTTGATATCTGCATGCCTCTCAATGAACGTCTTCCACATAGCATGCGGTTGCCTCGATTATCACTAATCGCAATTTCCACATGAGATATAGATCCTACAACGATCCCAATGTCCAGAAATTTGTACGCTATCGATGTGCATACTTCCTTATCAAGATACGAGGCTTAGAACATATAATTAAGATAAAATAAAAAATAAAGAAATTATTAAAATATATCTTAAAGACAACGTGGTTATAATTTTAAAATATATAAAAAGAAGAGCATAAAAAACCACGGCACAAGTTATAGTTCGTTAATTAAATTATTATTACATTGATTAAAACATTAAACGTTTCGGCCACAATCTGGCCATCTTCAGTAATGAAATAATGTTCTTAAAACGCAGTATTACATCAGTTGACAGGTGTTATAATTAGATATACATGTTCTCTTCTATGTGACGATGCTTCATACAATGATGTTGCAACGCTAATTGTCATATGTAGAACAAGAATTTCCAGATTCTGTTTTACAGTAAAAAAACTAAACGATGAATCACCAGTACCACTTTCGCACAATTAGAATTTAGTCGTGACATTATGTGTTATTATTTCTATCATTGTATGAAGCATCGTCACATAGAAGAGAACATGTATATCTAATTATAACACCTGACTGCTGAATTTAATGTCAACTGATGTATAATACTGCGTTTTAAGAACATTATTTCATTACTGAAGATGGCCAGATTGTGGCCGAAACGTTTAATGTTTTAATCAATGTAATAATAATTTAATTCACAAACTATAACTTGTGCCGTGGTTTTTTATGCT
>JAANIC010003544.1:6060-21335 GCA_017607545.1 Acromyrmex charruanus | reverse complement strand
GAACTTTCCTCTTGGTGAAATTTTCGATGGCGCAGCCTTGAATCGAGAACGCGAAGGTGTCGTCCACCGGATGCCATTGCAGGCCCAGTGTAGCGTGGCCCTCGTGTTCCCACGACCGCGCATCCGCGAGACAATGATCCGCAGGAATGCCGACGAGAATTTCAGGATGATTGGAGGCCCATTTTCTCAGCGGGAACCCGCCCGCCATGCACAGCTGACGGAGCTCGGATTGCTTCGCGATTGCCTCTTCTCTCGTGTGTGCTCCGGTTACTATGTCGTCGACGTAGCAATCGTGTCTTAACGCGGCGGAGCCTCGCGGAAATCTCGCGTTTTCGTCATCGGCGAGCTGGCGAAGAGTACGGATAGCAAGAAACGGCGCGCACGACAGGCCGTATGTCACTGTGTTCAATCGGTACTCGCGGACCGGATCGTCGAGTGAGTGACGCCAGAGAATGCACTGATACTCTCTGTCTTCAGGCGCCACGAGGATTTGGCGGTACATCTTCTCGATGTCCGTCACGATCGCGTATCGGTGCCATCGCCATCGGGTCAGCACGTTGGCGAGCGATGGCAACAAGTTAGCGCCGACCAGTAGCTGAGAGTTTAGCGACTTACCGGACCGTGTACTCTGAGATCCGTTGAACACCACTCTGAGTTTGGTCGACGAGCTCGATTCTCGGAGCACCCCATGGTGAGGCAGGAAACATCGTGCCTGAGATTCCGATGACCTTGGCGCTGCCTCCATGTGATGCAACTCTTCGTATTCCTTTAGAAAGGCGCGGTACAGGCATCCGAATCGAGTGTCGCGGTCGCATCGTCGCTCCATGGCGGTGAGCAGTCGCTCGGCTGATTGGCGGGTGTCATCGAGAGCTGCAGGCGGCGCGGCAAATGGCAGCCGCACAACATACCTCCCTGCAGCGGTGCGGCTGTGAGTTCGTGCAAAGAGCTCCTCACATCGTTGCTCGTCTGGTGTGAGGGGCACTGAGGCGGAAGGTTCCTTCTCCTGTTCCCAGAAACGTTGCACGAGCGCGGTCAGCTCGTGGTCGGCGGTGCACTGGAAGGAGCGGCGTGGAGTCGCTGGGGGATTCTCGCCGCAGCCTCCCGAGAGGATCCATCCGAGCAGAGTATCCTGAGCGACGGGAGTGTGCGAATCGCCCTTTCGCAGGCCTTCTTGCAGAATGATGGAGCACACTTCCGCGCCGAGCAGCAGCTCGATGGGATCGGTGGCTGAGAATTGTGGATCGGCCAGCTGGAGACCCTTGATGTGAGGCCATGTAGTCTCATATGTCGAAATTGCTCCTTGATATAACGAGAGACGTGGCAGGATGAAGGCGACAGCGGTGACTCGAGCTCCATTGGTCCTGGAGGTGAGCTTGAGAGACACCTTCCCGCGACAGGAACCCGAGGATGAGCCGCCGATGCCGAGGATTGAGATTGCCGCGCGGGATCGCGGCAGGCGTAAGCGCTGAACTAGCGCCTCGGAGATCAAGGACACCTCCGATCCTTGATCGATCAGGACTCGAACCGGGTGTGGAACCCCGTGACGATCATCGACCGTAACCCTCGCAGTAGCGAGCAGAATGGCCTTGCACTCGCTGTCTTGGCGCACCGCGGTCAACACACTGGCTTCGGCGGGTTTCGCAACGACGTACGCTTCATGCAAGAGAGTGTGATGTCTCGCCTTGCACGAGAAGCACGTCTTCGTCGACTGGCATCTCGCGACCGGGTGCGAACCGAGGCAATTGTAGCATAGTCGATGCGTTTCGGCGACGGACTTACGCTCGGATGCAGATTTCGATTTAAATTGCTCGCACATCATTACGTTATGCCGACCCTTGCACAGGACGCAACCGGGAGCGTCGGCTACGCGTTTGACGACGAGCGATTTCGCGGTTCGCGGTGGCTCTCCAGGGACCTTAGTGGCCCTTGGTCTTGCGGCCTTGAGTGTCAGCGTTCTCCTTGTGATGAAGTCCAGTAGCGTGTCGTGGTTTGGCAAGTCCGTGGAATCGCTCGTGTGCGATTCCCACTCGAGACGCGTTTTCGGGTCGAAAAGTTCGATGACTAAGTGATTGAACAGGTCGAAGCCATGTGAATCCATTGGTCTGCCTATACTTTCTTGGCCGTTTACGGCACTGATCGCGGCGTTGTAGATGCGGCTAAGTTCCTCGGCGGTGTCGCTTTTCATTTTCTGTACTGAGGTGAACGCACAGAAATTGGAGCGCGACAGTTCCCTTTTGTTCTCATAATGCTTGCAGAGCAGCGCCCACGCGCGCGAATAATTGTCTCCGGTTATGGCTAGCGGGCGTATCAATGCCTCCGCGGATCCTTCCAAGCAATGCTTCAAGTGATGAAATCTTTCTACGTTCGAGATAGACGGGTTGCTGCCAACGATGGACAAAAATATGTCCCGGAACGAAGGCCAGTCTTCAAACGCGCCCGAGAACGATCGGATTTTCAACCGCGGCAGCGCCGACTTGATAGAACAATCGGTTCCCGATTCACTCGGAGGAGCTGTGCTCAATTTCTCTGCCTTGAGCTTTATCCGGTAATCGTTTAGCAGGCTACGCTGCTGCACGTACGTAATTTCGGCGGAATCGGCAAATTGAGACGTGTTGTACTCACTCTGATCGAAGGCTTCCTTGTAATGTGCTCGAATGAGCTCGTGTTGTTTCTCGAATTTCGTCCACAGCTGGTCGAGAAGCGCTGAGCGGGTTTCGACAGCGTGGAGGGTGATGTTCGTCGTCCCCATCTTCTTCAGATTGGCCACTGATCTGGCCATGCGACCATGAATGTCGCTCTGAGCGGACAGCAAGGCAGTTATTTCGTCACTCATGGTTTCTCTCTCTGATTCCTTTCAGATAATACGCGCACTGAACGCGATAATACTCCCGATCGTATGATGAATTCGGCGACGGCGAATCCGGCTCGAAGGACCAGCAATGTTCGAGAGCGAGTCAGAGCGAGATAATCTGAGTGATACGGCGTTTTAGCTGTATTTCGCTTTACGCGAAATGTCGATTGCGGATTAAACGCGGCGGTTTTCTCGGCGGTTCTCGAAGGAATCTTCCTTATGGCGGTTTTTACTAGGCGGTTGCACTGGTAGCGAAGCGTTAACTCGAGAGCAGCGAAACTAAGAGAGCGATTGACTCTCGGGTCTTCTTTTTATGCTCTTTTAAGAACAAAGGCTTCCCTTTGCATTCGCCTATGAGATTGTCACAAAATTGAAAATTGTGAGGTGACCCTCTGTTTTGGGCGGCGATTGGCAGTTTCGAGCGCGACGGCCGAGCGGCGCGCAATTGCCATGCGCGCCCATTAAATCTGGATTCCTGATTGGGATTGACGCACATTACGCGTTTTGCGTCACGCGATCGCGCGTGCGCTGTGACGGATTCGAGTCGGTTCGCCGTTATAGCGGTTGAGATCTGCGTACGTGCGACGTGCGGCTTGGCTTATTGTTTTTCGACTCGGAGATGTTTTGGAAACTTCTAAGGACGCTTGGGATCCTTCTAGAAGCTTTCGATCCGCATGTCGCACGAACGATAAACATGTAAAAAACTGTACATGTTGGCTGTATCTCGAACATATGGTATATATGATTTACAGCAATAATAATTTGAAGTATTTTTTTTCATATTCTAATGGAAGTTCTTATTCTACTTAATAAAAGCGCGGTGGTACCATCGGACGCGGTGATGCTGTCAGCACGTGATAAGAACATGATCAGCGCACGATGCTGTGCTTGTAATACGATACCGCTGTGGTCGGAGAAAGGATGGAAGAAAGCAAATAAATGTTGACAACAAAGTAATCTATATATGTATATTTATTTATTAATATATTTATATGTATATATATATATATGTGTATGTATATATGTATAATTTTTATAAATTGTTATAATCTAATTAAGCTCCTCGCCGCTGCTGCTGCTGCTGCAGCATAAATAATACATCGTCATCAGAATCTCCATCCCGTCTGCCTAATCTTCTATTCACTTTCCTAAAATCTTCGGTGGTACTCTTAATCAAACCTGATAGGGTGTCCATGACACATTTAAATGTGTAACGACATCAGCGACACCGTATCTGGAACAAAAGAATAAAAATATGGAAATGCAAATAAAAAAAGAGACAGTGAGCTAATGGGAATTTGCGCTATTATTGGCGAGAATATCAAATATCGTTCTGAAACTTTTCGCATCGTTTAAAATAACATCTATAAAATTAGTATTATATCAAATTGTTTTTTTTTCACGTCTCGAAAAATCGAGATAAATATCCAGATGAAAATAAATATAAAATATAAATAAATGACAATGAATACACACACACACACACACACACACACACACACACACACACACACACACGCACACGTGTGTGTGTATATGAAACGATATAATCTGTAATCTCGACTCATCAAGATGAGAAAATATTGATCTCGAGATTTGTCTTGATAGAAATAACTGATAAAATATTCTCATCTCGCTCGAATCACTACTAATTACTGAATTAATAATGTAATACTTACGTTTTCCCCATCAGCTCATTATCATTGCGAATATCCATCGTAGCTTCCAACCCATCGGGCATCCGTTGATCGGTCTCGGTAGCCTCCTACTGCAAACTGCACGCATTTTCAATTAAATCGTTGGACTTTTGCACCAACTGCAGTGCCTGCACATTAATATAATGTGCGCAACCGATTAAATTTATTAATATTTGCCATTTTATTAATAGATTTACTGACTGACAGACCGACTTGACAAGAAGATTAACTCAACAAACAAACTCGATAAACAGACTGACAGACTAATTGACCGCGGGGCTGTGCGAGATTTTATATTGTAAAGATATTCGTGGAACATGATATCATTCCGAGAAAAGGACAATGCCTTTATCAAAATTTACACTTCAGCCGAAAAATATATCACACGATCGAATGATTCTTAATAAACTTCAGCATTTTTATCAGTTATTGTATAATTAGATCAATGCGTTATCAGCAGACAAAAGTACAATGGCTCGGTCAAAAGTTTATACCTCAGCCGAAAAATATATCACGTGTTCGAACGATTCCATGAATAAACTTCAACATTTATCAGTTGCAATTAGATCATCAGTTATTAGATTGTCATAATCAATATATCAGTGGCAAAAAGTACAATGACTCGAATAAAAGCGTATACCTCAGTCAAAAGTATACGAAAAGACGACGCGCTTGAAAGACTCCACCTCAGCATTTTTGTCGCTTGCAGCGCTTTGCATTGAAGCACAATTGATAAATATACAATATAGTATAACAGATATAGTATAACACCTTCCAATGATCTTGACCGTAACATGTGTTGTCAAGGTTATGACCCCGAGTGATCTTCGGAAGATTTTAGCCCGCGGTCGTCCTTCGTTAAAAAGTTATTAACGAAGGATTATGACGCGATTATGACATTGCAGTTCTTTCAGCTGACGCTGTGCCGCTTTGTTATCGTTTACTGCCTTGGCGACTCCCGCCGCGACACCGATCAATGACTCAAGAATATTGAGCAGCAGTAGAATAGGCAGGACGTCGCCACATTTCGCTGTCGAAAGTATCCGCTTGCTCTTCTTCTTCCTTGTTTTTCAACCCATATCAATCTTCGTTTTGGCCTTCATAGCTGCCCAAACTACTGTGGCTGCGGTTCTCTCTCTCTCTCTCTCTCTCTCTCTCTCCCCCTCTCTCCCTCCCCCTCTCCCCCTCTCTCTCCCTCTCTCCCTCCCCCCCTCTCTCTCTCTTTCTCTTTAGAGAGAGTTGAATCATTCGTGGTAATGCGTTTCCGCGCCTTCTCGGCGAGTATATTGTCAGCCGCGGGTCGTTCAGCGAGATCATTGCTGTGCGAATACGTTATGTCGCGCTCGCGACACGCAGTATCCAATGAAATAATTCCTTGATCACCTCTAGCCAATCGCTTCTCCAATCGTATTCTCGGACCGCAAAACTGATATTCGGAAATATTTAGTCAAAAGGAAGCGCGTTTATCGCACGATTTAATAAGCCTCTCGACGACATTCGCAATTCTTTATCAAAGGTGCTGAACCGTCGATATGCGATGACTCGATAAATTGTAATGCTTTAGGCACTGACGGTATCGTCGTACCTCCGACTGCTCGTATATGTTCTGCCCCACAATATATCTATGCAATTTTCAAACTCTTGCAGCAGTACAATTTTTGGTATGTATTCCAGTTCTTTTGAGGTTAAACTGTACACATTATCCGATACGACGAGAAACATATTGATTACTGATCGATTTCGCTCTACGCAGTTCTATAAATAGGCTCGCTCGAGATATCGTTTTCAGTATTTTATGGAAAAAGAAAATATGCGGTTCGTGCGCCAGTCGCGAGCGATCAAAGTGACGAATCTTGACAGCAAAATGCAAATTGATAAAGAGACGCGCAAACATGCTACCGGCCTCTATACGTGCTATCATCTACGGATCAAATTGCGGTAAGATGAATGTGCTGATAAGCCTATTAAATGTCCGCACGGCGTACGATTCGAGAACGTGTACTCGAAATCGCTGCAACAACCGAAATATCGATACCTGGGGAATTTGTTAGCATCGATAGAGGAAATCGATTGTTTTACATTCTCCAATAATAGTGACGTCATTCCATCGAGCGAGGCGCTTCCGAATTCCATCTTTATCTTTGATGACGTGGCATGCGACAAGCAGAATAAGAAAGTATTTACTTTGCAATGGGACGACACGCGGACGACGACTGCTTCTATCTCTGTCAAAGATACCAAAGCACCTTATATGCGACAATGCAAACCTGTTCAAACGCGTGTATAACGATCACATGAATACCGATATCCGAGTCCTATGAGGATTTCTGCGATTTATGTTGTAAATGTTGACAGCAAAAGTATGGATTTCTAGTGATTGACAAGGACAGTGCTTACCGATGGACCATATAGAAAAGGATTTAATGTCTTTGCAATATCGTGATGTGATCAGTTAACCTCAATATGTTGACATGGACAACAACAAAGATCGTGAAAAAATAACTAAGGAAATTGCGAAAACGAGCGATATGATTCGCAAAAAGTACCACGCTTTGAAGACTGGTAAAATGAAGGAGGATATCGCATTGGAGAGATACTTCGAACTTATTATCGACCCGCTGAAACAGATTGTTGAAAACACTGTTGAATCTTCCAAGGATCCTATTATGACTGAAACATTTTTTTCAGGAGAAGACGAGGAAACCAAAATCCAAAAGAAAACGATCGAGTGCTTCGTACGACAATCCTATACGGGCTTCCTGTGCCTGTGAAATCAAGCCCTTGAGTCAATCGAAAACCGTACCATCCATTTTGAACGAAGTGTCTGAAATAATACAATCGCGCGATTTATCATATGACCACACTCCCACCGTCGGAAAAATTTTCGAGGTTGCCGATGAATCGCTCGTAACATCTATTCGACACATGCTTCAAACATCCGAGGAGCAAGAAAAGTTGCATGCAAACTATGGTATTGGGACAGATATATCTGAAAGCGGTTCTGAGCGATAAGAAAGCTGTCAACATAGACGTTGTGTATGAAATTTATTTCAACGATGAAGGAACAGTGTTTAGTGATGTATCACGCACAAAAGGACGATATAATTGAGAAAAGATGCGATGGAACACCGGGATTGTACGAGTTAATTTTCATGAAATTTCTCAACAAAAGTATTTGTACGGATGATGACGTACAGACCTACAGAAGCATTCTGCTGACGACAAATGCTCACCGGCGTGGTCATAGCCCGAGTAATCAAATAATGGGTAGTAAGGAATACAAGTATAAGAACATAATGCGCCATTGGTTAGGGTAAAAAAGTTACAGAAATAGGAATAAACAAAAGAGTGGATTTACCGCGTACGATGACGCTAAACGATAACAAGATCGATATCCATTGGGACGATCCCAATGAAATTGTGGATCGTCTGCGATTGCTCGACCTCGCGCTAGATGGAACACAGTGGTCACGACAATGAGATTCTGTTGATTATCAAAAAGCTTCGCAAAGCCGGTTTGATTATAAATTAACCTCGTTCTACACACGTCGTTCAGTTGATATCGCAATGCCGACAATCAACAAGTTTGAACTATCGCTTGGAGGAGAAAACGAATCACACTATCAGTGGCGTGGATTGTTCAAAAATTACGTGCGTGATAACGCTTTTTGCAACTGATTTAGTCGCAGCTGATTTTGACGCAAAGTTACGCAAGATTCGACGAGTAGTGCTACCGGTGAATGATGCTGATGCAGCAAACAAACGATACGTGCAGCAGAGAGTTGATCAAGATTTGAAAGATCGTCTGAATGAAATCGAGAGGAAGATTGCAGCCTTACAAAATAATGTGCAGATTATGCTAAACGAACTTGAAAAGATGATTCGAGAAGAAGTGCACCGTGCCGATTAATTATGCACAATGTCTGAGGAACGTTGGTTGATGGATTGCACGTTCCGACGAGAAGAAATTTTCCGCGAAAACACATCACAGTACAGATATAATGACCTGTGGCAGGCGGATGCGGTCAAGATACGTTCTTATACGCTATTCAACAGAGATTACCACTACATTCTCACCGTTATCGACGTGCTGAGTAAGCATGCATAGGCCGAACCACTCAAAGCCAAGAGCGGGAACGTGATGACGAAGGCGATCGCAAAGATAATTCGAAACGATGGAAGATGTCCGAAAAATTTGTATACTGACAGAGAAATTTTACAACTCGGATGTGCAGAAACTCTTGAAGAAGCACAACAGCAACCATTATTCTACATATTCCGTAATGAAAGCCTCGGTCGTCGAACGTTCAACCGTATGTTAAAGAACGACATGTGGAAACAATTTACACAATAGAAATTACAACTGAATCGACGTCCTGCCACATCTCGTATCAAATTACAACGCACGAAAGCATCGAACTATTGATATGCGTCCCATCGACCCCCGCGATCGCCGACAGGCTCTTAACCACCTGTTTACAATCGCGTAAAGATTGCCGCGCAATACAAAGTGGATGATTCGGTACGCGTGAGCAAATTCAAGACAGTCTTTGATAAAGGTTACACGCCGTATTGGAGCACGGAAATGTTTAAAATTATCAAAGTGCAACAAACTAATCCAGTGACGTATCTTCTGGAAGATTCTCGCGGAGAGACTATTGTTAGAGAATTCTACGAATACGAATTGCATAGCGTCGCTAACCCCGACGTGCATCTCGTTGAAAAGGTGTTGCGCAAGAGGGGGAACGAGGTTTACGTGAAATGATTGGGATTTGATAATTCACACAATTCGTGGACACATAAAAACAATGTGTTGTAAAACTTACATTTATTATACAATAAAAATATAAATAAATACGTATTACACATATTATAAATATCATATACATATTGTATTTACATATTATACATGCAATATTACACATATTATACATACTATATTTTACATATTATACATAGCATACATATTATACATGTTATATATTGCATATTAAACATACTATACAATACAAATGTGTTTTATCAGTGAAAAATGTAAAAAAGCCCATCAGAGTCATTATCAGCTGTTTGGATGCACAGAAAATTTTTTGTTTTCATATGAATATAACAAAACGAATAAAATGTATACGTTTCAATCCATCAATTCGGATCCTTATCAATATAAAATATAAATTAAAGTTACATAATTAACACAAATTCCATTTTGATGATTCCCGATAATTTAGTTTGCTCTTCTTTATTCAACTGCCAAATTGGCTATGTAATGAATAGCCCAATGATTACCAAAAATATTAACTTATATAATAATACAATATTATAAAAACTTACATAAAGTAAAAACGAAGTCATAAACATTGCGTCACTCGTTAGAATCATATCGCTCAGATTGTCAGATTTGCTGTGTAGTCATTCAAAAGAAACACGAAAACGAAAAAATTAGAGAATTATTAAAATCATTTGTCTGAGTTTTTTATTATATCATCTTGTACACATGTAAGCGTTTTCTCGCGACTCGACGTAAAGGTCTTGTGTTGTCGACAGTCAGAGACATAATGAGAGTCAAAACTATAATAGACTATAATAAGGCTCAATAAATTTAAAAAACAGAAAGACAAAGAGCTACGAGCGTAAAACAATCGTTATAAAATAAAAATTTTTAATCGTTAATAAATAAAACATGTCATCTAGTTAAAATATAAACTTTAATTTGCCAGTAACAAACAAAAACAAAACAAACATTTCAATCCCTGTTGGATCATTATCAATGTAAACAAAAATGGTGAAAATATTACATAGTTAAGACATACAAAAATCAAAGTTCGCTCTTGATCGCATCATTAATAATCAAATTTGCTCAATTTAGAATAAATGTTACAGGAATGTTGTAATCGGAAACCATGTATTCCTCTTGATAGTGAAGATATGAAGATAATAGACAAATATAACTTGTTTCTATTAAAAAGTACAAGTATATAAAATTGTAATTGGAATAAGTAATCAAATCTAATAAGAGAAATACAAGAAGCAAGGAATACCAATAAAAATAAAAAAGTAAAAAAGTAATTTAATATTATGCGAAATGTACATTAAAGTCATTAAACCGAATTGCAATTATGTGATAAACATTATATATCATTAATTTAGTAACAACAAGTGATAATAAATACCTTCTATTGCATGTCAATATAATAAAATAAAAACGTCGTTTATTTTTAGACAATGCGATGAAATTGAAATAGTTATTACTCTAAGACGCTCAGAGAGACAATATAAAATTCACATATCAAGACAAGAAGGTTGAAATGATAAACTAGAAAAGAAGGGGAAAATAAGAGGGAGAAAATAAAGTAGAGGGAAGAGAAAGTAGGGAGCGGGGATGTAAAAAGAGGAAGAATGCTATTAAGAAGGAAAAAGCAACTGAATGATCTGTGAGTAAGTTTTCCGGTAACGATTCCGTATCATTCTTTTTATTAAGACTTTGTTTTTGTCTTTTGATGTGAATCATTTTAGATACTAATCTCTTATTAAACGAAGACTCGCAATCCAAAATTTTCACTTTGTTCCATCTAAAATTGTAGTCAAAATTGATACGATGATCAGTTATAACATTAGGAGAAGTGTTCTTTTTAATATCAGAGATATGTTCGTGTAATCTCGTACTTAATTTTCTTTTTGTCTGACCAACATAGCTCGCCTCACAATCGTCACAGGAAATCTTATAGACCATGTTCTGGTTAGATAGAAAATCTAACTTATTGTAACGTCCTACAGACGCCACGATTCTTTTCTTTCGAAAGAATTGGTTCCACGTCGCGACTATGGTTGGTGTTTATGAGACTCGAGCGGAGTCTTCTGATAATGTCTGACAGAACTGAAAAGAGGGATCGAACAAGCTCCGCGAAAACTCATAAACGCCAATCAACCCGGAAGGAATAACAACCTTAATGCATGCCCGAAAAATGACAAAATTGCAAAAGACATTATAAATGCATTGAAGTCACACAATAGTAAAAACCCAAGCTTTGTCGACTGATCAACAATTTCATCTTAGGAAAACAGGCGCCACGTCGCGCTTAAAAAATCATAAAACGCATGGGATAACTTCTTACGGTAGCGTTATCTAAGATCAGACTCGCGACTGACGATGGTTGCCCTGCACGCAAAACTAGTTGTGACATTGCAACTAACTCGCGTGACATTGCAACTAACTATTGTATCCTAGACAAAAGGCTCTTTTTTCAGGGTATAAATAGAGGTCCTGTGGAAGCGCAGAGCGTCAGTACAAAAGTCAAACTCAGCTGGTTCACGTTAGTACAGTTCACGTCAATGAAAAACCACGTAAGTTCGCGTATCTATACTCGAATGCATCAAACCATTGTTGGGATCAGCTGCGGTCAGTGCAGAAATCAGGCTACGAGAACTCGAGATAGTTCACGCCAGTTCGCAAGTGCATATAAAAATTGTGGAGCAACAATTAACATTGGGATCACCCAGTCACTAGCCACTGCGACTGCCCTCCTGGCGCTCTTCGTGGATAGCGGGCCTCCACGTATACTTCCATCGATCTATCTACCCAAAATCTCGTGAAATCACCAACTAAATAGTAAATCGGCATGCCATTCCGTCTAGTTATATACACATAATATAAAGAACCCCGTATAGGCACACACACACACACACACACACACACACACACACACACACACACACACACACACACACACGCGCGCGCTTCCATAATTAAATGTTAACTCTTTTACCATAATCAAATCCATTGTAACAACACGAATAATGATAAGTTTTTTATATATAATTATGTGTACATATATTCTAATAACTTTAATCTTTTTTATTAATAAATGTAAGTATGTATTGTAAATGAAGATTGCCGGATTATTTGAACCATCATTCGTATTCTTTTCCCCCTAAACACCTGAGATCGCACGAGGTCCAGTCCCGGGTCAAAAGGATAAGTTCCTAAGATCCAAAAAGTATGACCGACGTTCACACTGTCCCTCGGAACAGGTGTCATAGCGTCCTTTCGGACGTTGACCCATATTCCGGGACCGAAAAGGTGCGTACGACTCACAGGTGTTCGCCTCTGCGCGTAATCTGTGAGATTGAGTCTAGTCTCCGTCCTTTCTCCCTCTTCATTATACGTAATAAACATATTACATGTAATTCACAAGTTAAAAATAAATATTTCACGATTTCTTACGTTAAATCCATTTCTGAAAGCTTTCTTCCTATTTCCAGTATGTTCCATTGCAAACTAGCCTTTTTTATTCCTAATACATTAAAAAGTCTTATTAAGAAAGATAATGTAAGTAAAAATAATGTTACGTCCAAACCCTTAGAAATTCGATGAAGGAGACAATGAGAGAGAATGGAGAGAATGCATGCGTGCGTGAGTGCGTCCGTGCGTGCGTGCGTGAATGCGTCCGTGCGTGCGTGCGTGAGTGCGTACGTGCGTGCGTGCGTGCGTGTTTGGAGAGGAAAGGGTTAACGGATATGGGAGGCGAGGAAAGTGTTGCAAGAACACATTGGGATGAGGTGCTTGTAAAAGACGGTGTAAGGGGTGAGGTTTCCTGGAATGTGACTATAAAAACGGTGACTATTTTATCCTCTTCGTGGGAGAGGGACGAATATAGTCTGAATAACCGATCCCAGTCGATCGGCTCGGGATTCCATTGAAACGGGAGGGGTGGGAGCTAATCCAAGAGAGGAGGGAGAGGAAATCCTTCTTTGAGAGAAGGAGAAAGAGGGAATCGTTCCTCGCAAGGAGGAGGGCAATAATTCAGGATTTCCCGAATAGCAGAATCGATGGCAGGAGGAGAAGTGAGATCTAAGGGTTGTGTCTCTAACATTGGCGAATAGGAGATCTCGCCAAATTGATCGTCAGTCAGTTGTGGCGGCGCGATTGTGAGTGGCCCAAGGGGACGGTTCCACTCCTCTCGGACATAGGAAGTTCGTCCGCATTTCCTAATGGATTAGTACGCACTACAAATCGAAGGGTTGTGACATGTGTGTATATTTCATCGGAAATGCGCATAAATGTATATAGGTGTGTTTTTATGCGGGGGGACGGGGAATGGACTGGAAGGAATGGCGACTTACTGTTAGCTGACTGTCCCCAAGATATCGGATAGGTTCTGGTAGGCGACCGAGGAGATCCATCGTCCGCGGAGAGCGTCAGAAGCAGTGATGCGAATTCCGGGCCGCTTGCAGCACGCGATCAGCGCCACCGATCGGCGGCCTGGCGCAACCGGTAGCAACACAAGCATGAGCCCGTGTCCGTGTGACTTGGTTAGTTAGAAGCGTGCCGACTATTATCGCTCTGTCCTTTTTGCACTACGTTCTTATTGCTTGCCTTGTCGGCGCGCTGAGAACGAGAGAGAACCTTGTTTCACTCAAGCGAGCGTCGAGCAACCGAAATATGCTTTCTCGGCCTCTCGGCTCTCGACGTCAGGCGTGTATCAAGAGACATGGAGGCATGGGTACGTTCTAAATAACATAAGTTTTAATAAATTGTAATAAATTGTAATATACCCCTCCCAGAATATTATAAATCGTGTCAAAACGCGATAATTGACAGGAGATTAATTGTTTATGATTTTCCATTCGTGTTATGTACCACGGTCATAAATTCGATCCGCAAGAAATTGGCGTGGTCGAGTAAGGTGTGAGATCGGAAATAAGTACTATAATTAGTAGTAAACATATATATTAGATCAAATATATTTTCATATAATTTTTGAAATTATTATTCGTATGTGTAATTTTTAAGCAATAGTTGTAGGAAAAAACCGATTCGCTTTTCAATAGGCAAATAAAAAATTATTTTAAAATTACACAACATATGAAGGCTTCCAATTGTGCACTACAAAATTATATTGGTATCACCTTTATTTATATTATTAGTAATCTCGTTTTCAAAATTTTGTTCATTAACAGAATTTTAAATGCGGATGTGATAGTTAGAAAGAAACATTTTATACAAAATATTGATCGACACAAAGCGTATTTGTCATAAACGCAACATCATTAAACATGTTTTTTTTAACAATAGAAATCAAAACGTGGTTAAACTTAAAACAATGTGATTCAAAAGGCATACACCACGAGTGCAAGATGTTAGTAGCGAAATATTTATATTTTAATAGATTACCATAGAATAAAAACAATACAACAAAATAGACCTCATATATCAGGCTATCTTCAGTATTACAAAATTAATGTGTGTTATAACTTTCACACATGTTGAGAACACCTAATTTCGAATAAATTTTATTCACGTTATAATAATGAGATAAAATATTTTTCACGCTCAATTACAATTATATTTTCGAAGAGTTTGACTCAGGTTATTGTTATAAATTTTTTTAGTCCATAAAATCATATCAAATACTCCAGATGTCAATTGTCGTTTTTTTGTCACAACAGTTAGTCGAACTTATTGAAACACATAATTTCCAGATTCTATTAAATGTGAAATTTATTGATAATGTTAATAGCGTTTCAACTGAAAAAATTAATATAACTGTGATATATATATATATATTATATATATATATATATATAAATTATAATATCTATGTTAACAATAAGTTCAGTTGTGGAATCCAAGATTTGGAAAACTATATTGAACTGCTCAAGAGTCGAAAACAAAATATCTAACTCTAATCATGAAAGACGGTTTATATACAATTTTGTTTATTTATGAAGAT
>JAANIC010003539.1:379468-396538 GCA_017607545.1 Acromyrmex charruanus | reverse complement strand
ATCAGTTATCGCGCTCAAGTAGAACTTATCGTCTCGACTGTATCGCCAGATGTAATTGGGAGTCGAAGACTCATTTATAATAATATATTTGTTACTTTGTTAATGTTAATTCGTGTGTATNCTCCTCCAAACGCTCTGCTATCCTCGACCGCGAACCACCCCCTCTGCCATTCCCGAGACTGAGCTACCGGTTGATAGCCCATCGACATTCGCAGCTCCTTAAAAAGGCATAAAGAAAATATCGCGTAATTTCTGGAAAGAGTGGCACGCTCGCTCGTGCCTGGTGCCCAACTATTGTTTTGTGATTATGTGCCGCCCTTAAGAGCGGCCGCGTGAAGACGCATTTCTGTCACGTTTCGTGTAACGCCACCTGTCATCCGATCGCCTACGAAAACCTTAGCTGTGAATGTGCGACGAAGTTGCGCCACGCTCGTGAGTACGGTTGCAGTTCATACATACATATACGTTCATACATATACGTTCATACATATACATTCATACATATACGTTCATACATACACATTCATACATACGAATACATGTATTACAAAAGAAGGAAAAAAGAAATACGTAATAAATACGTTAACGTATTTTTATTAAAAAAATTCTTTTGCAACCACCAGTTATATATTTTGTAACGCGCAATTCTGAAACATGTTGTCCACATCGCATAGTATTAGCAACATCCAGCTTGGTTAAAGATTCCATGTCTTCGTAAATTACATCCAAGGTCTCGATGTACATGCGTGTTCTCATTCATCGTCCAAAAGCAAGTTCCACAACCACGTTCGTTTCTCACGTCCTTTAACGTACACGATAGCATCATCTTCAAATACAGCTGCTGTGATCAGGCGTTTCGCCTCATTGTACGGGACCATCCCGTCCTCCCATCGCAATCCATGGTAATAAGCATGGTAATAACCAGGAAGCGCAAGACCTGTCAGATCTTGTCAAAAATTTCCGTGGTAAAAATGTAATGTGAGAACGGTCCTCTGTTTCAGCACCGCTACTTCTTTCACGATAAATTTCTTGTTAACGATGAATTCTTGTAGATCCACGAACGTTGGCATGAACATATTGTCGAGAAGACTGCGGTTGATTGCGGTCGATTGCGATGTATCGTTGATCTTATACCGTGTCAGAGGTGCACTTAGATAATTTTGCGCACAACGTTGGTATATGGATTATACTGAATCACGTGATCGTGAGAGATATACTTGGTATATGGATTATATTGAATCACGTGATGATGAGACAATAGGTTGTTGTATTTGCGGATACATTCTCTTTACATTCAAAGTCTAATCGCACGTCCACGGTGCCATTCTTGACTGATTCATTCTGTCAAGAGCAATCGATGATCATGAATGGGCCATTACGTAAAAAAGTTGTAAAGATGAGACTCGGCTCGAGATACTCGGATCCGTAGTAGCCCTTGCAGAAACGCGCGTACAAGTCGTACAGAATCGCACATCTATTTTTATCAAAATCCAGATTCAAGTCATCATAAAGATAATAATAACATTCCGAATTCAGGTAAATTAGTTAATTTGCAGTCGTCAAATCGACTTACATCCTCGGACATGACGTTTTTTCGACCTGTTTGCATAGCGAAAATAACGCGGCTTCTCGAGCTGAGTAGCCGTCTTGATGGCCCACAAATGCTTGGTTGTGCTCTGCAAGAGCGGAAACTCGTACAGATCCCACGAAAAGTCATGCTCAGATATCGTCCACTCTCCAAAGCGCGCAGCATCACAGTTTATTTATCTCGCTCAATAACACATGCGGCATTCGCCACTGTACTTTGAATAATTCGAGCGTTGGCTCTATCGCCGGATCTCCTATCAGACAATTGTTGTCGTTACGCGGTCGTATTAAAATCAACTCGTGACGAGCGTTGATCACCACGGGTTTGTAATCTTTGCAAAATCCCAGCAGTACGTAGAGCGGTACACAGAAATTAAAATATCCAGTAGTAATCTGTGCATCCCAGCCGGCATTCCGTAGAATCACACTTCTGTCGGATGACACTGTTACATAGTTTTTGAGCGTGCCCACATTTCTGTTATGATCAATCTTCACATCATTGAGTTCATATCGAATCTCATCGAATATGAACGCGACGCAATTATTTCCCAATGCCACATGAGCATCCTGGACCACTTTGTTCTTCGTCAGTTTTCCCTCGACATATAAAAAGCTTTCTTACGGCAGTACAGATCCTGTTGCTGTATGGGTATTCTTATTTCGTCGCTGTATCCAAATGTTGTGTTGGCGAACGGGCTGTACGTGTGAATCTCAATCTTGACGATGCGATCGTCGAAGATCGGCTTGTCTTTAATGTTTAAGATATCAGTCTCAAATGTTGCGCACCGCGAATCCCAAAGACTTTAAAAATGTAACATTCGACGCACTAAGTTTCTTCTTCTTCCTGATGCAGCTGGATGAGGGAGTGTTGTCGAGCTGTGGCGTCACCGATCTTGTAAAGAATGCGTTATCTTTTTGCGTACGCTCCGTTCCGTTCACGAACATCTCACGCTCACGTTATCACTGTCGCCGTCGTACGTGCAATCTAACGGTGATCTCTTCTCCTCAAAAATTGAGCAATCGTCCGTTCTGATTGACGATGCGTATCGTTAAATCCGTATGCTCTGTGCGATGATCAGCAGATAATTGATTTGCGTCGGCCTCTCCGATATCTTATATCCTGGCGGCACGCTCGGCGAAAATTCATGTATCGTGTGCGCGCTTTTGCCGTTGCTGTACGCACCTGCGGTCACGTTACACTCTATGCGGATAAAGTTTACATTCATTATGTTGATCGACACATCCGATTCGTGTCACCTTCGCGGCTGTATACGCTTCGACGAGAATCCCAGCAGCGATCCAATGCTGTTGGACTTGCCAAAGTTTATTCTGTATGCACATCTAATCTCACATCTCATCGTTCGCGGATTCGCGCATCTTTAAATAATTGTTCGAGAGCGTGTAGCCTTTAGTGTGAGCATGAAATTCGTGCTGCAACCACTGACGATACGTGTCACAAACTGTGACACGAAATCACAAATGATGGGAGGAGAAGCGCAAGCACGGCGAAATGCTGCCGAGTACTATATGCGCGATCATTTGCGGCCCGTCGAATTGTGGTAAAACCAATGTTCTCATAAGTTTGCTCGAGAGTCAAAACGGCTTACGTTTCGAGAACGTGTACGTCTATTCGAAATCACTGCAACAGCCAAAGTATCGATATCTCGAAAATTTATTTACGTCCATCGATGAAATCGGCTTTACATTTTCCAACAACAGCGACATCGTTCCGAACGAGACGCACTCAAATTCTATTTTTATCTTTGACGTGGCATGCGACAAGCAGGATGCGGTGAGAGAATACTTTTCGATGAGTCGCCACGCGAACGTTGACTGCTTCTATCTCTGTCAAAAGTACGCGAGGATACCTAAACATCTGATACCCGACAACGCGAACCTGTTGATCCTGTTCAAACAGGATTGTACCAACTTGAAACACATTTACAATGATCACGTGAACACTGCGATGTCCTACGACGAATTTTGCGCGTTGTGCCGTGACTGTTGGCAAAAAATATATGGATTTTTAGTAATAGACAAGGATAGTGCGCTTAAAGACGGGAGATACAGAAAGGGATTGAACGAGTTCGCGATACTGTAACGTGATTAGTCGTTGTCGATACTTCGGCAGAGACGAACATGGCTTATGTGCGCGAGCGTGAAAAAAGCGTGAGAGAAATCGAGAAGACGAGCGAGTCGATCCGCAAGAAACATCGCGCTTTGAAAACCGGTAGAATCGAAGAGGACATGGCATTGGACAGACATTTCAACCCTATTAAAACCGCTGCGGCAGATCGTTGACAGCCCCGGTGTGCGCGCGATAAAGAGACAGTCGCGCGACGATGACGCAGCGTCTGCCTCCAAGAGCGACAGGAAGGAAGAAGAAGAGGAGGAGGAAGAGGAGGAGAAAGAGGGAGAGAAAGCGAGTGAGACGTTCAAACCCCGCATAAATCCGATGATCGATCGTACGATCGTGTACAGCCGATAACCTCCACTCCGCGTACGATGATCGTTGACGATAGAATCGTTGGATAATGTTTTCGAAACGACGGACGACTCGCTAGCAACAAAGGTTCAAAATCGGTTGCAAACGTCGAAAGGTCGAGAAGCGTTGCAAGCTGGCTTGAACCCGCTGGGTCAAAAGTCGAGGCTGTCCTGAGGGAGTGTGAGATAAACAAAAGAATGGTATAGATTATGTATACGGCGTTTACCTACACAAGGATGGATTGATGTTTGATAAACGTTTTGACGTGGATGATGCGGACAACGTAATTATCGACGACGTACGATACGCCGGTCTTTACGAGTTAATTTTCAAGAGAATTCCCGACGATCTCCACGGAAGACGATATGAACAAGTACAGGAGCATGCTGCTGGCGACGAATGCGCACAAACACAAGCATCATTCGCAGGGTCGATTATTGAGTAACAGGGGACAAGTATAAATACGTAATCGCGCCGTTAATGTCGATCACACCCAAGAAACAGAAGAAGAAATCTGTAAAGGGATTACCTCACGCACATTGACATTGAACGACAACGCGATCGATTATGTGCACTGGGACGATCCCAACGAGCTGGAGGATCATCTACGATTGCTCGACGCTTCGCACCGAGCGGGCAACAACACTCACGGCAACGAGATGCTGTCGATTATCGAAGAACTTCGCGAAGCCGATCTTATTATAAATTAAGGGGTAATATCACCTTGTAACCTGCAAAACTGAGCCTTATTTCAAAGGCTTACTGTGAACTCAAAAAAATTTTTTTTAATATGGGGTTTTGCACTGATGAAAGTACAAGTCTTTAGGTATAAAAAACATATTTTATTCAATTTTTTAAATACAAAATGGCGGCGTGGAAGTACACTGAAAAAAAGCCGTTTTTTTTTATACATCCGCATTGGCGTACATCTACAGGTCACAATTTTTTATCTAGAACAAAAAACCAAAGATTTTCTTCAAATATAAGGTAAAATGAAGTGAACATCGACGGATTTTTTTGAAAAATGAATTTAAAAAAAAATGGCATCGTTTTGATTGAAAAACCCGTTTTTTTTCGAAAAAATCGATCGAAAATCGGCTATAAAATCGGTTCAACAACAAATATCGAAAAAATCCTCCGATGTTCACTAGAAAATCATGTTTTTAAGATACAGTAAAAATTTCAAAGCAATCGGTTGAAAATTGTAGGCTCTATGTGTACGCCAAGTTCAAAAAACATGGTTTCGAGATAAACGCGTTTAAAGTTTCAAGTAGTATGTTTTTAGTGAAATTTTTGTTTTACCTTTAATCTGCAATGCCTGCTCCATACAATTGGCCTTCCAAATGAAGATTCTCTTGGTCCTCATCTTTTCTGGATGAAGTTGCATCTTTACGGGCAGCTTTAGCCTCTTCAGTGAGGGAGCGCTCGGAAAGCGAGATACGAACATCATCGGCTTCCGAGCAGAAATTGTAGCATTTTTCTCCAATTATGATGCCCAATTGCTCCATAACTGTAAGAACTCCCTTGTAGCCATCATTGAAATATAAAATAGCAAGAAATACAGCTGTATCGAGGACGATTTTGCCACTAGAAATGTTCTTAGGTGCCATGGACCACACGAGCGCATTAAAACTTTCGTTGGAGTTCTGTGTATATCCACCTAAGCAACGCGTGAGAAGTTCATCTCTACTCAATTCTTCGTATATTGGCTTCACAGCTTCAAATACTTCAATTGGCATAGGAGTTTTATGTTTATAATTTTGTAGATCTCCGGCCGTCGCTTTCGTTGATTGCCAAGAGCACCATGACTTGTCACCTTCCGGGCACAAGTGGTGCTGAGGCTTCTGGCTATTTTGATAAACTTAAAATATTTCCCCCCCCCCCATAATCAACATTTCCTATCATTCTTGGATAGTTTAGGGAGTGTTTAAGCCAATAAACAAAAAATGGAGAAAAAAAAAGTCACAAGGTGATATTACCCCTTAAATCACGTATCGAAGAAATGAGTCAGTTGAGTGACATCAGCGAGAAAAAAATACTTTTGTCCTTTGTATTACGCGTCGAATCATGAAAAAGAGATCCAGCAAAAAGAGAAAAATTAGTTCCGAGAGCTAAGAAGTCGACTCGTCGAGGAATTGCACGCTCCAGCGAGAAGAAATTTTCCACGAAGACGCGTGATAGTTCGAGGATACGGCGATCTATGGCAGGCTGATATCGTCGAGATACATCCGTACTGGAGCTTGAATAGAGGCCACCACTACATACTCACCGTCATCGATGTGTTGAGCAAGTACGCGTAGGCCGTACCGCTCAAGAGCAAGGGTGGAAGCGAGACGGCTGATGATATTGTTGAGATAATTCGAGCAAGTGGAAGATGTCCTAAAAATTTACAAATGGATATGGAGAAGGAGTTTTACAACGCCGATATGCAGAAAATCTTGAAAAAACACGACATTACTCACTATTTCACGTATTCGACGTTGAAAGCGTCGGTAATCGAGCGGTTCAATCGTACGCTCAAAAGCGATATGTGGAAGATATTTACACTCAATGGCAATTACAAGTGGATCGACGAGCTGCCACATCTCGTATCAGATTACAACGCGTCCAAGCATCTCACTATCGGCATGCGGCCCGCCGACGTAATTTCCGCATTCACCGAAAGACTTTTGGACACGGTGTACAGCGTGATAAAAATCGCTCGAGCAAAATTCAAAATGGGCGATTCGGTACGCGTGAGAAAATACAAGACAATTTTTCATAAGAGTTATACGCCAAATTGGACCACCGAGTGTTTACGATCGTTAAGGTGCAGCGTAACCAATCCCGTAACATATCTACTCAAGGACTATCGTGGAAAATCCGTCGCTGGTGCGTTCTACGAGCACGAGTTGCATTGCGCTACTCATCCGGACGTGCATTTCGTGGAGAAAGTACTGCGCAGGAAGGGAGACAAGGTGTACGTCAAGTGGCTGGGATTCGATGGATCGCACAATTCATGGATACACAAAAACAATATTGATAAAATTTTTCGTGTATTTTTTTTCTACATATAAAAATATATATATCAATATAAATATATAAACATATATTTTTTTTTATTACTCCCCATCATCATTATCTTCGTTTTGGAGTATACAAAATGTATAATTATTTGTAACAATTTAGGTATGGACCAGAATACATACATATGTACTAATACATAATAGTAATACTTATATACATGTAAAAAAAAACATACGTAAAGTGTAAATCAAAAGAATAGAAATACACAATAGTAATACGCATAAATGATAAAAACATGAGACACATAAAATGTAAATTAGAATATTAGTATATAATACGTATATAAATGTTAAAAACATACGATGTATTATATGAAAGTATAATAATCGTAATACATAAAAAATAGTAATAATATTTGTGTAAATGTCAAAAAGTGTAAATTATAATAGTAATACATAGTAGCAATATATACTGCATGTAATACATATAATACATATATATTGTATTACAAAGGTATCCGCCAATGCCCCCACAATAACTCCGGTACCGTTTGACGTCGTATGGACTCAGAGCGATTTTCGATTCAGATATTGTGTAATTTAGATTGTATACACGATTGACGGCGAGTCATTTCACGAGTCTCTTCGTTCAAACACCGCGTATAATCGTCGAACGTTATCGTTCGCGCTACGACATTATTCTTTATGCCTTTTTAATGTCCTTTCGCCTTTTTAATGTCCTTCTTGCCATCCACTCTCACCGCGTACATATTCGCTCTAAGTCCAACAAATTCGGTCATTAATACATCGTTGTTCTTATCCTTTATCAGGCCGAGTACTTTTTCGTTCGCGAGAGGCATATCGTACACGTTGTCTGCCGGATAATCGTTCGTGTCGAATCTAGCGATATCACGTTCCATAGTTTCATTGCATTCTATATAGTAAATGAGATTGTCCGTGTCGGTGTACATGATCTTGCATTTGTCGCGATACATCGATGACATGTACTCGTGATGAAATTCGTATAAGCAGACTTTCGATATGTCAAGTATGCACATACCCACATAAATCGGCTTGTTGAACTTCACCTCGAGTTTGCGCATTTCGACGGCGATCAAATTTTCCGCAAAGACGCTGCGGCTGTGAAAATTCGGTTTCGCGATCATTCCTCCACGCCGTACCATTTTGTTATTAATTTTACATCAACGTGATTGCGCACTCATTCTGGTCTTACCGAATGCCGCGGTGTTCATTAGTTTATACAAATTTTTTTCAAAATTGTTTTTTGCGACCGTTCTAAATTGTGTATTGAATTCAATGTAATCGCATAGCCATGGAGATTGAGCGAATTGTAGCATCCGGTGGATCTTTATTACGCGAAGACCGTGACGAGTACATTGCTGCAGGTTGCGGTAATGGATGACGTAACGCTGCTTATCGTACAACGTCGCTAAATTTATTTTCGCATTTGTCAGGCGGTTTATCGCGCGTTGGGCAGAAAGGTAGGTCAGTGTGTCGGTCGTGTAGATGCTGCGGATACTCGAGATTAACCTCGAGAATATAACCGGTAGGTGAATCCGGAGCGATCACGCTCACGTCAAAGTTCGCAGCGTCTTCGAACCATCGAAATTCGGCGTATGATAAAAGTTGATACATCGCCCATCCGTACAGATTATTCACATCGTAATATATCAAGTACAACGATGGTTTCGATGGATCGAACACATGTACTTGTTATTAGCCTGCGCATATCTGCCGGAGCATTGAGGCCGCCGCGTATACCGCGCTCGATGAACATGACCATATCAATGTCGGTGAGCAACTCGAATCTTATGCGTGTATATTTCAGTATGGCGTCCCATGTGAAACCTGGCAATGTATAACAATGCGCTGGATCGAGACAGTAACTTGCGAGGCAACTGCAGAAATTTTCGAAAATGTCTGCTAATAACAAGACATCAGTTTTCAAGTACTGTATTCGCCGAGCGTTCGGATGGAGAATCGCTTCCAGATGTTCGTGGCGTAATCGCTCTCGCATACTGTATCGCCTGTCAACGAACTGAAAAATAATTCGCGCGGTGGTAAGCAATGTCCTGCAATTTTTCGACGCAATGTACTCGTGCGGAAAGACACCTTTTTGTGAGTAATTCAATTCTTCGTCTGATAATGTTGGAAATTCGGAACGTACAATTTTTAATTTATCTTTGTCGAGATACGACAATTTATCGAGGCTTGCATTTAAAAATTTGAAAGAATCAATCTTAATTTTACGCAATTTTTCTGAAAATTCTTTTCATTTTTGTCTTTGGTGCTATCGACATGTTTAGAATAAAATATATTATTATTTTTCATGAATAAAATATATTTTTCTTTGGTTATCGGTAGTATATCTACATCGTACGCGGTAGCAATTTCCTTAATTATAAAATGCACGTCGTAGCCTGATAAATTGTGAAATACGACTGGAATATAAAACGAATTTTTATAATTTAAATTATAATTCTCTCTCTCGAATGCGCTGGACCACGGTATCTACCGATGAGATGGCAATGATCGCGGACCCGCGTGTCGTCCGACGCGAACGATTTCTCGCAGATGTGACAACGCGCCGCACTACTGTACGCCTCTCATTGTTGTTTAGATAACGTTTCCATGGGCACGTTGGCGGATACGATATTTTTTACGCGATACGCCAAATCGTTGATTTGTCGTGCGAACCACGCTATACAGTCTTCATCGCGACGGAAGTGATAGGACGATAACTCGTCGCACGATAATTGTACGCACATCGCACGTAGTAGCCTATGCTAAACGCGTCATGCTGTTGATACGCGTACGACGACGCGTCTTCCTTGTCGGATTTCGTCTTGCGTAAGACAAACTCCAGATCGGCGTAGATGATGAACGGCACTCATTCTCGATTGTTATAGTTGTCCAATTCGTCAAGCCAACTATCGTCCTCGCTTGGCAGTCGGATGGCGCAGTCGTTGATCTTCTGGCAGTCCACTTTGTGCGACTGCAATTTTTCGCACGAACTAAAATAATGAAGGTATCTGCAAATAATAAAGAAATCATTTTTCTATTTTTTTTTACTGTTTTTTATTGATTATTTTTATTATACTTACCGATCACAAAAATATTTCCTGCTCTCATTCCCAGTAATTTGTGATCTTACAAGGCAGGATAGATTTTTTATCCACGCAAAGTGTCTAATGTTGTCGTTTCGTGAATGTTGCAGGAGATTGACATGCTTCGCCTTCTTGTCATTGGTGAGCCGCAGAGAAAAGACCTGTCTATTTTCGATGCTGTATATGTTGATCGACACCGCATTCAACCGTTCAAATTTCGGAATGTCTTTTAATGTCATTGGAAATTCGATACCCGTGAGATTTAACATTGCGGTGTAATGCGGATATGATGATTCCCGATTTACATGTCTTTCTACGGGATACAGAGCGGCGACCACCGATCACGCGAAACATGCATTGTCCGTCGAACAAACACTGATAATCGCTCGTTCCATCGCTATTTCTCGCGGCACTTCGATGTGACATCTTGGGTGCATTAGATTATGCTTATTCACATTCATTACCAAATTGAGAATTCGCGACAATACCTACTCGCTGTTGCATTCCTGGAATTTTTCGAGCGATGCTAGGATAGGCTCGATGACGTATTGCTCGTGCTTCACGCATATCGGTGCAACAATATATCTCGCTGTTCTTTGTAATTATGCTCTTATTAGCACGTTTATCCTTCATCGCAAACTCGCCGTTGAACGCGATGTTCACTTTTGCACTGCCGTGTCTTTCTACAGCGTCTCGCACTCGCTCGAGTACTACATCGCCAGCGTCATCTAAAAATTGCCACGGCTCGATGTGATTAGAGTTTATCATCGCACCTGTCAATATACGACTCTCAAACGCGGCGTCGATCCCTCGCCAAACAAAAGATCGTTCGTTACCATTTGCGTATTCGCCACTCGCGTACTCGCCACTAACGTGCATAAAACGTCGCTCCAATTGTAACTTTGCACCCGCGAATCGCGCGATCCTCGCCACCGCGGATTGTCTGTATCCAATGGCGAGGCGCGGACGCTTGGCATGACAAAGTTCTTCGAGCTGCTCGATGCACTCGTCGCATCGTTGCAGCCACGAGAAACACTCCACCAGAGTAGCGACCTGGCCGCACTGTTCTTTTTCAGCAGTTCGCGTTCCACTCGCTCATGTGGTTTTCCATGTTTTTTTAATGTGTGCAAAGTGGGCACATGCTACACGAGAATATAATGTACAAAGGCAGTCTGCAATTCTTTGACAGTTAGAGAAATTCTTAACAAAGCTGACCGAAATGGTTTTCAAGGCATCGGATTTGAAAAAACATAACGCTTAACAAAAAAATAATGCTTGTTTAAATTATTAGATTCTTGACTGAAACCGTTTAAAAAATTTGAATGTTTCCAGTGGATAAATTTGAACCATGCACCGCTGTATAATGGGTCTGTTCTTTTGAACTGAACTTTTGCACCAGCTCATCTTTCTTCCTTTTTTCTCCAGAAGGAAAGAAGAGGAAGAAAGATAAAGTGGTGCAAAAGTTCAGTCAAAAAAAACAAGCCTAATATGTAACTATCTATATAAAGGACAAACGTGTCGATATCGATGAAGTTTAAGCTCTTCGATCAATTAATGAATTTAACAAAATTTGTCGAAAATCAATTTCTAAAAATCTTTTTTTGTCAAATCTAAACCTAATAAAAAGTTGCTAGACAAAAAGTGACTTTTTTAATGAATACAAAAATATTGAAGCATTTTCAGAATTACTAACAATAAAAATAGCTCAATTTTCACTATTCCATAGTGCCAATGTAGAACGAATTTTTTCGTTAGTATCCAATCAATGGACTGATGAAAGAAATCAAGTGCTTATAGAATCAATAAGAGCAATAATTTTAGTGCAATTCGATCTGAAGCATTTTAAATGTCCAGAATTTCATATACATCTTGAAAAAAATGATTCATTATCTCAGATTGGCAGATCAGAAAAATATAAGAAATAATAAATGTAAGTTGATAATTATGTAATATTTTTATGATAAAACCCAGGTTTTATTGTACAAAAATAACATAATTAACAACTTACATTTACTATTTCAAAATATAAATAAAAAGGAGCATACAGCCACGACGCTAGATGTTTTAAACAAAAATCAATATATTTAAAATTATCATACGAGACCAAATCAATAAGTTTTTAGAAAAACATAGTAAAGCACATTTTTTTTATCGATTCATTTTTATTTCTCAACATAATCTCCTTTCAGCTCCATACACTTGATCCAACGATTTTCCAACTTTTTCAAGTCGTCCGAATAATATGATTTGTCCAATCCTTCAAAATAAGTCTTTGTTTCGGCGATGAGCTGCTCTCTGGTGGTGAATCTCTTTCCTCCGAACCATTTCTTCAGGTTTGGAAACAGGAAATAGTCGCAGAGGGCTAAATCTGGCGAATATGCTGGATGGGGAAGAAATTCGTAGCGAAATTTGTTGAATTTGGCCATCGGTGTCGGGCATGTGTGAACCCGTGCATTGTCTTGATGGAAAAGCACTTTCTTCTTCGCCAAATGGAGACGTTTTTTCTTTAAAATGTTGTTGAAACGGTCCAAGGCTGCGTAGTAATCGCCATTGATCGTTTGCTCCGACGGAAGGTAATCGATATGAATTATACCGCGTGAATCCCAAAAAACTATGGCCATCACCTTTCCAGCCGACTTCACAGTCTTCGCCTTCTTCGGAGCTGATTCACTCGGTGAAGTCCAGTGTTTTAACTGTTCCTTCGTCTCGGGTGATGTAATGGATTCATGTTTCGTCCACAGTAATGAATCGACACAGAAATTCATCTGGATTACGTTGAAATATCTCCAAACATTGTTTTGAAATCGTCACACGGTCGCGCTTATGATCAATAGTGAGGAAACGCGGCAGCCATCTTGCCGATAGCTTTTTCATACCCAATTGTTCGTGCAAAATTGAAATCACTGTGCCATGTGATATCCCTGTGGCCTCAACAAGCTCGCGCACTTTCACTCGTCGATCAGTCAAAGCAATATCGTGGACTTTATCGATGATTTCTGGCGTAGCAGAAATTGCCTCAATTGGACGTCCCGAACGAGATGCATCACATGTGGATGTTCGATCAAGTTTAAATTCATTCATCCAATTGTATACAGTCGCAAACATTGATGCAGATGTGCTATGAACATTATCCAACTCGGCTTTGATTTCTTTCAGCGTTAAATCTTTCATATGTAGATGTTTGATCACTGTGCAAAACTTGGTTTTTTCCATTTTGCAAAAAATACAAAGGTTATTCGTTTTAATCGTCTACAGAAATGAAACCACGCGATGAATTCCGCTCAAAATTTGACAGTAATCTGAAAGATGTTACTTGTCAAAAAGTAATGTGACATGACACTGCGAGTGCCCTCTGTCAGATTTTCTAAGAACTTATTGACTTGCCCTCGTATAATAACGTAGACGTTTCGGTCAAGATTTGATCATCATCAGTACATAGAAATATCAAGATGTCAAAAAAAGAGTTACAAAAATAAATATCAAGATGTCACAAAAAGAAATACATAGAATTAAAACAATAATCGCTCAAAAGATGGTAAGACAACTTTCCAATCGCTTATGGTACGAGTTAATAGAGTAAATTGAGAAAATAACATTAAACAATATTAAATCGCTTATAAACTGTTTTCTGTTACGTATCGAATTCCTTATTACATGAAGCAAAATGCGACTTCGTGTGTAACATAAGGAATTTCCAGATTCTATTTAAAATTAAGAAAGAAAATAAAATTTCTGTAATATTACTTTAACAATATATTATAATTCGTGAGAATCAGAATAGTTTTATAATAACAAATGTTTACCACGTATTTTTTGACGTCCTCGCAAATGTACTTCGGAGGAAATAATGTAAATTAAAAACAAACATTGGAACCACTAGTACGAATTATTGCTGACAAAAATGTGATGCCCAACGCTAGCGACAATCTTTATATATTGTGAAAGTAAAGGAGAGGAAATGAGAGGGGAGAGGGTAATTCTATTGATGGAGGGGTTTATTTCAATAATTGGTAGATGAATATCAAGAAAACGTTTTGTGTTACTTTGTTTGTTAGAGCCCATTTCTTGTCTTTTAATATCTCGGAAATCATCCTTTTATGATAAGATTGTTCAGAGTCAAGAATGATAGTATTATTCAAACCAATCGTATGATCATAATCCAGTTTATTTTACGCGAAATGACAGACAAAGTATTCGTTGGTTTTTTCAAATCGTTTATGTTCTTTTAACCGCGTTTTCAGTTTCCTTTTGATCTGACCTACGTATGAATAATTGCAATCGAGACAATTTATTTTATATATCACATTTGAGTAATCTTCTTTTTTAATTTTATCTTTGCCTGTTTTAATGAAGGTATTCATACAATTTATTGATTTGTGAGCGATATTGAAGTCAAATTTTTTTGTGATAGATTTAAATTTTTCCGAATTTTTTCCGAAATTTTATTAAAATTTATTAAAAGGAATGGTGAAATATTTTTTAAAAAACTTAAGTGGAATCCGAGTTGGCACTGTCTTTGTGTTCCTTAATATTTTCGAAATTATTTTTGAAAGATAACGCCTTGATTCTGTTATTAATAGTTGTAAATAAAAATTCTAATGGGTATACATTTTTTCCGAAGAATATTAATTATGGAAATAATATTTTTCTCACGAAATTTCGGATGAGAAAGGAATAAGATTCTGTGTAACTGCCCGATTACAACACCCTTTTTGTTCTAAAGGATGATTTGAAAAGAAATTTAAGTATCTACCAGAATTAGTGGGCTTCTTATAATTGTCAAAAATAATTCGTCCATCTTCTATTAACATCGAGAAAATTTATTTCTCCATCATCGCCATATTCAACAGTAAAATTAATTCTTTCATGGTAAAAATTAAAGGAATATAAGATTGTATTAATATGTTCTTTTGGAGCTGTTATAATAATGTCATCAACATAGCGATAATAGACTGGAATATGTGTGGTTAGTGTCTTAAATATATTATGTCCTATATACCAAGTTCCAAGTCTTGTATTACAACATCAGCTAGAATTGGAAAGAGCAAAGATCTCAAACCGAATATTTGTTTGTAAATTTCATCATTAAATTTAAAAAAAGTAGAATTTAGTATAATTGAGATTGCTATTTTAAATTCATAGATAGGTATTGTTGTGTTGTTGCATATCGAATCCCATTTTTCCAAAACACTTTTCAATGCTAAATCATCTGGAATATTAAAATACATGGAAATAATGTGAAATGATACAATTTGATAATCTTCATACTATTAATTTTTTTAACAAGATCAAAGCTATTTTTAATGTAACTGAAATTTTTTTTAATGCTTTTATCGATGACATCTTTAAAAAAGTAGTCAAATTAAAGAATGGACTATTAATACAACTGACAATTATTCTTAGAGGATAACCTTCCTTGTGCACTTTGAGCTCGTAAGAGACCTCGGCAAATCCTCGTCAGATATATACAATGTTTTATATGTGGATTGATAAATATAATCTTTAGTTCTCCAACGTGTCAAAAGTGTACGAATTTCCATCGTCAATTTACTAGTAGAATCTTTTTTTATTGTAATATAAGTATTATTATCGGATAAAATTTCGTCCATTTTATCATTATAATCCTTCGAATTTAAAATTACAGTAGTATTGCCCTTATCCGCTCTAGTAATTAACACATCAGGATGATCAGCAACGAATTGATTAAATTCTTTGAGCCCCTTTTTAATCAAACTGTTAATTGAATTACTATTCGAAAAACTAAATTGTACAGCTAATTGTAATAACTAATTGTTAAAAATAATTATCTGATAATACAATATATTACCATGATAAGTAACTGATATATTAAAAGTGCCAGTTCAAAGTGAACATACATATAAAGTGTATCCTAAAAAATTTAAACCTTCAAAAATTTAATTAAAGTATATCCTAAAAAATTTAAATCTTTAAAAATTTAAATGAGTATATGATGATATATTATAATATCATGACAAGTAACTGATATATTATTGAAGGTGCCAATTCAAAGTGAACATACATAAAGTATATATTATCTAAATCTAATATAATATGTATGTAATATAATATGTATCATGAAAAGTAAACTCATATGTTTTTGAAGGTGCGAGTTTAAAACAAACATACATACATACAAATAAAACAGATTACAATTTGATTCTAGAAAATAAATGCTATACACAGTGCGACAAATATGTTCCCGGACAGGGCCTGAAAATCATAATTGAAACAACAAATATGCATATTTTTTGGTTTTATTATTCAAAATATTCTCCTCTGGCTTCAATATACTTGTTACAGCGATTCAATAGTGATTCAAATGCATGTTCTAGCTCAGTTTGCGGAATTGCCTCTAGTGCCTGTGTAGAAGCTGATTGGATGGTCGGAATGTCATCAAAAAAGCGTTCTTTCAATTTCAATTTCAATTTTGGGAATAATGAGAAGTCGCAGGGGGCCAAATCAGGTGAATACGGTGGATGGTTTAACACAGAGACACGATTTCGAGCCAAAAATTGACGGACAATCAATGAAGTGTGACTCGGTGCATTCCTAAACCTTCGTTTTACCCAAATCTTCATGTAATATGGTTCGAATCGTTTCTCTACTGATATTTAAAGCCTCCTCCATCATTTTTAGTGATGCATTGCGATCGTTTGCGACAAAATCACGTACTTTTTCGATCATTTCGGGTGTTCGAACCAAAATTGGCCGTCCTGATTTTTTGTCATCTTCAAGGGTCTCTCTGCCTTCCAAAAAACGCTTATGTCACTCAAAAACAGCTGTACGACCTAGACATTGACTGCCGTAAACTTGTTGCATCGATCGGAATGTTTCTGATGCACTT
>JAANIC010003539.1:335236-365926 GCA_017607545.1 Acromyrmex charruanus | reverse complement strand
TATATATGCCTTTGGAAAAGTCCAGTCAGTTATACAAAATTTTTTGATCAGTCGACGAGTTTAATTATTCCAACTGCGGAATTCTCGGCTCGGTACAATTCCAAAAATCAGTAATTCACGTTCGAAGATCTTTGGTTAAGAGGTGTCACTGAGACATCACTGAAACATCACCAGGGACTCTCGCTATAGTTCGTTACTACCTCCAGCAAATAGTAAGAACAAATTTTCTTCTTTCCATTCTCGCGTTAATTTAATTTTAAAGTTATATGACCATCAATATTCTCTCGCTCTCTTATTTCTCTTCAATCTTTTTCTCTCTTTAACCGCAGCTTATCTTTTCTCCTAACGAATTACTTAAGCGGTAAAACGCTTCAAGTATTTCTTCTTTTTTTATTCAGAATTATTTAAGCGATAAAACGCTTCAGATAATTCACCTCTTTCTCTATTCAGAAATATTTAAGCGGTAAAACGCTTCAAGTAATTCTCCTTTTTCTTATTTAGAATTACTTAAGTGATAAAATGCCGTAAGTAATCCACGATAACTCTCACTAGAACCAAATCATAACTCTTAGTCATCTCTTAGTAATCATAAATCTATCTCCCCCTCTCTCCTTTTCGGAATTACCTTTTCCTTCTACGTTCTTCTAATTATCCATCATGGGCACTAACGAGAGAACATTTTAATAGATGGTCTGGCGAAATAAACACAGAGCAGGACGCAAGAATCGAGCCAAGCTCGAAAAACTTAGAAAGGCTAGCATTCTGATTATTACGCGGATACAGACCAGGCAATTCGTCTCCCTTTAAGCCTGTCGTCAACTTAGAAGGGCTTATTGGCGCCAGAAATATCAAGATTGAGCCTCCTCCAACGTCCCTATGGTAGACAATAGTTCCTCTAGTTATACACCTCCGGAGGTTTCCTTGAATTTTGAATTTCCTTTCCCCTCCTATTCCTAGGAGAATTCTTATCCTCGATAATTTCCAAACCTCAGAACCTTCTGCTCTCTCTCACTCTCCATCTCCCTCCGGAAGATAACAGACCCTACGATGAGTTATTCCAGTCACTTGAATATCTCATCGAATCTATAAGAAATTCTCCTCTCTGTCTCTCTCTCTCTCCCTCTTTTTAATACACGCACACACTTACACAGAGATCTATTATATTTGTCTCTAGTACTGATTTTTGTAAAAACAATATCCATCATGGTACTTACTCTTCATATATATATTTTTATATTATTGTAAATTTCATATATTAATATGTGTACATGATTATATAAGTACATGCATATATCTGTGTCTAATTTTAATTAAGAAAAAAATAATAAATAGAACTATAGAAAAATTATATATGATTATTTCTAAATGATTACTTAAATTTTATTTTGCCGCCCTCCCGATTTGCTGCGTCTTGACAAGGATCGTACAGGTCCAATCCCTGGTCAAAAGGATTAAGTTTCTTGACCTAAAAGACGAATGCACAATCTCGGATCGGATAATAGCGTCGCGTATCGACGTTGACTTACATCTGGGACCTAATCAAGTGCTTCTGACTTGTGGCATCCGTTTCTGAGTGATAACCACAAGAGCGGTGTCAGTTGCGTTCTTCCTTGGTCCCCTTCTAATTCCTTCTTTCCACTGAAATAAAAGAATCTTGGGGCCTACATAATAGAAAAATAGACTTTATTCATACACAGTTATTCCAACTCACGCTACTCGGGCACGCCAAGTATCTGCTTTACTACGATCCCGTTCGTCATTTTCATTAAAGCCCATTTTGTGCGACTTAAGATTTGTATGAAACAAGAGAATAATAAATACGTTAAATTTCAGCTGCATATACTTTTAAATTTATTAAAATCGTAACTGCACGCATATTTGGATGCATTAACCGTTTATTACATGTAATTATTGTGTAATTGCGCTGATAATGTATTCATTTTTCACAAATAATTTTTGAATAGATTTTTATAAGGTTTTTGAAGTATTTTTTGTAATGATATACTTGGCCAGTTGTATTGATTTCATACTTATATTTTTTATAGTTAATTCTCAAATAAATATGAAATTTTTTTTTATGTATTTGACGTGTCTTTCTTACCTTTGCGAGATTTTTTTATAGAATTTCGCTTCTTTCTGTAAAAATTACTGTTTTTTTTTTATGTTTCATTAAACTCTTATTACATATACATTTATACAAATGCGTGCGTGCGTGCGTGCGCGCGTGCGTGCGTGCAGAAACAAAAAAAAACATAATTTTTGAATACATAAAAAACATTGAAAATAATTTCCCATAGATAAGAGGATAGACGTCACAAACCACTCAATATCGATCCTTAATAATATTGCATCCTCGTCTCTTTCCTCATCATCTATTGATAAAACCTATCAATTTAGAAATAATAACAAAAAAGTTTATAACAACACACCCTAACATCATCTTCACTCATGGGGACAAAGGTACTCATATCATCACGGTAGTCCTTGACAAAGATTTTTATATTAAACAAGTTAATAACATGCTTCAAGACAAAGAGACTTATGAAATTATTAAAAAAGATCACATCAGAAAACCCACAAGGTCTCTTAAAAAATTGTTGTCAGAATGGAAAAGATGCAATTACATCAGTGATTCTCAATATACCATAAACAATTACTTAATACGGATGGGTACCTTTCAAGAGCTTATACGGTCGAAAATACATAAATAGAATTATCCGTTTAGGATCATCATTTCTTCTATAGGCAGCCCGTCTTGGCATATGCCTTAGCATCTTATTTAAACAATAGAATGTTTGAGTCAATTCCGACGGCGGATAGTCACAGCGGATAAAAACAGCTTTAAACTCGTTGATAAACTAAGAGGATTACATATGGAACAAAATCATAAATTCATTTCAGTTTCTCTGGTAGATATTTGAACTTTTTCTCAAATGCCGTTATCCCAAAAAAGAGGCACAATCATCGGACTAACAGATAGAGCAATATTACTATCTGATCCGGAATTCCACGGGAAAAATCAAAGATAATAAACATCTTACTAGAAAATGATTATCCTCTTAAATTGATTTTTGACACAATCAATAGCAGAATCAAGAACATTAGGGAAAGAAGTGCATGATCATACAAATGAAATCAGTGATTCATTGATAGTTCTATCGTGGTTTATTGTACTCTACATTCCGAACTTATCAGAAAAAAAATAATAATAAATTTAATTAATTTAATAGAAAAGACAGAGTTTCTTTTTACAACACAAACAAGCTAAATATATCAAGGTATATAAAGACTCTCGTCCTCACATGTTAAAAAATAATATCGTTTATAAAATTAAGTGTAATCGTTACACGATTGCGATGCATCATACAGGGCAAACAAGTAGAGAGTTAAAAACACGAATCGGAGAATAGCGGAACCATATTAAATGGAACATGTCTACACGGTCAGTAATAACTGAAAATAGATTAAATTTTGATCATGAATTTGATTGGAATAATGTTGAAATATTAGACGAGGAACCATGTTATAATAAACGTTTAATATCAGAGATGCTTCACATTAAAAAGCAAAACAACAGCTTTAATCTCCAAACCGATACAGAAGACTTACACAGATCATATTCCAATTATAAACGAAATTTAACTTTGTGTCATCAAGCCAACAGTATAACGATTGTTCTCTTAGTCAGTGCTGTGTTGGACGTCGTTAGCTATACAGCATTAATTTTACTTTTTGACAAATTTTATTTTCTATTGTTTTATTCATTTATAGAAGTTTCAAGTTATTATTATATTCGCTATCTTAATTTTTAATTACGTCTTTACACGCTCTATTATATTGACTACGAGAATTCATTGACGAGCATCCACCATCAAGATGCAACTCAACACTTATTACCGGATCGGTGAATTTTATCGGAGTGATATGTATACTTGCTTGTCATCTAAAAATCATTTGTAAATAAATTCGTAGTTTTACCAGAATCTCTAACCAATCGGCCGTTCAACCGCTTTGGCGAGCAGTTTCTGTTCCTTTGATGGACTTACGTTGGTATTTTATTATCACTCACACGTTTTACACAGGAACGTTTTCTTTCTTGAAATGGTTAACATCTTTGCGAACTTTTATATATTTTTGTGCATCTGAAGAGAGCCTAATACAAAGGTCGAAACATATGTAATGTCTTAATATTGATTTATTCTACGTCAAAAAATATTATTGTAAGTTATAAAGTTTATCGTATAATTACTTTAAAATCCGAAGCGCCACTACGATCTGAGTATTGAGATGTTGAACTAATATATATATTTTCAAACAAATGAATTAATTTTAGAAATGATAATTGCGTGCCGATATGATTGTCGGCATTAAAAGCAATTGATCTGAAATATTAATAATCCCCCCAAATTTCCCAAATTAATCTTAAAAAACTGTATCTTAATAAACTTATTGCGAAAAATATTGCCTCGGTCGCGAGTCGAACCTGGATTTCTTGCATTCTCTCTTGTAAGTTTATTACAGTTTTTTAAGATTAATTTGGGAAATTTGGGGGGATTATTAATATTTCAGATCAATTGCGTTTAATGCCGACAACCATATCGGCACGCAATTATTATTTCTGAAATTAATTCATTTGTTTGAAAATATATATATTAGTTCAACATCTCAATACTCAGACCGTAGTGGCGCTTCGGATTTTAAAGTAATGTTATTTAACATAAACGGTCTTGTTTCCTATCTTATTGTTTATCGTATAATTTCATATATTTAATTTTTACGTTATAAAGATTTTAAATCTAACTCTTATATGCCCTTTCATTATCGTGTTTAATATTTATTAGATTTATAATTTTCTTACAAATTTCAAATAATAATAGTTTAAAGATAAGAATACTATTTGTTTTTATTATTTCAGTTTTTCCAAATATAGAATTAGCACCACAATTACCCAGTAAGAAATGATAATGGAATCGACATTGAATCGATGTCGATTTGATATCGATTTCATTGTCATTTCTCACTGAGTAATACATAATTTTTCTACATTAGTCCAATGTGAAAAATTATATCGTATTAGATCTTCAAAAATATACAATTTTTTAAAATTTTCTGGTAATCGAAGTAGTAGTATATAATTTATATAAATTATTTTTATTTTTGTATAATTGCACTTATTACATACGTATCTCATAATATTACGTTTAACTGATATTCGATTACATTCTTTATATCAATCGAATTATTAATAAGATCTTTAATAAACTCATCAGCATCTTGTTAAATATTTTCAAAATATCGATCACCAATCTATGCACTGCATTTATATTCAAAATTCCATTAGAGATATAAGAGTTGATTAACTTTCTGAATGCATTTGTACGTTCAAGACAAAGTAATATCCTTCTGAGAATATAAGAATTGAATATATATTGAATAGAAGCGTTAAGCATAACACGATACAATATCTAAAGAATAGTATCAGGCTGTTCCTCACCCTGATGAAGTGGACTGCAAGGTTCACGAAACGTTGGCATTCCAAGAATGGATCTGGACGGAGGAAACCCGCGAAACGCATAATCTTTATATAGAAAGCACCCGTGGAAGACTCAAGAATACGATACAATGTCATTATTTAATGATTTGAAATCCTTTTATGTACTGTTACGTNATTTTTTTTTTCTTCTCTTTTCTCTCTTTGCCGCGACTATGGTGGGCGTCTACGAGACTCGAGCGGCGCCTTCTGATAACGGACTGACAGAATTGAAAAAGGGACCGGACAGGCGCCGCGAAAACTCGTAAATGTCAATCAACCTGGAAAGAATAATAACCTTAATGTAGGCCCGAAAAGAGACAAGATTGCAAAGACCGATTATAAATGTACCGAAGTCACGCAATAGTAAAAATCTAGGCTTTATCATCCGAGACTGATTAACAATTTCATTTTAGAAAAACAGGCGCCACGTTACACTTAAAAAAAAATCGTAAATGCATAGGATAACTTCCCACGGGAGCGTTATCTAAAAACAGATAATGATAACCCTGCACGTAAACCTATTTGTGCACGGTAACCATCTGTTTATCTAGCCATATTTTCTGCGAGAATAACAGAATTCGTCATCCGTCTCAAAGCAATCTTGGCTCTTTAAGAAAAACCATAAATCACTTTCTCATCTTCTCGAAACTACTCTATGTACTTTAGATCAACAACGATAGAACGTTATAAAAATCGTAAATCCCGAGTGACATTACAATTAACTTTTCCATCCTAGACAAAGGGCACAACGCCCTTTTCTCGGGGTATAAATAGAGGTCCCGCGGAAGCGCAGAGCGTGAGTATAGAATTTAAAACCATTCGGTCCACGTCAGTGAAGTTCGCGCTCAGTTACTCAGTCTCGGGCAGTCCGAAAATTATTATAACTCGCGCTAATCACGTCAGTTCGCGATCCCGTCCGAGTGCAAACTTGTAACCATCGCAACTGAAGTCACCAGCCATACGCCACGGCGACTGTCCTTCGGACGCTCTTCGCTGCCGACGGATCTTCTTGGCCACCCGTCTAGAATATACCCGATATCTTGGGCCAGCTAAGTCGCAACCATTTCCAGTCTACCCCCGCGTTTCCCATGGAAAAACATTCATTGTATACACACATACACGCATACACGCATACATCCATAAGCTATAGTATGTATATTTTTTTTATGTAAAGGGAAGTTATAATGTACAAAACCCTTTGTTTATTATTATTTTTCATTTTATTAATAAATGTAACTTAAGATATTTCCCTGTCTTTTATTGACATCACCTCTCGCATTCACTTCCCTCGAATACCTGAGATCGCACGAGGTCCAGTCCCGGGTCAAAGGGATTAAGTTCCTTGACCGAAAAAGTAGGACTGACGTTCGCATTGTCCGGCGGAACAGGTGTCATAGTGTCCCTTCGGACGTTGATCCACATTCTGGGACTTAAAAGGTGCGTACGACTCACAGATGTTCGCCTCCGCGCGTATACCTGTGAGATTGATTCTAACCGTCCTTCCATATCCTCTCCATTCTCCCTCATTGTCTCCTTGACCAAATTTCAAGGGTTTGGACGTAACAATACCATGAATTTTGACTTATAATTTGTTTATCATTAATTATTTGACATTCAGAAACATTTTTTTGTATTGCCTAAAGTAAATCGTGTTTTTTTATTACATTGTTTCGAAATATTTATATTTATAAGATCTGGTCTGTACTGTATTCGTAATCTATTGTATTCTATTATAGATAATTTACTTTTATAGAGGAAGGGTCATAATTTATAAGATGTAGTCCATTTAAGATAGTCACTCTAGAAAGAACAACACTTGTCCACTGAATACAGAACTGCCAACTTCAACAACAACATATTTTAAACTTAATCCTTGACTTTTATAAATAATTATACCGTAACTTAAACATATCGGAAATTGCTTTCTTAAAACCGCTTTATAAACGCCTTATCCATTACCTCAAATTTAACACTTATATGTTCTATCTATAAATGCTTTGTTCCAGATAGCAACAATTTTTCTACTTCACCATTGATAGTTCGTATAATTGAAGTACTACACTATAATAAGAATTGTATCGATTGTTCCATTCACAAGATCTAAAGTAATATCAATCTTTCTTTTAATCATTATACGTGCTCCTAATTTTACGGTTATGACTCTTGCCAATCCTGCTGTTCGAGAACTATCCGCATCATTATCCTCTAATATCTTTGAAACTTTTTTTCTCAAATATGATACACAATCAGTCGTATCTTGAGCAATAAGTTCTATTTTGTCTGAAGAAATTTAACGGTTTAACATAACGGTATTTAAAGTGTCACATAATGCATAAGTTGGAAGTAGGCAAACTGTATTCGCTGACAAATTTTGCAAATAATTCTTGTACCGTCCATCACACGTAGTTTTCATAAATTTTATTTTTCTTCTTTCTAAAGCAGCAGTATCTAAGACTGTCACTGCTCTTATTCGAATTCTAGATAATATATCTCGTTAAAAATTATTATCTTTCTGCCTTACATTCATTATAACTTAATAAATACCATAAATTCATAGAACTCATTGCTCCAATGTATTTCTCAATTTTTGCTTTTGACAATTCAATAAAGGATTGTTCCTCATGTACAGGTGGAATAAATTTCCGAAAAAAAAAATATATTTTTTATCAAATCATCCGTTATCACAATCTCGAGTATTAAATATCTCTGTTAATCGAAGGTATAAATACATTAAAGTAATGTTTGATATCATTGAAACTTCATCAGTAATTATTAATACTCCGTGTGGGGGATTATTAGTCCCTCATCGCGCTTCCTCAGGTCGAGGAATGCTTGCCGGAGGGTACCGGGGAAATAAAATACCTGAGGTAGACCAAAACTAACAATTAAATCAAACAATGGATAAAACGCAATGAATAGAAACTGCCCCAGGTGGTAATCCGAGCAATGATTCGGGCAATCCATCCTTGGAGGCAGGCCCCAGATTCTGGGGGAAGAGGGGACAACCACTGTTTGATAACAAAATCCTGACTAATGTAACAACCACTGGAGCTGATAAAATCAGAAATCGTTCCTACTTAATTACTGAGTTGTCAGTATGTAATAGAACTCAGCTTATCAGCAAAATCAAATCTTAAACCAACAGAGCTTGATGATCAGCAACCTTGGAATGTTACAACTAAGAAAAGACTAAGAAATAGTCCTATAAAATCAACAAGATCTACAAAGCAAACATGGATAAAGGACTGGCTGAGTGTTCCAGTCTCAACATCAAATAGGTTTGATATACTTGATGGAGAAAGGGAAGAAACAACAGAGAGAGAGAAGATCAAGGAAAACTAATAAAACCTCCTTCTATCTTTGTTGATGGGGTAAGAAATATTCAACCACTTATGGACTTGCTTGCTGAGAAATTTGCTGATAATTATGACATTAAAATATTGCGTGAAAAACAAGTCAAAATCCAACTGAAAACCACTGATATGTATACGGCAATTGTTAAAGAACTACGACAAAAAAAAACACAGAATTTCATATTTAAAATCTCAAACAAAATAGAAACTTTAGAGTGATACTAAAGAATATGCATCCCTCAACTAGAAGTGATGACATAAAAAAGCAATTGAGGCATACGGTGGCCAATACCTGTTGGTATATTAAGCAAAAAGCAACTAAGAGACCTCTGCTCAATGTTTATTGTTGAATTAAAAGAAGAACCTAATGATAAGGCCATCTACAAGACCTTATTACACTGTCGAGTAAATTTTGAAACTCCTCATCCTAAGAGAGAGATCCCGCGATGTGCAAGATTAGCGATATGGGCACACTAAAAAATTTTCCATCTCATACTAAGGTGTGTCAAATGTGCTAAAGATTATTTGACAGTAAACTGCCCAAGAAAGACTAGATCTGAAGAAGTGTGTTTTATGTGGTGGCAATCACCCGGAAAACTATAAGGGCTGCGGAGTATATAAACAATTACAAAAAACCAGATCCAGCCCTTAGAGTAACAAATAGAATGTCACCTTTAAATGCATCAATACCTAAAGTTAAAAATTCCAAAAAGAACAGCTGAACATTTCCCATACGCTCAAATAGCTAGTAGTAATACTAATTATACGCAATGTAACAATCAATTGGGATCAGAAAATGTAAAACCAGTAATAATAATAATGCCAGTAACCATGAGATAGTGGATATGCTTAAGGAGCTCATGAAACAGATGATCTCTATTCCAACCTAATGTCTAGCATCATTGATTAGCACCAAAATGATGATACATTAAACGAATTAAATATTATCATATAGAATGCCAATGGGCTAGCCAAACACTTTCTTGTGTTACGTCGAAACCCTTGAAAATTTGGTCAAGAAGCCAATGAGGGAGAATGGAGAGGGTATGGAAGGACGGTTAGACTCAATCTCAGAGGCATACGCGCGGAGGGGAACATCTGTGAGTCGTACGCACCTTTTAAGTCCCGGAATGTGGGTCAACGTCCGAAGGGACGCTATGACACCTGTTCCGCTGGACAGTGCGAACGTCCTACTTTTTCGGTCAAGGAACTTAATCCTTTTGACCCGGGACTGGACCTCGTGCGATCTCAGATATTCGAGGGAAGTAAATGCGAGAGGTGATTTTAATAAAAGACAGGGGAACACCTTAAGTTACATTTATTAATAAAAGGAAAAATAATAATAAACAAAGGATTTTGCACATTATAAACTTCTCTTTACATAAAAAATATATACTATCTATAATTTGTGGATGAATGCGTGTATGTGTGTGTGTATATACAATGAATGTGTTTTTCCATGGGATACGCGGAGCTGGACTGGAAATAATTACGACTTACTTAGTAGCTGTCCCCGAGATATCGGGTAGGTTCTAGGCGAGTGGCCAAGGAGATCCGTCGTCAGCGAAGAGCGTCCGAAGGGCAGTCGCCGTGGCGTATGGCTGGTAACTTCAGTTGCGATTTGATTACAAGTTCGCACTCGGACGGGATCGCGAACTGGCGTGATTAGCGTGGGTTATAATAATTTTCGGACTGTCCGAGACAATGAGTAACTGAGCGCAAACTCCACTGACGTGGACTGAATGGTTTAAAATTCTGTATTGACGCTCTGTGCTTCCGCGGGACCTCTATTTATACCCCGAAAAAAGGGTGTTGAGCCCTTTGTCTAGGATGCTAAAGTTAGTTGTAATGTCACGCGAGATTTACGATTTTTATAACATTTTATCGTGGTTGATCTAAAGTACATAGAGTAGTTTTGAGAAGAAGAGAAAGTGATTTATGGTTTTCCTTAAAGAGCCAAGATTGCTTCGAGACGGATGACGAATTCTGTTATTCTCGCGGAAAATATGGTTAGATAAACAGATGGTTACCGTGCACCAATAGGTTTATGTGCAGGGCTACCATTATCTGTTTTTAGATAACGCTCCCGTGGGAAGTTATCCTATGCGTTTATGATTTTTTAAGTGCAACGTGGCGCCTGTTTTCTAAAACGAAATTGTTAGTCAGTCTCGGATGACAAAGCCTAAATTTTTACTATTGCGTGACTTCGGTACATTTATAATGTCTTTGCAATCTTGTCACTTTTCGGGCATACATTAAGGTTGTTATTCTTTCCGGGTTGATTGGCATTTACGAGTTTTCACGGCGCCTGTCCGGTCCCTTTTTCAATTCTGTCAGACCGTTATCAGAAGGCGCCGCTCGGGTCTCGTAGACGCCAACCATAGTCGCGGCGAAGAAAAAAATCGTGGCGTCTGTAGGACGTAACACTTGAATTGAAAGCTTTTATTAATATACATAACACTGACATAGTATTGATTTCGGAAACACACTTTACCAATAAGAATTACTTCTGTATGCTTAGGTATAAATTTTATCAAGCGATGCATTCAGATGGCACAGCTCGTGGAGGAACTGCCATTTTAATAAAAAATAATATCAAATACCATATAAAAAACTAGACAAAAACATATTCAAGCAACCAATATCGTCGTTGAAAATTGGATTAGTCCTCTGGTGCCTGCGAAGAGCTTGCGTTTATATACATCTTGGAGTGGTTTTTCGCTGCAAGAGAATTACTCAATCGTGGCCCGATCGTATTTCATATGTCAACATTGTTTAAGGCTCCTGACTAGTTGCGGCGGCCATGGAATCGTGACGTCAGATGCAGGGGATGACACGTTAATTTATGTTATGTGTCATTTTTAAATAAAGACAATTTGGATAAAACCAAATGATGAGATCACTTTAAATCATCTGTAAAAATCAATGAAAACTGTTCTTTCGTCTCTTGACAGTCAGTAAATGATCGTAAAAGGCATGTAAAGTAAGCCTATATTCAGGCAGAAACGCACAGTCCGACAGCTATTGAAACGAATAAAATATATGCTTTTACATATAAAATTCCAAGATAACTTTAGTTTTCATCGATAAATACGAACAAGTTACATTTTCACAATTAAGCAAATAATAACGAAATGGCACGCAACATAAATTTCGTCATCAAAACATTACTTTTCCACGCCTATAAGTTAGGCCATTTATCATAGTGCGGTGCTGTAACACACGAACAAGCACGAACCCACGTCCATGTACTCGCCTGCGGCGCGCCGAGAGTGAACGAGACAGCGAGCTCCTTCTCACACTAGTCGCTTGTTTCAAGCGGCCAAAAATGCTTTCTCGACAGTCTCGGCCGCTCGGCGGCCCTCAGCATTAATAAGGGGCTGGAGACATCCTAAATAACATATAAGTTTTAAAGAACTGGAAAGGATACGGGCAGTAGGAGTCAAGCGCAGAAGACGTCACGCAATTTTTTGGAAACAGTTCAGTTAAAAAATTTAAATATATTAGACATCAATGTGTTGCGAATATCTTGAAGTTAGAATTGAATGATACTTATAGGAATGATATTTATAGGAAAATAGATTCCACTCGGGTATAATTTTTCCGATTTGCACGTGCTATTTCCTATGCTACTTCGTATCCATATTTGTGACGTCTTTTTGATAAACAGGAGAAATCTTTATACTTCTTCTTACGCGAAAGGAGTAGAATTGATTCAAAGTGTTGCTAGCTGTTGTCGAAATGGAAGGAAGAATTACTAAATACGAAGTCTGGCTATTAAATAACGAGACTGCGCGCGCAGAAGGCGTCCTAGAGAAGTAGGGTGGAAAATGAATGCAGCGTTGGATAGCTGGAAGTGTCTACTATTCCAGTACGAAAACACGTTTTTGTCGCTGTAGTAGTATTTTTTCTGTAGAGGTTAGAAACGAACGTGTTTTTTTCTCGTGCCGATAACAATGTGTGACGAAAAACACGAGCAACGGATCAATGTGAAATTTCTCGTTAAATGGTTAGATGAAGAGCCTGAATTGATGGAAAACATCATCACTTGCGATGAAACCTGGATATTCCAATACGATGTTGAAACTAAGCGGCAATCCATGCACTGGAAAACTCCTGCATCGCCAAGAATGAAAAAAGCAAGGATGTCGAAATCAAAATTTAAAGCCATGCTAATCGTTTTTTTCGACATCAACGGCATCGTGATGACTGAATGGGTTCCAGAGGGTCAAACTGTAAACCAAACTTACTATTTGACAGTTTTGGCAACACTGCGAGAGCGAGTTCGTAAGAAACGGTCGGAGTTGTGGAAAAACAAGTCGTGGATCTTGCACCAGGACAACGCACCTGCCCATAACGCGCTGTCTGTGAAGCGTTATTTAGCCGCTAGAGGCACTCCAGTGCTCGAACACGCGCCGTACTCGCCTGATTTAGCACCCTGTGACTTTTTTCTGTTTCCGAAGATCAAGTCTGCCTTAAAAGGAACCCGGTTCGAGTCGATGGAAGAGGTGAAGCGAAAATCGGCAGAGCTCCTAAATGCTCTTACAAAAGAAGACTTCCAACATTGCTTTGACCAATGGAAAAAACGAATGGAACGGTGTGTGGCGAGGGGAGGGGAGTACATTGAAGGGGAGCATTCGATTGTAGAATAATTTTTAAAATAAAACTCTTTTTCATAAGCAGTCTCGTTATTTAATAGCCAGTCCTCGTAATAATATTAAAAATATCAGACCTATTCGTTATTATCAGAAGACAGTGTCCGCTTGATCATGGCAAGAATGGAATGTTGGAGGGTAATGTTAATGTTAGGTTGTCGTTGTATCCTAACAGAATCCAAATGTTGGAATAACAGTTAGAGAAATACAGATTGATCCTCAGCCCTTTGTTCTTTTTCCTTCATTTATCTCACAAAGGAATGGCTGGTTCGTGAATCTATCAATTGTTTTCATATCTCCTAATATACAGAACTTTTTACAATTGAGAGATAACTTACCTTTGAACAATAAATTGGATTTAACGGTCGATCCTATTAAGTGTATTGAAAATAATATTTACAAATTGTCTATTGATGAGCGGATCTCTATCTCGAACTACTCATTTCCTGTACTAAATAACTTAGCTTCTTGTTCGCTACATTGTACGGAGGTGGATAGGAGTTTGTCACAGCTAGCGAAAGACACTAAGGTTTTTTAAGGGATATGAAAGATAGAATTATTTTTACTCGTGCGGATAAGGGGAATGTAATGGTAGCATTGGATAGACAGGTGTACATTTCCAGAATAAATGAGATGCTTCAGGATGTGAATACTTATGAGGTAGTTGAAAATAATCCGACAAGGAGGATCGTAACGGGCTTACGCGCTTTTTAGTTGGAAGGAAAAAAAGTATATAGCTAATTCCACATATACAAGTTTGTTAAGTAATGATGGGATACTTCCAAGAGCCTACGCTCTTCCGAACATAAGCAGGACTGCTCCTTTTGTATAAATAGCTCTTTGTATTCGTTAGCAGTGTTTCTTCGTGATATTATCATAAAAATAATCCCCAAGGCAAATAGTCATACCGAAAATAGTTTTGAACTTGTTAAGGAACTTGATGATAGACGTTTGAGTGATGAATTTCAGTTAATGTCACTGGATGCTGTGAGCCTCTTTACTAACGTCCCCATTGACTATGCGATGGACTGTATTAAAGATCATTAGCGATTTATTTCTAGAGATTGTTGTTTACCGGAGGAGGAATTCATCAAAGCAGTTCAGTTTGTTTTAGCTTCTACTTTCTTTGTTTTTGAAAGTGTTATATATAGACAGAATTACGGAACTCCTATGGGCTCTCCGTTATCTCCCGTCATCGCGGATCTAGATTATGCTGGAGGTAAGAGCTTTGTCTTTGATTCGGTTTCCGTTAACCTTTTACTATAGGTTTATTGACATATTATTGGCGGCTTCGGTTAGTTTCATTCTTGATATTTTTAATTCTCAATATCTTAGGCTTCAGTTCACTATGGAAGTAAGCGAGGGGGATGATAAATTGAATTTTTTGGATGTTACAGTGATTAGGGATAATGAATTGATAGAGTTCAATTATCACAAGCCTTTTTCGGGTAGATATTTGAATTTTTGGTTACAGCATTCAGTTTCTCAAAAAATAGGTACAATCGCGGGATTAGTTGATAAGATAGTTTCGCTTTCGAATCCTAAATTTCACTTTGATAATTTATGTTTCATTATTAAAGTATTGTTAAAGAATGATTATCTATTGAACTTTATATTTGAGAATATTAACAATCGTTGGAAGAAAATTATTATGGCTAGTAATAGGAAGAGTGTTGTTAATGATAATAGTTGAAGCAATGCAGCCTTCGTGATTAACTGTTCCTTTCGTTCGTGGTATTACTGAGAAATTAAGCAGATTAAATAGCGAGCGTATAAGGGTATCGTTCTATAGTACTAATAAATTGCGAAAATTCATTAGGGTGTATAAGGACCCTTTACCGCGTGACAAGAAGTCGAATGTTGTTTATAAGATCTCTGTAAGAATTACGATGCAAGTTATGTGGCATAGACGTGTAGACAGCTAAGATCAAAAATCACGGGGCATAAGAACCACCTCTCATAATGTCATAACGGAGCATCAGTTACAAGAAAGCTATGATTTCGATTGGGACAACGTTACAATACTGAACGAGGAGCCTCACTACAGAAAGAAATTGATTTCGGAGATGATATTCATCGGGAGACAGATGCACGAATTCAACTTGCAGACGGATATGGAGGGGCCCCCCAAGGCCTATCTCCCGATCATAGATAAGCTATAAAGACTAGAGTTGTTGTCATGCCTAGTCAGTCAGTGTCGTTCGTACGCAGTAATGAATCTTTCTGACGTGATTTTTGATTACTTTTTAACTTTCATTTTCATGGAATTGATTAGTGTCTTAATGTTAAATTTTTCCATTTCTTACCTTGAATAATACTAGCTAAAACTAAGTATCTCACTGTGTCTGATACTGACTGATCAAAATATCAAGAACTGGTTTTTGAATAATTCATAGTAATTTGTAATATAGTTTGTGATTTGTGATCAGGATGAGCGTCCTTATTTTCGGGATAATTAATTATAATCTTAAAGCTTTTTGATAAGTTTTTCATATTCTTTCCAATATTTCCATCATTTTCTTATTTTTGTTCATTTTTCTTTTTTCTTTTTCTTTTACTCTTTTTGGACTTAATTCTGGCATTTAAATTCTCGAGATAGGGGAGCTCACCATGACAGGATAATTTTTAATTACAATTTATTTATTAGTTTGTATTGTCTCTGAGGAAGGCTTAAAAGTGAGCCAAAACATGTAAGCGCGTTTTAGAATAAAGAAGTTTCACATTTCACAGATGTATTATTTGCGCGACGTCTTCTGCGCTTGACTCCTACTGTCCGTATCCTTTCCAGTTCTTTGATTTACTATATAAGGAATCTTGGTTAGTTTGATTTGTTATACGGATATAAGTTTTAATAAATTGTAATAGTGTACCCCTCCCCTTAATCCAGAATAGTATAAATCATGTTAAAACGCAACAGTTTACGAAATGTTTAATTGTTTACGATTTTTCATGTTCGTTATATAGTACCTCCCTTTCATAAACTCGAGTAGCAAGAATAGTTAAATAGAAGTAGAATTTTATCGGAAAAAAATTATAAACTAACATTTCTTTTCACGAAAGTCTCGAAAGGCCATCAGAAAAGAAATGCATATGTTCGAGACTTGAGACTTGTGGAGAAAATATGTGGAAAAAATCGAATAGTTGCAAAAGGCACGTTTTTCACTTATAAAACGAAAGATATTGATTGTATGAAAAAAATCGGTATAAAAAAATGTACGTACTCGAAATAACTACAAAATGAGACGTAGAACATTAAAATCGATCTATCAATTCAGAAGAAAAAAAATAAACACCTTTTGATGAAAAAGCCCTTTTTTCACTCGCTTTCTGTTCATTTAGATTTAAACGCAAAGCTTTGAAATTCTCGTAAAATGCCCTCGTAATGATGAACAAATCAAGCCTGATATGTTTATTAGTCTTTGCAAAAAACCATTTGTTCACTAAAAACCTGTCTGGGGGAAATTTAATTTTTTCATCTTTGAGCAGTCACACAGCAATTTACAGGAGTGATTTTTCTTCTTCAAGAGTTGCACTATCACATACACTTAATAACAAAACGATTTTTTGCACTTAAACTATTATAAAACGACTTTAAAAATCTATACCTTTTTCCGTATAAAAAAATGGAAATAATTTCATTTTTAATATACATCATATCAAATAGCCGTGTGAAGTATTCGAAATCTGACATTTTTCTACGAATTTAAAAAAAAAGATTACCCTCCAATTATTAGGAGCCAAAATAATAATTTTTTTCCATAAATCACTGTAACTCTAGTTTTTAAAATTAAAAGTTCCGTCTGGCATCAATTTGTCAAGGAAGAATTGAATTTGCTGTTGAAAAATTCTCGAATTTTTTGCTACCGAAAAAGTTTATTTAAAACTATTAGAAAGTTGAAGAACGCGAGCGATGCAGTGCGGAGTGAGAGAAGCAGGGTTGAAAAAAAAAACGTGTTTTAAAAAAAAATATTCAGTTTTTTTTTATTTAAAACATTTTTTTAATGTTTTATGTATGTTTTAAAGGGAGCGAAGGCTGAAGTTAATCAAGGTCGATATTACAGGTTTTCATTTTTTATGTATAAGATTCTTATGCCCTCTGAATTAATATGATCATGCAGGAAATTCGATTAATTATCGATATTTTTATCCGTTTCCTACATTACCATCTTAGCAGGGACGAAAACGTGTATTAGGGTCGGTTCCACAGATGTAAGATTTATTTTATTTTGGAAAATTTTCCAATTTTAGAATTGAGAAAAAAATAAACCGTAATTGAAGTTAATCTTATATTTGTAGAATCGGGCCTTAGAAATACAGTTGTATTATATACACATGCAATGTAGGCTGTGTTCCAACATATGTCATCAGTACTAAAAGTCTGTAATATACATAAAGTACAGATTTTTAATTAATAGTTATATCGATACGAAGCCGTAGTAGCACTTTTTTCTTACATCCAATGCCATTTTAGGTTATGATAATATATTATCAATAAATGAATATGACATTGCACATACATAATGTTACTCTTTTTGCTCTGTCTAATAAAAAAAAATAGATACTTATAGTACTTACCTATGTACCTGGTACATTGGTATTATGCATATAATCTGCAATACACTCTTTTTTGATAATTTTATAATCAAACTGTTTTCTAAACAAAACTAATCTTTTAAGATTATTTTTATGGGAGGCCACATTATCATTCATGTTTCTCTTCCATTCGCCATTATGCAATGTCACATTTTTATTAATAGTGTCTTAAATAATAAATTTCATAATTTTGAATCCAAATTGATTCAACAACGTTTCAATGAAGGTAATTGTCAAGTTTTAAACTTAAATATTCATTATTAATTAAGTAAACCAAGTTATATGAGAGTAAAATGTAACTGGAGTGTCACCTTCTCCTCTAAATATTATTAAAAATATACTTAAAAAAAAATAATGTTTTAAATTGTTTAAAAAAAAGCATGTTTAATTTAATCTAATGTTTAAAACATGTTTTAAATATTTGTTTAAAAAAAAAGATTTTAAACAAAACAATCCTGGAGGGAAGCCGGCGCGCAGTTGAGTGGGGAAGATCCGCTCGGCGATTCACGCGTATTTGAATTCGTGTGCTAAAATTTGCTAAATTTACATTTACATTAGCAATAAATTGACCGAAACCTGATTTTTTTAAATCTGGGGTAGCTCAACGAGATATAAACAAATAGTTTAACTAAATGTTTCGCAAAGTAATTGTAATCATGAAATTTTTTGATTTATTACTAAAAAATCACATTTGAATATGGAGTGCATGTCTGATTAACAAATTTAAGTTACATTAACTATATTTCTTTATTTAACATGCTGTAAAAAGTGTCCAATTGGACAATTAAATGTACAGAATTATCAGTACAAAATTGTTGTTGTGAATTTAATTGCAGATGCAAATATGACATATGTAAACAAATAATAAATAACTTGCCAAATGTTGTGACTGTTGAATATAGTTGCAAAATATATTTTTCATGTAACACTAATTTACTTTTATATTTGCGAAAGTTAGTGTTATATCTTTAATAGTTGTGCTAACTTTTGGCAAATTATTAATTATTTGTTTATATATGTCATATTGGTAAAGCTCCTGTTTAAGAGAACTCTCCGATGACCTTGACCTTGTTATCAAAATAACCCTGAGTGATCTCCAACAGGTTTTAGCCGTCGCTCGTCCTTCGTTAAAAAGTTATGAACAAGTTTCGAAAATACGTCTTATTTCTTCTATACCATATCTCCTAAACCAATGCCGCCCCCCACTTAATTTTTGCAGGAAATCACTCAGGACTTTATTTGTACGAGAAAAATGTAATTAGACAAAATGTTGAGTATCCGCGATGTAAAATCTGTCTCAATATACGTGCTCCTTTGCAGGAGCGGAGAGGGGAGGAGAGTCGAAGGTGAAAGTCGTGCGCCCCTGAAGCAGGGGGGTAAGAATCAAAGGTGAGAGTCGAAAGTGAGAGTCATGCATCCCTTTGCAAAGGGAGAGGGAGGTGAGAGTCCTGCGCCCCTGAAGCAGGGGGAAGGGAGGAGGTGAGAGTGGAAGGTGAGAGTCGTGCGCCCCTGAAGCAGGGAGGAAGGGGGGTGAGAGTTTCATGTAAAATCATGAAAAATCATAATATATATTTTAAAGTGAATTTTTGTTTCATGTAGTAGAAAAGAGACTTTATTTTTCAAATTTTTTTCAACTTTTTAACGAAGGACGATCAACAGCCAAAATATGTTGAAAGTCACTCAGGATCATGACCTTGATAACATACAACATATCAAGGTCTAGATCATCGGAGAGGGTTCTCCTAAACAGGGTTCTCCTAAAGGAGTTTTATCGTCATATTTGCATCTGCAATTAAATTCACAAAAACAATTTTTTACTGATAATTCCGTATATTTAATTGTCCAATTGGACACTTTTTACAGTATATTAAATAAAGAAACATAACTAATGTGACTTAAATTTGTTATTCAGACATGCGTCCCATACTCAAACGTGATTTTGTAGTAATAAACCGAAAAAATAAAAATTCAAGAAAAAAAACTTTTTTAAACTAAAAATTTCATGGTTACAATTCGAGATTTTTTTACAGCAAATTCAATTCTTCCTTGATAAATTAGTACCAGACGGAACTCTTAATCTTAATTCAGACGCGAGATTTTCTAACAATTTAAATATATCTTATATATATTAAATATAATTATTAAATATATATTTTCTAACAATTCAATGTANATATAATAAGATTGAATTTTTTTATAATAAGTTTATTATAAAATAATAGATTTAGAATAAAATGATTTTTAATTTTTATTCATAGAAGAAATTAATATGTCTTGTTCTCGTAACTTGTTATCGTAAAATTCGTAAGAACTTACAACCAGTATTCTAATTTTATGCGTATGTATCATAAGACATAAGCTTATTCGTAAATATTTACGATTTCTTGTGAATCTTATGGCTAGTAAAAAGCTGTCTGTAAAAATATCGTATAAAGATATAAACACTTCAAAATTCTTATAAATCTTACGAANACATATATATATATATATATATATATATATTGTATATAAAATTTAAATACATATATAATTAATAGAATATAGAAAACTATACAAATTTTATTTAACACATCTTTTAAGTTTTCATATATTTTATTGTTCCGACGACAATTACTTACGCATATGAGCATGGATTACATATGTACGGAAGCGTTAATAATTAATTCTGGAAAATGACATGTTGTAATATAACTTTATTACACATGATTAAATTTGTAAAAAAATAATCTTTAATTTGGTAAAAAAAAATTTGAGAATTTAAAAAATTTTTCGTGATGGAGGTTGTTTTGTTAATAAAAAAATAAACAAAATTAAAAATATTAAAAAGGTACTTATAAGGTAGTATACAAGAAAGGCAAGGAGCCAATAACGTATGAAAGAATTTTAATTTAAATAAGCAAAATTAATACAAAACAATTATAACAAACAAACGTTTCAATTCCAATCGAGTCATTTTCAATGTAATTTTAAAATAATATAAACATCGTTCTAAATTAAAAATCTATACATGGTCTTACAATATTATTACAATTCTTTAATATAAAATTTTTCCTTCTGTGTAATACGAGTCTTTTTTATCAAGAATTAACAAAGTCATAACAAAATTCTGGAAAAGTAACCGTGAACAAAAAAAATTAATATTAATTACATAAAAATTAGTAATATGATAATGTACTTTAGTAAATATATTAAGAGTCCAATAATATACAACGAGAAAAAAATATAGACTGTAGTTCATTTCGTGGTACAATATAATAGTCTTTATTTAATAAGTTATTATAAGCAAATTTGCAAAGGTAACAAGCATCTGACTTGCACGATAATCAAATAACGAAATGTCAAGCAGAAAAATATTATCGAGAACGAAAAACGGCAAAATAGGGGGGAAAAAAGGAGAGAAGATGTTAGAAAGGAGAAAGAGAATGTATAATGTCAGAATACAATTCCGGCAAAGACTCCGTGTCATTCTGTCTATTTATTCCATGTTTCTGTTTTTTAATATGGACCATTTCAGATATCAACCTTTTATTATATGAAGGCTCTGCATCTAATATATTTACTTTATCCCATTTAAAGTTATGATTCTCCTCAATACGATGGTTGGAAATCACTGATGGGGATTTTGAACTTATATTGATATCAGAAACATGTTCATGCAATCTGATCTTTAATTGTTTTAATTGTTTGTATCCAACATAACTGACATCACAATCCTCGCAAGATATTCTGTAGACTACATTTTGATTACAATTTTCTGAACGTGTTCCAAATCATCCTTTCCTCTCTTTATGAAACTTCTTAATAAACAAAATTTTATTAATTTTGTTTACTTAATTTCTTAATAAACAAAAAATAAACAAAATTTTTTTATCTATAACTTTAAATTACTCTTGAAACCTTACAACTTTTGTTTAAAAACTTTTTTTTATCTTTTACACTTCCGACGATATTCGCTTTGAAAGAAAAATACCTTTTCTTTTAATGGATTGTTTTATCCCTTAAACATGAATTAGCGCACGTATAAAAAAATACGTATCTCTTAGATTTTCGTTTTAACAACATATCTCATGGAAAATCAAATCCGTTCCGGACAGTTGTGGACCATCTCTTGTTAGTAGACCTAACTTTCCATAGAAAATGAACACGCTCCTGGACAAGGGGAAATGTAGAGTGAATCACGCTTCGCATAGAAAGTCAATCGTCTCTTAGCAGAGGGCTGTAGAATGGACCTCGCTTTGCTTGAAAAATTGGTCGGTCTTTAGCAAGGGGTGTGCAATGGACCTGCTTTAACTTTAAATATCTCAGAAACTAAAAAATGAAAGGCCATTGCCTAGTTGTTAAAGCAGAATATTTAGGATTATAACCTTTACAAAATAAGGTCATTGGAGCTAGATTCTTTATTTATAAAACCGATAGACCTTACGTACTGATATGTTTGTTTGTTTTTAGGTGAACGGAAAGGATGTTTCAAACTCTAGTCACGAGGATGCAGTACGCTGTTTTCAATCGGCTCAAGAGCCAATTATTGTAGAGGTCCTTAGACGACCATCCAGTGAACAGGTGCCTCACACGCCGTCCAAGGTACACGAAAATATCACGCGTCAAGATAAGAATGAGACGACGATCGAAAGAAGTATGACAAATGAACAAATGTGTAACAATGACGTCAACAAACACAATATGACATGCAATGTGATATCTACTTCAGTTCAAACGGATTGGGCTGGACTCATAGAAGTGGAGGAATTATTTCCGGTTCCTTTCGTCGTTGAAGAACAAGCAAACGACAGTTTCGAGGATTTTCTTACTCACGACATCGATTTTGAGGTATTGTAAATTTAAAATTATTTAACAACCGAATTTAATTTTTTAAGATTATGAAATATTAATTAAAAATTTTATTTATCTCACTGATATAGTCAGTAATAATAAAATAACACAATTCAACACTTTTATGGGACCTGAATAAACGAAGCGTCTTTCGATGGATTTTTGTTTGCTGAAAACGAATCCGATCGTAGAATTAGCCTAAAAATACATCAGGTTTCCGAGAAAATGAAGTAAAATATGTTAAAATTGGCATTCTTGGCCATTTTTTTTTACAGTCAAAGTAAATTTCTTTCGATATATTTTTAAAAAGATAAAACCTTTGATTTCGTTATCGATTGGTATATTATGATATATTGGTGTACTGATTATAAATATGATCATGAAAATTACTGACAAGGTCACTTTCAGAGTCAAATATAAAAAAGGTATTTTTTTACATTTTTCATATTTAATCTTGAACATGATACTGCCACCAATTTTCATGGCTATATTCTCTATCAGCATACTAAAATGCAGCAATATACCAATTGATATCAAAATCAGAAGTAGCCCACTTCGTCCCCCAATCCCCCTCAGAAATAAAATGGGTAATTTTTTAAGTATATATCGACAAAAAAGGAGATAGCGCCGATGATTTTGACCTTGACGTATGTTCAAGATCATTACTATAAGTAATCTCGAATTAATTGATAATCGTTCTTCGTTTAAAAGTTGTTGACAAAAAAAGTTTAAAAAATAGCATCTCATTTCTGCTATACGCTACAACGCTAACAATTACTCTATACCCTTCACTCTGCTTACGTAATAACTTTCCACAAAGCGTGGGAGTACACGACTTTCTATGCGAAAAGACTCCCACTTCCTTATTTCTGTTTTATATGGGGGAGGAAAGGGATGGAATTCTCTTTGCATGGAAAGTCGTATTCCCTTAATCGATCTATCTCATACCTCTCATTCTGCCTAGAGTTATGTGACTTTTCTCATTTAAAGCAGAAAATAAGGGGCTTGTACTAGGTCATTATAATAAACGAGCTTTAAAGATGTAAACATTAATCCTTTATTCTTTTTCTATCATTTCACGGAACGTTTCGACCGTACATAGTCTTTCTTCAGTCGTATTTATATTTATTTAAAAATAAATAAAAAAACCCTTAACAATAATTATAAGAACATATTAAAAACCTTATAAATTAATTTCGGTAACGGTATACAAAAGTATTAATCGGATCAACTCATCTACAATCACAATATGCGTTACTAACTCAACCATGTTATTGATATATATTTGACTGAGTCAAATTCTAAAACGTATATAAAATGTAGATCCAAACCAATTCTTCGGTTAACAACGAGAAAGGAATCAGAAAAGACAGTCTAGTCATAAGTACAATGGTAATAATATTTCTAGATGTATAAGATGGTTATATGTTCGAAAGACAAACGTAACTTCCACTTGGTGCAGAACGATTAAATAGCTAATAAAAATTACAACTATTATTAAAAAATGTCACAGCGTTGTACATATTGTATTACATTTTTCAAACAGTTGTGTTTAACAAAATTAAGAAACTTTAATGTCGCAGATTTCCGTAAATCAAATTTAGCAGTTTCATGGAATTTAAAAGTTTAAAAAGATAATATTGTTAAATGTCGCAATACACAAATTGTTCCAATAATACAATCACTTACAATAATGCAGTAATCAAATTGTAAGATCTTATTACGCTTAATCCTTCCTTCCTTAACTTCATATTTTTACAACTTTAAAGAGTTCTCGAGTTCTCTTAACAATGATGTGAACAATCTTCATCATACAAACAATAAATGCTGTTGCTATTGTGCGACAGTGTCGGACGACCAGAGAGACACATACTACATATACTAATATTTTTGTTGTTAACAAAGTCGCTCAACAGACAAACATACTGTCAGCGACAGATTCAGTATCCTTCTTTAAATTTATACCATTAATCTGCTCTTTAATATGTAATGTTTTCGAAATAAGTCTCTTAATATAATTCATTTCTGTATCTAATATTTTTATATTCTTTCAATTAAAGCTATATAATATAACGAATGCTCTGTTACAACAGAATGTCTGGATGAATCTACTTTTTTATTATTAATATATTCATTTACTCTTGTGTTGAGCCTTTTCTTAGTCTATCTCACATGTTTTTATTGTTAAAAAATTTTTTTATTTTTTTATTTTCTTTATGTATTCCTATAAATTTGTTTGACTTATTAATGCACTTGTAACCTACATCAAAGACCGTTTTACTAATCAAACGTGGCGGATGTAACACCGTGGATAAAAGGAAGCACGAAAAATTTTTCCTTATTAGTATTTTCATGCTTATTGTTCTGCAAATTTTTATGTGCAATCCTTGGTAAGAGAAGTTTTTTGACTCTCGAGTTGAATATTATTTCTAACGGATATCCATTATTCAGAAGTACTTCCATAACCATTTCCAAATTTTTTTGATAGAATTTTGGTTGTGAAAGTAAAATTGTTCTATCAACCAGACTATATATGGTACCCACCTTATGACATCATGGATGGTTCGACAAATAAGATAAGTATTTACCCGAAAGTCTTTTTCTGAAATCCACATTTATTACACCATCCTCCACTATCAACAATAGGTTAAGAAATCTTATTCTGTGATTCTCTTCATGTTCTATTGTAAATTATAATCATTTAGGTATGTTATTGAAAGTCTTAAGAATGGATGACACTAAATTAGATGGAACAGCCATGATTATGTCGTCCACATATCAGAAATAAAAGTTGACATTGATACTTAGCATATTCGAATTTATGAAGGCCTTCTCCTCAAGATCCCGCATGACTAAGTCAGCCACAATAGGTAAGAGTGGAGATCCCATCGAGATTCCAAACTTGGTTATAGGTTAAAAATTATAACACAGACGTTGAGAATGAAATTTTATCGTTACACAAAACAACATCGTTTTGTAAAATGAATTCTAATGTAACTTTCACTCATGCGGATAAAAGGAACGGCACGGTTACATTAGATAGAAATGAGTATATCAAAAAAATGGAGGAGTTATTGCATGATACGTACATCGTTGTTAAAAAGGATCCCATTAAAACAATTGAAAGAAACTTGCATACCATGTTAAAAAAATGGTTGGACAGCAAATACATTTCTAAAAAGACACAATTATCCCTTCGTTCCTCTGATTCCTGTCTTCCTTTGGCATACAGCCTTTATAAAATTCACAAAGACAATCATCCGCTCAGAATTATTATCTCGTCCATTAACACAGCTTTGTATCCCTTGGCTGTGGTCTTGCATAAGACAATTGTCAAAAATATACTACAACATCCGAGAGGATCGCCTAATAGTTTCGATCTCTTTTTAAGCAGCTCTTTTTAAGCAGCTTTCTGGAAAAGGAATCAATGAGTTTCACATTTTGATTTTGTTAGATATTATATCTTTATTTATTAATGTTCCTCAGGATCTCATAATTAACAGATCAATAAACGGTGGCAATATATAGAAAATAATATTTCAATTCCTAAGATCGAATTCATGAAGGCCATCGAGTTTGTATTGTCTTCCACCTATTTTAAATTTAACAAAGTCATATCCAAATAAACGTATGGAATCCCGATGGGATCTTCACTTTTACTTATTGTGGCTGACTTAGTCATGCGGGATCTTGAGGAGAAGGCCTTCATAAATTCGAATATGCTAAGTAGCAATGTCAATGTTTTATTTCCGATATGTGGACGATAATTATGGCTGTTCCATCTAATTTAGTGTCATCTATTCTTAAGACTTTTAATAATATACATAAACGATTATAATTTACCATAGAACATGAAGAGAATCACAGAATAAGTTTTCTTAACCTATTGTTGATAGTGGAGGATGGTGTAATAAATGTGGATTGGTTTCAGAAAAAGACTTACTCGGGTAGGTACCTATCTTATTTGTCGAACCATCCATGATGTCATAAGGTGAGTACCATACCATATATAGTCTGGTTGATAGACCAATTTTACTTTCACAACCAAAATTCTATCAGAAAAATTTGGAAATGGTTGTGGAAGTACTTCTGAATAATGGATATCCGTTAGAAATGATATTCAACTCGAGAGTCAAAAAACTTCTCTTACCAAGGATTGCACATAGAAATTTGCAGAACAATGAACATGAAAATACTAATAAGGAAAAATTTTTCGTGCTTCTCCTTTTATACGGTGTTACATCCGCCACGTTTGATTAGTAAAACGGTCTTTGATGTAGGTTACAAGTGCATTGATAAGTCAAACAAATTTATAGGAATACATAAAGATAAAAAAGAATTTTTTGACAATAAAAACGTAGTGTATAAGATTTCAACGATTGCGACGCTTCTCATGTGAGATATACTAAGAGAAGACTCAACACAAGAGTAAATGAATATATTAATAATAAAAAAGTAAATTCATCCAGACATTCTGTTGTAACAGAGCATTCGTTATATTATATAACTTAGTTGAAAGAATATACAAATATTAGACACAGAAATGAATTATATTAAGAGACTTATTTCGGAAACATTACATATTAACGAGCAGATTAATGGTATAAATTTAAAGAAGGATACTGAATCTGTCGATGACCTGTATGTTTGTCTGTTGAGTGACTTTGTTAACAACAAAAATATTAGTGTATGTAGTATGTATCTCTCTGGTCGTTCGACACTGTCGCACAATAGCAACAGCATTTGCGATTTATTGTCTATATGATGAAGATTGTTCACATCATTGTTAAAAGAACTCGATTTAAAGTTGTAAAAATATGAAGTTAAGGAAGGAAGGATTAAACGGAATAGGACCTTACAATTTGATTACTGCATTATTGTAAGTGATTGTATTATTGGAACAATTTGTGTATTGCGACATTTAACGATATTATCTTTTTAAACTTTTAAATTTCATGAACTTTCTATATTTGATTTACGGAAATCTGCGACATTACGGTTTTTTAATTTTGTTAAACACAATTGTTTGAAAAATGTAATACAATATGTACAACGCTGTGACACTTTTTAATAATAGTTGTAATTTTTATTAGCTATTTAATCGTTCTGCACCAAGTGGAAGTTACGTTTGTCTTTCGAACATACAATCTTATACATCTAGAAATATTATTACCATTGTACTTATGACTAGACTGTCTTTTCTGATTCCTTTCTCGTTGTTAACCGAAGAATTGGTTTGGATCTACATTTTATATACGTTTTAGAATTTGACTCTGTATAACATGGTTGAGTTAGTAACGCATATTGTGATTGTAGATGAATTGATCCGATTAATATTTTTGTATACCATCACCGAAATTAATTTGTAAGATTTTTAATATGTTCTTATAATTATTGTTAAGGGTTTTTATTTATTTTTAAATACAACTGAAGAGGACTAACTACGGTCGAAACGTTCCGTGAAATGATAGAAAAAGAATAACAAAGGATTAATGTTTACATCTTTATTATAATGATCTGATAGAAGTCCCTTATTTTATTGTGTAAAATTTATACGAACGGTTTACCTAATATTTTTATTGTAATTAAAGCAGGAAAATGATGACTAACTTTGATTGTTAATAACTTTTTAACGATCAATGATCGATGGTTAAAACTTGTTGAAGGTCACTCAAAGTCATGACCTTGACAGCTTATGTAAAGGCCAATGTCATTTCGGGGTTACCTATATAAATATTTATCGTATTATCTCTTATCAATATAACAAATTTATATTTGTGTAATATGATTCTTCTCATATTCTGTGACAGTATTCGCGAGTGACGTCTCAAACCTTCGTGTGCTTTATTATATTTTTCACATAAATGAACTCCCTTGCGGGATGACTCGATAACCAGACAGATTTCTTACTGAATATCAGAGCTTCTACGCAAATATAAGTTGGGCGCCATGCACAAAAGAGCGTGCCATTCTTTTTTGATAATTTTATTTATTACGATATTTATATGTAATCACAATTCGCGACGGAAACAGGGATGGGTCAGCAGGCCTTATAAGCAGGAAAATTGTCGGAAGATGAAAGAAATGAGCTGCTAGAATAACACAGAAACAAAAAAATAAATAACATGTGTATTTCGAGACATTTGATTGTAGATAACTTTAAGTTTATTCTATATATGTCAAGCCTTACAGATTCGGTATCTGTGACAAAGGAACGATAGAGTCGATTGTACTGACACCGCATTAGATGTGAATAAAATCTGAGCTCTCAAAATTATCACGCAAGAAAGACCAACATTCGCGAGAATTGCATGAAAAATAAAGTCTATCGCCGGTATACAATGAACTTAAACCTGACAAAGAAATGACATTAGTGACCAAAGTCGATTACCTTGACGCGAATCGGAGAGGATCTCTAGCATGGATTACAGTTATCCGGAGTCGCAACAAAAGTCTCAACTGGCAAATATCCAAATGAAATGATATAAAGTGACTCGACTGTGGCAAGAGAGCGAGTGCCAGTTGGCAATCAGTATTTCTCTCAAAAAAAGGGCGCTCGGGCGGACACACGTGGCTTGTAACTTGCTAACTTACACGACAGATTAAATCGGTTGCTCGAAATATCAGAAGCCTTAACGCTCAATACCAAGAACCTCGCGATCGGCGACAAGGATGGCAATGTTTGTCTCACCCAATGACTCCTCGTACAATATCCTTGAAACGAATCTTAAGCTTTGCTCTCGATAACCCGGTAACTCTGGGAGATCATGCGTCCTCTCATAATTTTCCTTTGTGGCTCGACCACAGTACGAGTGTCGGCCAGAATTTTTTCGTGGATTTACGCAAGCCATTCGGCCCCCCTCTAATCGGGGGTCATGTCACGCGCCGATTGAATAACCTTATTAATCACGCGGCCCCGCAAATCATACAGGTCCTCGCGGGCAAATCCTTGCGCTTCAAGGTGCGCAATATAATTTGAAGCGGGACTCTTATGTCGCCTGCAGCCTCTGAATTATTCGAGCTGGCTTGGAAAGTTCTGGCAAACTCCGCTACTGGCTCCGCATGAGGGTGTCTTTCTTCTTCTTAGTCGTCTACCTGTTCCGGGTGTCGTTACATCGTAAGTTTGTATAAAGGACCCCGCCATTTCCTTATGGAAATTGGGTTTCGGTCAAAGTCGCTAGATTTGGAGTATGTTATAGCTCTTAACATCCTGATGAAAAGTGGCAATGGGCACCAAGTCCAAAAATCGACGTATCTCGAATTACGAAGGTCGCAAGTATGCGCAATTCAGAATTTTGGCGGAAAACCCTGGTAACAATAGTTTGCTGAGTTCAATTGAATGAACTTGGACTTTTTGCGTTAAGATCGGTATGCATGTGACCTAGAACCATGCAGATTGATCTCCAGGATCCCCACCCGATGCCCCAGGTGCTCCAGATGCCTCAGGTCGCCGATGACGGGGGCGGTCCACGACTTTCTATATCTACGATTTTTGATATCTAATTCTTGCGATCATTGTGTATGTAGTGTAAGGACTCGAGAATGGTCCTTGCCCGATTCGGTGCCTCAAGTGACCCAGGATTTCCACGCACCATCCAATGCCGCTGGTACCTCAGGTCGCCGATGATGTGATTCCTCGGAAGCGTTCTACATCTTTGATGTCTACATTTTGCGATTTTTACGTGCGCATTTCATGGACTGAAGGATGATCCTCAAAGGTCTCTAT
>JAANIC010003539.1:277263-330851 GCA_017607545.1 Acromyrmex charruanus | reverse complement strand
TGCTATACAATATGTATATATTTATCGTAAAATAATAATAAGAAAACATACATATAGACGTTTCGACCTTTTTACATCAGGTCATCTTCAGTTTGATAAAAATTTAACGCAGATATTACATATCAATATCTTCTTAAAGATATCGACTTCATATCAAGATTCTTTCGCAGATTGAAATGATCATAATTCCTTGTGGAGAATGGATGTGTGTGTGTGTGTGTGTGTGTGTGTGTGTGCGTGCGTGCGTGTGTGTGTGTGTGTGTGTGTACAGGGTGATTCAGAAAAACTCCGTGTCCTTGCACAGATGTGTTCCTGGTTGAATTCTAAGACGACTTTTTTTTTACGAAAATTTTATTCGACGCTTACTTTTTGAGTTACTAAAGTTATCGAATCACAGGTCCCGTACAGAGGGTAAGCAGGGGCGGCGCCGGGATCACCGTCTGACGCGAGCGACCACAAAGGACACTCGTTGCAATCAGCTATCTATATAAGGACAAAGAGTTATTCTGTCTCACACAATAAATGCGCGCGCGCAAACACGCACGCACGGGATCAGATTCCTGTCCACGCCATTGATTCTGGATAACGCTAAGACACACACACACAAACACACACGCGCGCGCAATGTGTGTTTCGACCAATCAAACTCCATGCAGTTCATATTGGGAAAAATTATAAATGTAGGGGGGTTAGTTGAATAAAGGAGTAAGAATAATCGAGGCTACATTAAAAACAAAATACACGAGGTATGCGTAAAAGTGTCTGAGTACGCAGCAACGACTGCTGCTAAAGTCTGCTGTAACATCTTGTTGCGAATACATCTATAATAGAAGTTTTGCCACAATTTTAAAAAATCGTACACCTAAGTAAATATTTTTACATATGAAAAGAAGAGCGTAAAAACCACCGCACAAGATATTGTTTGTGATATTTATAATTAAATGTATTGATTATTATAATTAATGTAATGATCATTAATAAAACATTTCGGTCACAATCTGGCCATCTTCAGTAAATTCACAATATTCTTAAAATGCAGAATTACATATAGCTGATATTAAATTCAACCGTTGTGTGATATAACTATATATAAACATGTTCTTTCATCATGTGAAGGTGCCTCGTACAACAATGTTGCAACGCCAATTGTCATATTACGAAATATGTAGAACAAGAATTTCCAGATTCTAATTTAACAAATTATCCTATCATTAATATCTTCTAGTCAAAATGTATGAGAATAGAATTGTTATTTGTTTTACAGCAAAAAAATGATGAATCTCAAGTACATCCTTTACACAGATGGAAATTTGTCGTGATATTGTGTGTTATTATTTGTCATATCATATATGTTATCACTATTTATATATATAAGTCAAAAGTTTAGAAAGTTTTAGAATTATTTATTAAGTGTGAGAGAGATCTTTCTTAAGAAGAGGCAGATAAACATCAGGCAAACCTTCAATATCACTTTGCTTATTGATACCACTTATTTGGCCTTTAATGTATATCATTTCAAAAATCATTTCTTCTTTTTATTAATGATTGTTCTGTGTTTAAAATTCTTATATTATCCCAATCCAATTCATGCATCTCATTCAACTGGTGATGTGACACCACTGACATCTCAGAGATGGATCTTCTTATGTCAGCCTTATGTTCTTTTATTCGAGTTTTTAATTTCCTTTTTGTTCGGCCAACATAAGAAGACTCACAATTTAAACAATTTATTTTATAAACTCCACGATGGTCCTCTTTACGCAAAGGATCTTTTCCAGTTTTTATAAATCTATTCATTTTTATTTATAGATTTATAAGCGATATTAAAGCTTAGAGCCTGAATATGTGAAAGTTTTTTAAATTTTTCCGATACTTTACTTAAATATGGTATTATGAAAAACATTTTTTTTGAATTAGAATTAAAGTCGCTTTCGTTATTGTTGTCTTCACGATTTTTATCTAAATTAGTTCTAGTTTCTAAAGTTTTAATTTTATTTTTTATTGTTGAAAAGATGAATTTAAGAGGATAACCATTCATTAACAGAGTGTGAATTAAATCAGAGATGTTTTTTTCGTGAAATTTTGGATGGGATAAAAGCAAAATTCTATCTAATTGCCCGATGATTGCCCAATGATTTTATGTACTAACAGATGATTCGAAAAATAATTTAAATACGAGGCATGTCCAGAAAGTAAGTGTACTGAATTTTTGTAGGTTGCAAAAATTTTTATTTGAACCAAAACATGATCTGGTTACATTAGTACATATGTAAGCTATTTTTCGACATAGTCATTCCTCTCAATGCAGGTGGTGAACCGGGGTATTAATTTTTTGATGCCTTCCTCGAAATAGTTTCCCGCCAACCCCTTCGTCCACTTCTCCACCTCCCCCTTCACCTCCTCGTCGGTTGAAAACTTTTTTCCACCCAAGTTTCATCTCCAGTAACGATGGAACGGAGAAATTCATCTCCATGGAGTTTGTAGCGTCTCAAAAACTCTTGCCCGGCCTCCACTCGATTCAACTTGTGTTGGTCTGTCAGCTGTTTTGGGACCCACCTCGCGGATAGTTTCCGATATCCGAGGGTTTCTGTGATGGTTTCATGTAGCAGAGATCTGGAGATTTGCGGAAACATCGCAGAAAGTTCATCCACAGTCAATCTGCGATCGTCACGGAGCGCATTTTCGATTTTTTCCACAATGTCGTCAGTCAGAATTGAAGGTCTTCCGCTTCTCTGATCATCATGCACAGACGTACGACCGTTTTTAAACTCGCGACACCACTTGAACACACTCGTACGATTCATACCTTTATCACCATATGCAGTTTTTACCTCATTATAAACCTCAACCGGAGTTTTTCCCTTCCAAACGAGATAACGGATGACGCTGCGTATTTCGCACTTGGCGGGAGATTGGATTGACATTTTTCACGAAACCTCTTGTCGCGTCGACAGTTTTCAACGTACTGACCTCGGACCGGTCTCGTTGCGGAGGGGAGGAATCAGGCTACGCGGCAATGTAGCCAACATGTCGAAAAAAAAATCCCTCCGACCGTGAGAGCCTCAGTACACTTACTTTCTGGACATGCCTCGTATCTCCCTGAATTAGTAGATTTTTTTATAAATATCAAAGATAATTCTTCCTTCTTGTCTCATTAGTTTTACGTCTAAAAAATTTATGCCGTTTTCATCGCCAAAGTCAACTGTGAATCTAAGCCTTTCGTGATATGAATTAAACAATTCCAAAACATTCTCCACTTTGTCTTTATGCACTGCTAACACAATGTCATCAACATAACGGAAATAAAAAGACGAGATAATATTATTAGTAGTAATAATTTCTTGTTCTAAGTCTTGTAGAACAATATTCGCTAATATAGGGGACAATAGAGAGCCCATTGGCATGCCAAAAATCTGTCTAAATATTTTTTTATCGAATTTAAAAAATGTAGAGTTAATTATAATCATAATTGCTTTAATAAACTCATGTAAAGGAATCGAAGTCTTGTTTTCAAGTTCCACCTACGTTCAATGGTTTTTAATACTGAATCAGTCGGAATGTTCGTGTACATCGAGACCACGTCGAATGATATCATACTGAAGTTTTTATCGATTACCTTTCCATTGAGTTTATTTACAATATCGAAACTGTTTTTTACATAACTGAAATTCTTTTTATTATTATTGTCTATAATTTCTTTTAAGAAGGTCGCCAGTGGTTAAAAAGCACTGTTTATGCAGCTAACTATCAATCTTAGCGGATGATCTTCTTTATGAATTTTTGGCAGTCCATAAGAACTCGAAAGTTCGCCGTCCGATACATACAATTTTTTGTATATGTTTAGATCAATGTACCTCTTGTTTTTCCAATTTTTTAGTAACTTACTAATTTCCGTTGTTATTTTGTTAGTGGGATTTTTATTTATTAAAATGTATGTGCTCTGATCATTGAGAATCTCATACATTTTCCCTATGTAACTTTCACGATTCATAATTACTGTTGTATTACCTTTCATCAGCTCTAGTAATTAAAATGTCAATATTCTTTGAGATGATAAATATTTTTATTCTTAAAGTTTTTGTTTTACTATCCTATATGATTATCTAAGATATTTGATTTCTACTTAGATAGTAAGTGTAGTTCTTACTTAATAAAGTCCAACAGATTTTTTTTGTTTATGTGTCTTTGTTATCGTATATTGTTAATGTTTTTAAAAAATAAACGAATGGGGATAGACTAACCACAGCATGGAACTGTATGATTCATTTAGTTTCGTTTAGACGACTTTTATAGTACTTATTCAAAATTTTATTCCTATAAAGAGATTTTCCTCAGTGATAAATGTTATAAGTTTAGTTCCCTCACGTCCAATCTCGAAAACTAGACTCATTCGACGTGTTTTTGCACGAAATGAACAAATTTTGCAAAAAGAATTATTGTTTTGCCCTGCGAAGCGAATGTTTGTGTTTAAAATATATTTTTATAAAAGTTTTATTAATATGTAGCCAAAGATGTAACTTAAAATACATTAATCTTTATTTTAATAATCTTAGTCGAATTACCCCGATCCCGGGGTTAGTTGAATCAGATGGAATGCATTAGAAAAACGCATTTTTTTCATATTAGTTATCAGTTTTCTCTTATTATTAAAATATTATTAGGTAGTCAAGTGTATGTAGTAACTGGTAGAATTCATTTTTTTTCGATAAATCTCTTAATTTTGTCCATAAAAATTCGAAATTAAAAAATGAGTCTATTAGCCCCCGTCTCCCCTAAGTTAAGCTAATGACAGCGATATCTTAAATTTATAATGACTCAGCGAAAAATCATCGTATCGAGGTCGGTAAAAAAGCACTTTAAAGATGAAATTCTATACTTTCACATATTGTTTCATTAAGTGGTGACACCTGATTCACACCATGCACCATCGCAAAGTTGGACTTTTAATTATCAATTTTGCATGTTGTCACTTTGTCATCCGCCATTTTGAAAATAATGACCTAGTACAATTCCCATTCAAATAATCTTATAGTGGACATTGCGAGCTTCATTTTGCTTTTTTAAACATATTTTTATCTTCACTATTTAGAAAATTATGACAATTTGAAATTTGGTAAATTTTTCCCAAATTTATAGTGTACCGCTTTTTTTTAGAACTGAATACACACACACACATATATATATATATATATATATATATGTGTGTGTGTGTATGTATGTTTCAGTTCTACCATATATATATATATATATATATATATATATATATATATATATATATATATATATATATATATATATATATATATATATATATATATATATATATATATATATATATATATATATATATATATATATATATATATATATATATATATATATATATATGTGTGTGTGTGTGTGTGTGTGTATCTATTTTTATTATAATAAAAAAAATTCAATTAGCTTGTTAACAAATAGTTTAATTTTATACTATACTAGGATCTTACATTTCTAAGTTATAAGTTATCCGGTACTTAATAGTTAATTAAGCGAATGGTGTGAATGTTGCGATGTAAGTAACTGTATGTGTGTGTGTGCGACATTAGTGCGGGTCTAAATTACTAAATACAAAAGAAAAATGCTGTTAAAGTAGATGTTATGTAGATGTGTCGTGTGTGCGCGCGCGCGCGTGTGTTGTGTGTTCACGAAAATAAATTGTATCTAGCTAATTTCACTAACTTGTGCATGAGGAGGGAGGAAAAGAAATTTGGAAAAAAGGATACTGGGACTAAGAAAGGATGGGGGGAGAGAGAAAGAAAATTCGGTATAAGGGTCTATGGTGGTTGTCCGATTATTGCGCTTCTGATGCGCTCGGGATCTGAAAGTATTTGGGGGAAAGAGTTCGGTAGAAATTTGGAACTGAGAAAAGAGGGAAGATAATGAATGGGGATTACTGTGGTGAAAATAGTAACGAGGACGGGGAAGGGGGACTTCAGCTAAGAACTCCACGCTTGACATTGAGCGGGAGAAGCGGGACGAGAAAAAGAGGGATCATTGTATTGACTGTAATTGTATTGATTGTAATATGTAGGGAAATATTGTATTAACTGTAATGGTACCTCCTACTGTACAAATATTATTGTTATCATTACTATTGTTATTATTATTAGCTCGACTATTGCATATATCATTATTAATATCGTTACCTAAACTATTAGCGTTAATGTTATTGATATTAATATTATCATTATTTATATTATTAAAGTATAGATAGGCTTCGTTTAGAAGCCTCCCTGCGGCGTTGGGTGCGTAGGCGTTTAACTGCGCGGGAAAGGCGTATACGTGGTCGATCACTCACTACGTTTAAATAAAAAAAAACTGTTATTGTCAGGCTCTGCGTAGAAAAAAGGGAAGGGAGAAAGTAAAGTTCGCGGATTAAACGGACTTCTAAATAAAGGACACAGATTTCATCGAAGAAATCGATTAATGTGGGAGGATAAGGACAATGGATGAGCTGTAGAAGCGAAAAATTAAGAGTGCAGAAGCTGAAAGGGGAATTGTTTAAGATTTTTCCTAGAGAGTGATCTGGTAAGGTTCCCGAAGTAAGTAATTGAAAGGAGAGATTTACTGCTACTTTGCAAGTTTCGGCTTTTCAAGGATGACTGCCGGAGATCTGATCTCTGTGATTGTAGGACTCCAAGGGGAGGATTGACCCAGCAATTTAGAGGCTTCAGTCGAGTCACTTGACAGTAATAAGCGAACAAGATCGTTTGATCGGACTGATTGCGACTCATCACTAAAATCAGTAGAGCGGTATGGTTAAGGACCGGCAGAGTATCGGCTTGCTAAATAACTTGTATAGTCGCGAACCGGCAGAGTTTCGTATCGGAGATGGAGTTTGACTTATTGATGTTTGCGAAGGGTCTCCTTTTTATATTCGCGAGTTAGTAGTGTCGCGTACAGGCCTCGCGTATATTACTGATCTAATTTAGGATTAGGATTAAGAGTATTGTGAAATGAGATACTGGGATATGTGTCTAAAACAACTTTCGTCATCGACTATTTGCCGAATGCTCAATAGTTTAGAGCCACATGTGTCATTTATTACAGACAACTGCTGTTTCAGTTTATAATTCTTAATCTATTTACTACTTCTGTTCCTTAGGATAAAGTTCGTCTATTCGGTATTTGGTTCAAATATTTAATCCAACAACTTCGTCCCGAGTGGATTATTAGTCTCTAAAAAGACGAATGTTATTCGACTCGTCACTATTGTAACTTCCTATGCTAGAAACAGATAGTCTTATCGATGTTACTTGTTAACAACTTTTATGGTGATGACGAAAATTCTATTTAAAGAAAAGAACTATGGAATCTGGACGTAACATCCCTTTATTTTTTATTAAATATACGTTTATTGAGTTTCGGATAGTATAAAAGTAAGTACACGAAAATGTAGAACTAGAAAGAATTATATTTCAATATAATAAATAGTAAAAATTTTATAATTTCTATTAGTCTTCGGAGATCGCTCGGCCAGGACGAATTTATTGCTTTAGAGCGAGTGTTGCATCATCTTCTAAATTAAATCCTAATAAACTTAATTATACATACTATAATACAATAATATTTATACATGTACAATCCTTTATGTCGATACTTATAATATTACTTATAATACTTATAATATTACTATTTTATATTGTTCAAATAATAAAATTTTATTTATTAGAAATTTAAAATGCCCATTATGGTCGAAGCTGTATCTTTATTGCTTTAAATAATTCAATCTTTAATTACTAATTTATATTGTATATGTACTTGCATATATATCATACTGTAGTATTTTTGAAATGCGTGCCAAATTGTTTCCAGATTATAAACGCAATTAAAATTACTCTAGTAATTGCGAATTAAATTGACAAGCAATTTTTAATAATTTGATGCTATAATCAAGCATTATCTTATAAAGATGTTGATTAAACTATTAATAAATATTGCGAAAAATATTTCCTCGACCGGGACTTGGATCCAGATCTCTTGTATTCTGTACGAGCGTCCATTAGACCATCGAGGCTTCAGCTGAAGTAATATTTTTATACACAATATGATATTATACTACAATATGATATATATGCAAGTACATATATACAATAGTATTGTATAAATTAGTAATTCAAGTTTGAATTATTTAAAGTAATAAAGATAACTTCGACCGTAATAGGCATTTTAAATTTCAAGTATTGATTGTTTTTCTCACATATGTGGTTTAAAATAAAGATTTTTTAAATTTGATTTATTAATTGTAAACTTAAAATATGTAGATTCTTAAAAAATGTCGATTTTCGATAATTCAAATAATTATACTTTTTGAAGTGATTCACATCGTACTATTTTTTTTTGTTAATTCAAAAATTTTGTTGTTCACTTTATTCATTTTGTTAAATAAAGATAAATGAGACATCATGCGCATAATGCATGAAACGGAATGCAACCTAAATCTATTACGATTGTGACATTATTCCACACAACATAGTTGTCTAAAAGATGTTTTAAGTATGTTTAGAGGACATACTACAACCTAATGCAGGAGTACTGTGGGACTTATTTTAATAAATATATTTGAAATACTATTTCTTCTTGAAATACTATTTACTTCTTTTTTATGTTTCTATATTTGATATTTTTTCATTATATCTATTTTCTAAAAAAATGTAAAGCCACTGAGAACTGACACAGTTGTACGTGTGTAGTCAAAAATAATGTCAATCACCAATTACAAACGTTTCGACTAAAGGATTATGTCATCTTCAGTGTAACAATTATTCATCGGAATCAAAATTGATGTGTTGTAACACAATATATATAAATGCTGTCAATGAATTAATGCTAGACTGTTATCCAAAATTAAGAACTTCATTATCGTCTGTTGTACTTAGCTAGATACCCAAACAAGAGTTCAGTCATTTAATTAAAATCGAGTTAGTGTATGAAATTTATGAACTTTTTATTGTAATCAAAGTATTAAAATTGATTGTATCAAATGGATAAAACTTACATTGTACTCAGCATAACGATGATCCGTTATACCGCGATGTAATTATAACAATGTTTTGAGAGCGTGTGATGGGACGTTTCATATTACGCAGTGTTTATAAGTATGAAAGTTAAACGGAATAAATTCCAACTCGACGATACAAATTTATAACTTATAAAACATGGAAATAAATGAATACCTACCAATAAGATCGACTATACAAATATATAATTTATAAAATAAGAACATATCCATTTTCTCAAAATTAAATCATTATATTGCGAATCCAACAATTCCATATCATTTTGCATTAAGTCCATTTTTTTGTTTTTTTATATGAATCACTTTCAAATTAGTCTTTTATTTAAGACCTTGTTCTTTGCCTAAAATTTTGATGTCATTCCAATTAAAATCATGATTGTGCTCAATTCTATGTTCTGTTATTACAGAGTGTTGTGTAGTGTTCCTATTTATGTGATTCCGATGTTCTTTAATACGTATCTTCAATAACCATTTCATTTGGTCTACATAGGAAGCATCACAATTTTGACAATTAATTTTGTACATCACATTAGAATGTAATAGTGACGGCAATTTGTCCTTTTGTGCTTTTATGAATATATTAAGTTTAATTCCTACGTAAGCCAAACGAACCATTCTGCTATTTTTAAAAAATCTCTTGAATTTCTCTGCTGAAAGCACGTAGGGTATAGTAAAGTATGTAATTAAATTGTTGTTAATTTTCTTTCGTTGTATGTTTCTTGTTAAGTTGTTTGAATTTGATGTGTAGCCTTTTTCTGATGCTTTCAAAAATCAGTTTTAAAGGGTAACCGTTAGTAACTAAGATATTAATAATGAACTTAAAGTTTTTCTCATGAAAAGTTGAATATGATAATAATAACACCCTGTCTATCAAACTCATAATTGTTCCCATTTTATAGTATCTCGGGTGATACGAAAAATAATTTAGATACCGTGCCGAGAACGCGAATTTGTAATATCAATCGTATATAAAATAATCATCCTTCTTTATTAAGGTTACATATAGAAAATTCAAACTATTGCCTCTTTCTATAGTAAAATTTAATCGAGAATGGTAACTGTTAAACATATTGGGTATGGGAATAAGTTTCCGCTCTTTTTAAATGAAAAAGATGTGTTTATTTAAACAAATCTATATAAGTGAGTTTATTCAAAGTATGCTCCTTCCGAAGCGACAACTTTCTCCCACTTTTCCGATAATAAACGGATTCCTCGAATGAAAAAATCTGGTTTGAAGCGATCCATTCATCAAGAATTTCCCACTTTACTCCTTCCAAATATTTCTTGACCGGTTTGGCAACGTGTGACCTAGCGTTGTCATGTAACAGAATCAGCTTGTTGTGCCTATTGTCCCATTCCGGTCGATTTTCTTTCAAAGCTTGGTTTAAACGTATCAGTTGTAGCCGATAACGATCGCCAGTGATGGTTTCGGACGGTTTGAGCAGCTCATAATATATAATACCTCTTTGATCCCACCAGATGCACAACATAATCTTCGAAGCATGGATATTTCGTTTTTGGCGTTGATGGACCTGGTTCACCTGGCATCACCCATGCCTTCAAACGTTTAGGGTTATCGTAGTAGATCAATTTTTCATCGCCAGTTACGATACGATGTAGAAAACCCTTCCTTTGTTGTCATTGACGAAGCATCTCGCAGATGACCAAACGTCTTTCCATGTCTCTCTCTTTCAATTTGTATGGCACCCAATTTCCTTCTTTTTGCACCATTCCCATTGCGTGTAGACGTTTTCCAACAGTGGATCTATCAACATTTAACTCTTTTGCTGCCAACCTATCGAGCGATAAACACGAATCTTCTTCGAGTAATGCTTGCAATTCTGCATCTTCAAATTTTTTCGGTGCACCTTCGCGTTCTTTGTCACGCACGTCAAAATCACCACTGTTGAATCGCCGAAACCGTTCTTTACAACTAGTTTTCGATGGAGCATGCTCACCGTATCTACGAGCAAACGATGCGTTTCCGCAGTACTTTTCTTTAAAATAAAATAATGGAGTAAAACTTCTCGCAAATGTTGCTTTTTTGGAATAAATTCCGACATCTTTAACGCAAAAAAAGTTACTCTTTGTTACGCTTCGAACGAATGCCATCTATTGGGCTCAAAAGTTTGGACACACACCTTTCAAAAACATGTCTTGCCGTTCTATCAAACACACGAGCAATGCTACTAACGACATCTTTCTGCAATGGGCGGAAACTTATTCCCATATCCAATATTTAATAAATTATCAATATTTTCTTCATGTATTGATAGTGCAATGTCAATTGTTATATTGATGAATAATTGTTACACTGAAGATGTCCTAATCCTATAGTCGAAACGTTTGTAATTAGTGATTGACATATACATCATTTTTAACTACACATGTACAACTGTATCGGCTCTCAGTGACTTTACATTCCTTTATAGATTTAATCTTTGGAGCCTTTTTTAATTTTAATTGTTTTTTTATTGTTTTTATTTTTTCATTATGTTTTTAAATAAATTTATAAAATCGTCGAAAATTTGGATTTTTTTCATTATTATATTTTCTATTACATTTTTAAATTTATTTGTAAAATGATTTTTTGTAAGAACATTGTAAAATATACTTGACGTTTTTTTACATTTGTAATTTAACTTAATTTTAATAACTTCAAATTCAATTTTCTTTATTTTATTATAAAAACGAGTAATAAATGTTGCTTTTAAATAAATTCGTTATGCAAAATACATTGTTTCTTCAATATTCACCAAAAAAATTATAGAAAAACCAAAAAAATGTACAAAAAATGTCGTAGAAAGTGTGATTTTAGACCAAGAATGCATTTTTTTCACGAATTTTTTTACACCAATCTTTTAAATTTGATTGTTTTCTCATTCAGCAATCAAGATTACATCATTTTCAGACAATCGTAAAATTTCATTTTGCGCCGAAGACGAAATGACCTCCACTAAACTTCAAACATACACAAAAACGCAAATGATATGATACCACCAAACGAAACGCTTGCTGGCACTAGACTTTATCTCTACTTTTACGGACAATTTTATTTTTCCATGTGTGAAAAATGCTGTCGCATGATGTTATATAAGTTAAATCAATGTGAATTTGTGTATTATAGATATAAATAATTTAATAGAAGAAATTTTACACAAAATGACTTGTGGCCTCATGACACATTGGAACTTCTACATAAATGTTTTTAAACATAGTTTTCAAAATTTTACGGGTAGAAATGTTCACGCGACGATACTGGCCGACACCATGACACTTTGTCACGCCAAAACCACTTAAAAAAGTTTGACATAACTCATAAAAGATCCAGTTCGAAAGCTTCATACGAACTTGATACGGAAACGGCATCACAGTAAAGTTTATTTAAAATCCTAATATGGATCACATGACAGATCTAAGTTCGAGCCTTGAAAATATGAACACAACGCGTTCATGGCTGTGACAGATTTTCTAACCTGTATAGTATGAATAGTAGTACACTTTCCAGCAAACACCAAATATAAATACATTATACCGTGGAAGTAACATAACATATTACACTCTATTTACATCATTGTTATATAACTTTACTTCATATACATAATATAAGCGAGTTATAAATACAAATTAATTCATAAAGACTCTTTAATGATACAAAATGGTTGGATATAACAGGGCAATAGAAGTCAAGCACGGTAATTCTTATGCAAACCAATACGGTTAACAACTTTATTAATAATTAATCCGCTTACATGTTTCGGCTCATTTTTAAGCCATTCTCAGAAACAATATGATGTAAAAAATTTTTTTTAATAAATTAATTGATTTCAGTGAGTCACTTCTACCTATTAACGAAAACTATTGAATAATATAAGAACGAACTCTAATAACAATTTAAAATGTAATAAAATTATTAAAAAGTAAATTTGCTGAGAGAAAGGAAAAACGATTTATTGTAAAATAATAGAAGGTAGCTCACTAAAACAAAAATTCATCATATCACAAACACTTAAATTCTATCGGTTTAATCAAAAACCAGTCTTTGACCATTCAGTAAATCAGTGTCAATTATATTGAAATTAATGAATAATTTTTAATACACCTAAAACGATAATCGCAAAGAAAAAGAAAATACAAGGGAAAAAACTCTAATATTACCCAGTCAAAAATAATTTCTCGAAAATACATCGTTTCGATGTCGAAGATAAAAGTCGAAAGTTTTCGAAATTTCTATTGATTTCGACGGATTTTTTATTCCAATTTCGATTAATTTTCGAGTTGGAAATAAAATCTTGATTTAATCTAATTGATGTAGTCAGCATAAAAATATACTACTAGTGTCACTAATGCAATAAGTAAATTTGACAAATAGTGTCACTAATAGTAGTGGAGAAAATTTCATTAAAGTTTCATTGAAATTTTATTGTGAAAATAAGTATTATTGATTAGCATCATATTTCAGAAGATACACAACAAAATTATAATAAAAAAATTTATTTTATGAATTTGAGAACTAATTTTATAATGCACCCATGCGCGGTCACCCACCCAAATCCGAACTTCACTTACCACCCTTCATTTCTGTGATCGTACGGGAACTGCTCCTTCGAAGAATCATAAACACCTATAATTTAATCCTTTATGAATATATAGTTGTAATATATCTGTTCAATGTTGTAAAAGAGGCGGAACACGTAAAAAAAATATAATTAATGTTAAATATAGTAGTAATGTATAAATAGTGACACCTATGATAATAATTTATTTTTAATAATATTTAAAATATTATTTTTATTAGCTGAAATAATACTAATTGCTCTAAATGGTGTATGTGTGTGTGTGTGTGTGTGTGTGTGTGTTTTACTCTAATAAATTTTTTATATTACAATTACNACTTGTTACAGCGATTCAATAGTGATTCAAATGCATGTTCTAGCTCAGTTTGCGGAATTGCCTCTAGTGCCTGTGTAGAAGCTGATGGATGATTGGATGGTCGGAATGTCATCAAAAAAGCGTCCTTTCAATTTCAATTTCAATTTTGGGAATAATGAGAAGTCGCAGGGGGCCAAATCAGGTGAATACGGTGGAGTTTAACACAGAGACACGATTTCAAGCCAAAAATTGATGGACAATCAATGAAGTGTGACTCGGTGCATTCCTAAACCTTCGTTTTACCCAAATCTTCATGTAATATGGTTCGAATCGTTTCTCTACTGATATTTAAAGCCTCCTCCATCATTTTTAGTGATGCATTGCGATCGTTTGCAACAAAATCACGTACTTTTTCGAACATTTCGGGTGTTCGAACCAAAATTGGCCGTCCTGATTTTTTGTCATCTTCAAGGGTCTCTCTGCCTTCTAAAAAAACGCTTATGCCACTCAAAAACAGCTGTACGACCTAGACTGCCGTAAACTTGTTGCATCGATCGGAATGTTTCTGATGCACTTTTACCAAGTTTTGCGTTAAATTTAATCACTGCTCTTTGTTTCATATTAAAATTTCTACCTCGACCAAAATCTTGTTTAACATGCACTGTCATATCTTCGTTATATGTCAACCAAAATGAAAAACTTTGACAGATGATAGCAAAATGTTCAACCTTTAAAATACATATGTGAACGCACAGATGTCGCCACTGGTTGCTGAGATGTGGTTCGTATCCGGGAACATATTGTCGCATTGTGTGTATATATATATATATATATATATATACATGTATTTTTTAATCTAATAAACTTTTTGTATCAAATATAATTACTGGAAGTAGTTCTATGTTACGTTATACGTATGTCATCACTACAGTAGTAACACTACTGGCCCAGCATTGACACTATTGCGTATCAGTAGTAATACTGCAGTAGCAGTGACACTAGTAGTATTTTTATACTTCCAAATGATATTAGAAACTTGTATAATAGACCAACATTTAAATTTCATTAATTTAAAAATTGAAATCATTTCGATATCGATTCGACCTAGAATTAGATATCTAGCTACAATTAAATAAAGTTGAAGACAACTTAGATAAAGACAACAATATTTTTCCTTGATTTCGTGTTTATTTATGGTAAGAAACAGCTAATAGGTTGTCAGCATTTATGGTAAGAGACATTATCCCTGAAATTCCTCAATACAAAAATGACGTAATAAGATTATATTAAATAAACTACGAAGTACAAATAAAAGTAATGTTATTCAGCAGGAGTAGAACAATAAAATAAGATACAAAAAATTACTGGAAGAAAAGATAGACTTTATTGATAGTTGTAAAAAAATGTTCTGATTTGTATTAAAAAAAAAATTCCATAATTTTCTAAAAAATTATAAAATTATTTATAAATTCTGAAAAATTTTGAGAAAGCTTTTATGATTAGAGCGATATTGCAATTGTCGAAATGAAATCGAAAAAAATGTCGATTAGATCTTTGAGTGAAAATATTCAAAATATAAGATAACGTATCACATATTTATATCAAAAATATTAAAACTATATCATCTCTCATTTTCTCATTCTCTACGTAATTTATTATCACTCGAAAATGTTGAAATTTCGATGCAAGTTTCGAATCGACAACTTTTCCATTATAACGATGTCAAAACGACGTCTTTTCGAGAAACTATTTCTGACTGGATAATTATAGTCCGGACGGATATCAAAATCAAAACTGAATTTTTAATAATTTAATCTTAATATAACAAAGAATGTACACTGATTAGCTAATAATAACAACGTTCCGTTATTTATAGTCCGTCTGCAATTAGAAATTAGGCCTTGGGAACCCCCTCCAAGTTTGTCTGCAGGTTGAGGCCACGTGTCTGTTTTCTGATGTGTAGCATCTCTGACACCAATTTCTNGCGTGCGTGTGTGTATGTGTGTGTGGTTCCTCATCCAAAATTGCAATATTTTCCTAATCGAACTCGTGGTCCTCTTCCAATCGGTGGTCAGTTACGACTGAATGTGTGGTTGTGTTCTAACGAATATGATTCCTGTGCTCAGCTATTCTTCAGCTGTCTTCCTGTTTGTCCCACGTAGCTCGCGTCGCAATCTTTGCAACAGATCTTATACACCACATTAGATTTCTTTTCATGCGTAAGGGAATTCTTATGTACTTTGAAGAATTCGCGCAATTAACATATTATAATTATAAAATAATATTCTAATATCCTAGCCGTTCAATCTATTGAATTTTTCGAAAAATATCGGAACGTAAGGAACAATAAATCATGAAGGCCCTGCGCTTTCGATATTATCATTATCCCATTTCTTTCTCGTAAAATTAATGTTTTTCAATTAGTTTATTTATACTATCAAAAATGAATTCTAACGTATAACCATTCTCCAACAAGATTTTAATTATAAAACAAAAATTTCCAAGATGGAATTTAGGATTCGAAAGTAAAATCACTTTATCTACCAAACCGACAATCGTGCCCCTTTTTTGAGAAATCAGGTGATGAGACAAGAAATTCAATTACCTCCCTAAAAACGTTAATTTATGGTTTCAATCAAATTCGATTTTATTATTATTAATAATTAAAGTAACATCCAAAAAGTTTAACCTATCGTCACCGACTTTCATGGTAAACTGAATCCTCGGATGCTGAGAATTAAAACGTCGAGAATCGAATTAATCAAAGTGATAGGCACCGCCATAATTATATCGCCTACAAATCTATAATAAAAGGATAGCGGTGGTCGAATCAAAGACAAGGCTCTAAAAGGCTTTCCAAATTTAGCATGATCAGATTAGCAAGATGGGCGATAACGGAAAGCCCTAGTTAGGTAGAGTCCTGGGAGTGTCATAGTTTTGTTCATATATAACATTATTATAGATGAAAAACGTGGAGTTTAAAACAAATTCAACAGTTTTAATAAATTCATCTTTTGGTAAACAACATTTCCTAGAAATATACTGCCAATAATCATTAATACGATCGATTGCATAGTCAATCGGCACGTTAGTAAAAAGATTACACCACAGCCAATGAAATCAAGGTATGTTCATTATTCAAATGCAAACGATTAAGCTTCTTAACAATTTGGAAACTATTCTCTATATGACTGTCCGCATTGGGGATATTTTTTTATAATTAAGCCGTGTAGAAAAACCGCTAACTGGTAAAGAGGATTATTCAATGAGGAAAGTACAATATTAAATGAAAAGGGCAATCCGTCCTATCCCTCACGTCATCCAACTCTATACTTCAAAATATAAAAGTTTTCTACAGCTAGGAGAGAATTTTGCCTTATCGTCTGGAAATAAATCACAGCTGATATTTGATTTCATTAAGAGTATTGGAAATAATAAATATAAATTAGGGTAACTTCGGTATATACGCCGCACCTATTAAAAACTTAATTTATTAAGTATCATTATATTTACTGTTATATATGTTTATAGTAAATGAACAATATCAGTAAAAACTTTGTACTGTCTACTACTATGAAAAAAATATTAGAAATCCGAAATATTTATTTTTCATATTAAAAAATAAGTTTTGAATACTCTTGCATTTTTGCCGTATAGGGGTGGGATATTTGGCTACTCATAGGGGGAGGAGAGGTATGTACTCATAAAAAATTTACAAATGACGTATATAAATTAGACGTATAATGACAGTAGTATATAATGACAATAATTTATAAAATGTATTTATAAAGATTTATTAAGAAATAAGAATGACAAATATGTATATAAAGTAATAAACAATAATTACAATTTTCCTATATACGAGGGCAAGTCAATAAGTTCTTAAAAAATCTATCAGAAGGCACTCGCAGTATCATGTCACATTATTTTTATTTTTTGATAAGTAGCATCAGCTGATTACTGTCAAATTTTGAATGGAATTCATCGCGTGGTTTCATTTCTATAGACGATTAAAGCGAACAACCTTTGTATTTTTTGCAAAATGGAAAAAAACGAGTTTTTGCAGTGATCAAACATCTACATATAAAAGGTTTAACGCCGAAAGAAATCAAAACCGAGTTGGATAATGTTCATAACACATCTGTACCAGCGTTTGCGACTGTATACAATTGGGTGAATGAATTTAAACGTGGTCGTACATCCACATGTGATGCACCTCATTCGGGACGTCCAATTGAGGCTGCCAGAAATCATCGATAAAGTCCACGATATTGTTTTGATTGATCGATGAGTGAAAATGTGCGAGCTTGTTGAAGCCATAGGCATATCACATGGCATATGATTTTAATTTTGCACAAACGATTGGGTATGAAAAAGCTATCGGCAAGATGGGTGCCGCGTTTGCTCACTGTGGACCATAAGTGCGACCATGTGACGATTTCAAAACAATGTTTTGGAGATGTTTCAACATAATCCAGATGAATTTCTGCGTCGATTCCTATGGACATTACTGTGGACATTACTATGGACGAAACATGGATCCATTACTTCATACCCGAGACGAAGGAACAGTCAAAACAATGAACTTCATCAAATGAACCAGCTCCGGAGAAGGCGAAGACCGCGAAGTCGGCCGGAAAGGTGATAGCCACAGTTTTTTGGGATGCACGCAGAATAATTTATATCGATTACCTTCCGTCGAAGCAAACGATCAATGGCGATTACTACGCAGTCTTATTGGATCGTTTCATCAATATTTTAAAGAAAAAACATCCCCATTTGACGAAGAAGAAAGCGCTCTTCCATCAAGACAATGCACGGATTCACACGTGGCCGACACCGATGGCCAAATTCAATGAATTCCGCTACGAATTGCTTCCCCCATCTAGCATGTTCGCCAGATTTAGCTCCCTGTGACTATTTCCTGTTTCCAAACCTGAAGAAATAGTTCGGAGGAAAGAGATTCACCACCAGATTGCAGCTCATCGCCGAAACAGAGGCTTATTTTGAAGGGTTGGACAAATCATATTATTCGGATGGCTTGAAAAAGTTGGAGAATTGTTAAATCAAGTATAACGAGCTGAAAGGAGACTTATATTGAGAAATAAAAATGAATCGATAAAAAAAAATGTGTTTTACTATGTTTTTATAAAAACTTATTGACTTGCCCTCGTATATTACAAGTGTTATGACATGAGGTATATAATGCGTTTATTGTATTTAGTATACTGAATTCAATCTGCGCACTTTGTATGCTTTGGGCATAAATCCCGCTCGCTAAAAATGCCATATATCCCAAACAGGTGGGATATACAAGACAACAAACTAAATAAAAAATACAAAAGCAAAGCACTTGTATTTTGTTAGACAACATGCTTTACTATTCCACTACACGTATATATCACGAAATAACCACTAAGTCTTTTGCACGCCCTACAGTAATCGTTTTATATAGATTATAATTTATGATATAATTTATGATTATAGCGTTACTTATTACAGTGACAAATTGATTTAACTTACAATAATTTCATTAATATTATTAAGTAAGAAGCTAAATCATAACAATACTGAAATAACATAAAGGCATGAACAGAGTAGTTGCGAGAAAATTATCTCCACTCCTTTTACTTTTTCTGACTTTTGCAGCGTAAATCTCAGCGCGGCATATTTGCCGAAGTTACTCTACCTATCGATAAACGGATCTCGATTTTCAATCATTCCCTTCCCATATTGAAGTCTTGCGTCGTCTCCCACACAACATAATGAAGTGGACAGAAAATTGTTAGATTTAGCTAAAGAAACTAACCTTTTCCGGCAGATTTCTTAATTTCCATTCACACCATCCACTTTGTCATAAAAGAGGTGTAATTTTTGGAGTCGTGGATAAGATTTTTTGTTTGTGTCATCCGAAATTCCAACAAAATAATTTGATTGATGCTATTAAGATTTTTTTACAGAATGGGTATCCGTTACATTTTATTTTTTCGACTATTCATAATAGAGTCAAATATCACATTAATAAGATTAGTAATTTCAATAAGAATAAGGATGACACTGAGAAGAAGTTTTTTACGATTCCATATGTTAATACTATATCCGAAAGATTTATACCTATTGTTAATATGTTTAATTGTAAATTGGCTTTTACTATCCCTAACACATTAAGAAGTTTTATAAGGAGAGGAAAGGATGATTTGGAACACGTTCAGAATCAAAATGTGGTCTACAGAATATCTTGTGAGGATTGTGATGCCAGTTACGTTGGCCAAACTAAAAGACAATTAAACCAGATTGCATGAACATGTTTCTGATATCAACATAAGTTCAAAATCTCCATCAGTGATTTCAACCATCGTATTGAGGAGAATCATAACTTTAAATGGGATAAAGTGGAAATATTAGATGTAGAGCCTTCATATAATAAAAGGTTGATTTCTGAAATGGTGCATATTAAAAAACAGAAGCATGGGATTAATAGACAAAATGACACGGAGTCTTTGCCGGATTTGTATTCTGACATTATACATTCTCTTTCTCCTTTCTAACATCTTCTTTCCTTTTCCCCCTATTTTTCCGTTTTCCGTTCTCAATAATGTTTTTCTGCTTGACATTTTGTTTTTTGACATCGTGTAAGTCGGATGCTTATTGCCTTTGCGATTTTGCTTATAATAACTTATTAAATTAAAAAGACTATTTTACCACGAAATGGACCACATTTTACATTTTTTTCTCGTTGTGTATTATTGGACTCTTAACAGATTTACTAAGGTACATTATCATATTACTAATTTTTTCAATTAATGTGATTAATATTGATTCTTTTTGTTTACGGTTACTTTTCCAGAATGTTCTTATGACTTTGTTAATTCTTGATAAAAATGACTCGCAGCATATTACACAGACAGTTAAAATTTTATATTAAGGAATTGTAAGAATATTGCAAGATTATGTACGGATTTTTAATTTAGAACGATGTTTATATTATTGTAAGATTGCATTGAAAATGACTTGATTGGAGTTGAAACGTTTGTTTTATTTTATTTTAATTGTTTTGTATTAATTTTGCTTATTTAAATTAAAATTCTTTTATACGTTATTGGCTCGTTGCCCTGCTTTTATACTACCTTTAAAGAAACTAAAATTCTATTAAAGAAATTAATATTAGTATCATTTTTACTCGAGCTGATAAGGGCAATATCACCGTGGCTTTGGATAGTAAAATATATATCAGAAGTGACTTCAGATGATGCTCCAGGATACAGAAACGTACGAAGTCATTAAGAGAGATCCCACAATGGGAATTGTTATAAGTTTGTGGGGAATGCTTGTGAAGTGAAGGAATGCGGATTATATATCCAATTCAATATACAGGATGTTGCCCTGCAATGATGGGATTCCGAAAGCCTTGCCAAAGATACATAAACAGAATTGCCCTTTTCATTTGATAGTTTCCTCATTGAATAGTCCTCTTCACCAGTTAGCGGTTTTTTTACACGGCATAATAATAAAAAATATCCCTAAAACGGACAATCATGTAAAAAATAAGGATGTACTTCCGAATAGTGAACCCTCGATTGGTATACTATTGTAATTTCATGCTCTAATTATGAAAATGTCGTGAAAATAAGGAGAAAATCATTTTTAAGATCAAATATTAAAATAATGATTTTTTTTCACATTTTTCAAGATTTTTGCGTAGAAAATCGTGCGCCCCCTCGCGGGTAGAGGGGGATGAGAGTAGTTTCGCGTAGAAAGTCGAAACCCACGTGCAACAGTACAATTATGGAAATCGTGTGCCCCTTTGCAGAGAGGAGAGGGGCACGAACCGAAATCTAATTGTGATCACATAAAATATAAAAGTTTACATTTAACCATGAAAATGACCTTGCCGGCAATTTCCATGATCATATTTATATTAAGTATACAAAAATACAGTGGAATAGATAAAATATCATAGATAAAAATCGTTTTTTAAATATTGGACCTTTAAAATGATCTCGTCAATAATCTTCTTGATCATATTCATAAATACGCATTAAAATATGTAATATACCAATCGATAAAAAAATCGAGAGATTTACCTTTTCGGAAGTACACCCGAGAATAATTTCCAAATTGTTTAGAAGCTTAATGGCTCTCATTTGAATAATGAACATACCTTGATTGCATTGGATGTGGTTAGTATTTTTACTAATGTGCCGATTGACTATGCAATTGATTGTATTAACGATTATTAATATATTTCTAGGAACTGTTTACCGAAAAATAAATTTATTAAAGCTGTTGAATTTGTTTTAAACTCCATGTTTTTCACGTTTTTTTATTAACGTTATATATATAAGCAAAACTATGGCACTCTACCTAACTAGGGCTCTCCGTTATCTCCCATAGTTGCTAATTTGATTATGAGAAATTTAGAAAGTAGAGCCTTGTCTTTGATTCGACCACCGCTACTCTTTTATTATAGATATGTAGACGATATAATTATAGCGGTACCTACTTTAATTAATTCTGTTCTCGACATTTTTAATTGTCAGCATCCGAGGATTCAATTTATCATGGAGGTCGGTGACAATAAGTTAAACTTTTTGGATGTTACTTTAATTATTAATAATAATAAAATCTGAATTTGATTAGAACCATAAATTAATGTTTTCGGGAGGTAATTGAATTTCTTGTCTCATCATCCGATTTCTCAAAAGAGGGACACGATTGCCGGTTTGGTAGATAGAGTGATTTTATTTTGGAATCCTAAATTCCATCTCGATAATTTTTGTTTTATAAATAAAATCTTGTTGGAGAATGATTATCCATTAGAATTCATTTTTGATAATATTGAATCGAATACCGATTGAATACCGATTGAAAAATATTAATTTTATGAAACAGAAATAGAATAATGATAATATCGAAAGCTCCTTCATGGTTTACTGTCCCTTACGTTCCGATATTTCGAAAAATTCAATAGATTGAATAGCTAGGATATTAGAATATTTTATAATTATAATATGTTAATTGCTCGAATTCTTCAAAGTATTGTACATAAGAATTCCCTTACGCATGAAAAGAAATCTAATGTGGTGTACAAGATCTGTTGCAAAGATTGCGATACGAGCTACGTGGGACAAACAGGAAGACAGCTGAAGAATAGCTGAGCACAGGAATCATATTCGTTGGAACACAACCACACATTCGGTTATAACTGAATACCGATTGGAAGAAGACTACGAGTTCGATTAGGAAAATATTGCAGTTTTGAATGAGGAACCACACACACATACACACACGCACGCACGCACGCACGCACGCACGCACGCACGCACGCACGCACGCACGCATGCACGCACGCACGCACGCAACACCCAGGGAAATGTATTATAAAAAATTAATTTTTAACATTTATTTTTTGACAATAATTGTAAATGTAAATATATTGTAAATTTATTTATGAATTTTATATTTATTTTTATATTATGACAATTTTTACATTTCCCTCCTGACGGAAGAGACCACCACCTTCTCGCAGTTTTCGTTGAGCAACAATATGTACGTTATTTAAAATAAATAAGATGAAAGTACAATATTTTTTAAATAATTTACTTTATAAGTTATGGTATAATTAAAAGTGCTACAATTAATTTCATTATAATATAACATTTTAAATTAAAAGACGTACATATTGACCGAGAGTGGATACTTTCACACTCACAAATTTGCGTAATTCGTAGAAGTATGCACTATTATAATATCTAATACACCTCACTTTATTCCGATTAATGTTTAAAATATATAGGAAAGTAGAGAAGGAGAGTGATATTTTGATAATAATATCGCACGTTGCATCGAAAACCCGAGATTCTTAAGAATACGAAAACACGAGAGCGTTCATCGTATGGATTCTATATTGCACTAGTAGACGTCAAACTCAATTAATCGATGTGGCTGTGTAAATAAAATGCGCGGACAGTATACTGATAGTCTCACGCGAAAATCCTGTTTTTCCCTTTTTTCTCCTTAATATACTTTCATGATACAAGTAATTTAATTAATCATCTGTATAAGGTCAAATAATATATTTTCGTATAACAATTGCAATTATTCGTGTACCTTAAAATCAAAAATTGTAGGAAAAATAATGATTCGACGTGTATGATATTCGACTTAACTGATGAAAGATTCATATGAAAAAAACATCTCTCTTACGTGGGCCAAACTAAAAGGAAAGTTAAAACTGGAATGAATGAACATAAAACTAACATTAAAAAATTAAATAGCGCTCACAATGTGCTCACAACATCAATTTGAATATTGTCACAAATTTAATTGGTATAATATTCTTCTATTGATATAATAGATATTAGATATAGAATTATTCTTTCAAAAGAGACTAACGTCAGAAATGATCTTCATAATTAAACAAAATTGTATATAAACCATCTTTTATGATAAGAGTTAGATATTTTGTTTTCGATTCTTGAGCAGTTCAATATAGTTTTCCAAGTCTTGGATTCCACAACTCAACTTATTGTTAACACAGGTATCATAATTTATATATATATATATATATCACAGTTATATTAATTTTTTCAATTGAAGCGCTGTTAATATTATCAATAAATTTCACATTTAATAGAATCTGGAAATTATGTGTTTCAATAAGTTCGACTAACTGTGACAAAAAACGACAATTGACATCTGGAGTATTTAACATGATTTTATGGACTAAAAAAATTTATAACAATAACCTGAGCGTCAAGCTCTTCGAAAATATAATTGTAATTGAGCGTGAAAAATATTTTATCTCATTATTATAACGTGGATAAAATTTATTCGAAATTAGGTGTTCTCAACATGTATGAGAATTATAACACACATTAATTTTGTAATACTGAAGATGGCCTGATATATAAGGTCTATTTTATTGTATTGTTCTTATTCTATGGTAATCTATTAAAATATAAATATTTCGCTACTAACATCTTGCGCTCGTGGTGTATGCCTTTTCAATCACATTGTTTTAAGTTTAACCACGTTTTGAGTTCTATTGTTAAAAAAAAACATGTTTAATGATGTTGCGTTTATGACAAATACGCTTTATGTCGATCAATATTTTGTATAAAATGTTTCTTTCTAACTATTACATCCGCATTTAAAATTCTGTTAGTGAACAAAATTTCGAAAACGGGATTACTAATAATATTATAAATAAAGATGATACCAATATAATTTTGTAGTGCACAATTGAAAGCCTTCATATGTTATGTAATTTTAAAATAATTTTTTATTTGCTTATTGAAAAGCGAATTCGGTTTTTTCCTACAACTATTGCTTAAAAATTACACATACGAACAATAATTTCCAAATTATATGAAAATATATTTGACCTAATATATATGTTTACTTCTAATTATAGTACTTATTTCCGATCTCACAGCTTACGCGCTCGACCACGCCAATTTCTTGCGGATCGAATTTATGACCGTGGTACATAACACGAATAGAAAATCATAAACAATTAATCTCCTGTCAACTATCGCGTTTTGATTTATAATATTCTGGATTTATTGGAGAGGTATATTACAATTTATTACAATTTATTACAACTTATATGTTATCTAGAACGTTCCCATGCCTCCATGCCTCTTGATACACACCTGACGTCGAGAGCCGAGAGGCTGAGAAAGTATATTTCGGTTGCTCGACGCTCGCTTGAGTGAAACAGCAAGGTTCTCTCTCGTTCTTAGCGCGCCGACAAGACAAGCAATAAGTACAAGCAAAAAGACAGAGCGGTATAATCGGCACGTTTCTAACTAATCAAGTCGCACGGACACGGGTTCATGCTTGTGTTGCTACCGGTTGCGCCAGGCCGCCGACCGGTGGCGCTGATCGCGTGCTGCAAGCGGCTCGAAATTCGTATCACTGGCTGAAGAATAGAAGTGAACAATCTTGCGATTTCGAAAAATCAGAAAACTCAATGACTGTGGCCATTGATATTAGTCTTCAACCATGCCGTCTTTACGTGACAGACAAAGACAAAAATTCCTAGTCGATATGGAATCTGATGTGAGAATCTACCCGACATCGCACATAAGTGTACGGAGACAACCAGTATCGTATCAGCTATAGGCAATCAATGGTTCAATAATACCAACAGACGGCATGATGAACCAGAGTTAGGACTCAGATGAGCATTCCATGGAGATTCGTAATCGCGCAAACCACTCAGTCAATCATAGGAACAGATTTCCTAATGTGCTACAACCTCTTGCTGGAAGAGGAAGAGACTGATAGACAACTGGACTCAAAGAAAAAAAAAATTTCAAATGAAACGTTAACTGTTTAGCATTGTATGCTAGAATAATGTAGCGAAAACTAAACCGAAAATTATATCTATAACGTCGCAAATAGCGATGTGGACGAAGAGTCGCGGACGAAGTATCCATACAAAAAATGTAAACAAAAAAATATTTTGAAGGATAAATACTAGACTAAAGTGTCGTGGGCGAAAAAATGTATTAGACGGTAAAATGTTTTATGAACAAATGATGTCTTACGAACAGATGCCGAGACATTCGTCACACAAGATTTCTTGTGCAGGCATACTAATTATTACATAGGTTGCCGCAGAGATACGGAAATCAAGATATCCGGGAATCAAGACGACAGTAAAACTGATGGCGCAGAGATACGAGTGAATAAACATGCAAGACGATAGGCGATGAGCATATGCCTGCATCCAATACCAAAAGGTAAAAATTACGAGGCACAATACAGTACCAATCAAGAGTTTTATTAGACCCACGAGAAGATTCGAGCATATCCATGTTGACATATACTCGTCAACAATATTATCGCATAGATACATTTATATTAAAATTTTGCATAAATTCAAATAAGTAACTTCGCGAAAAATATTTAAAAGTTTTTTTTTATTTTTAAGGGTAAAGTCTATTGAAAGTAATTTATGAAACTTTCATGGATTACCCTTACTTGACATCTTTTAAAAAATAAGGACGTGTTTTTTTTTAAGAGATTTGCATAGTTCGACGCACTTCACAGAGTGGAGTAAATTTTTTTCATAAATGTCATGATAACTATCGTAAAGTATGAACTCTTCTACAAATTAAAAAAATCAAAGCTTTATACGATTTTTTTTTTAAAAAGATACAGTGTATCAAACTTACCTATGCATTTTATTCAATTATCGCCAGCATTAGCCATTACCCGATGCGCATCGAGGGGAAGGTTCAATTTAACGTTTGCGTGCGTGCGTGCGTGCGTGCGTGCGTGCGTGCATGCATGTGTGTGAAGAGGAGGGGTAAAGGTATGTAGGGGTTGTTGTTGTTTTTTTCGAGGAAGTTAATTGCAATTCTGGCGCTATGTTGCCCTACATCAGAATAAAACATCGAGGTGCTACTACATCCATTAATGAACGCGAATTTGAATCCCATTGAACATGTATTGGATATGATAAAAAGAAGACTACAAAGATTGGAGGAATAGCCAACAAATCTGCAGCAACTGAAAGCAATATTGCATCAAATATGATGAAAAATTCAATTAGAGCTTGCATCAATATGCGTGCACGTTTATAAGAGGACATTTCAAAACGAGGCGAAAATACACAATTTTAAAGAGCAAATATACTCTCACATATCTCCACCTCCCATATGAACACACACACACATACACACACACACACACACACACACACGCGCGCGCGCGCGCAAGCATACGCAAAATCGAGCAACCTCCCTGTACACTTCGGGTAATGCTGGAAATAATTAAATAAAATGTCTAGATAAGTTTGATACATTGTATCTCCTAAAAAAAATCGTACAAACCTTAATTTTTTTTTAATTTGTAAGAGAAATGTTCACACTTTATGATGACATTTACCAAAAAAATTTATTCCATCACATGAAGTACGTCAAATTACGCAAATTTCTTAAAAAAAAACATGTCATTATATTTGAAAAAATGCCACGTAAGGGTAAGAATAAATTTAAAATTTATGAATGTTTAGAAAAAATCAGACTTTACCCTTGAAAATGAAAAAAAAACTTTTAAATATAATCATTTCTCGCGGAGTTACACTTATTTGAATTTATGAGAAATTTTGGTATAAATTTACTTGTGCAATAATTTTGTTGATGAGTGTAATAGGATCACTACCTAGTTCAAATAGTGCAAATACTGCCTGACGATGATGAATCGATAAACACGATGATCGAAGGCAATTCCAATAAAGGACATTTCTGCAGGCACAGTAGCAAAACAAGTTTAATTGGCTAGCGAGATTCAAAACCTCACAACGGATAACCAACTGATAAAGGACTCCAATTTGAGGCGGCCAACTTATTTAACCAACTAACCAAACTGACCAGAGACCATACATGTAAGGACGTCAGCATACTATGCAAAACTGCAAAACAAACGGGATGATAAAGCAATTTCATAGACAGTTGAAAGCAGCTATCTGAAGCTATGAAACAGAGAAATAGAGGTACGAGGACAAATCAACAAGTTTTTAGAAAAACATAGTAAAACACATTTTTTTTTATTGATTCATTTTTATTTCTTAACATAGCTCTTCTTTCAGCTCGATAAACTTGATCCAACGATTCTCCAACTTTTTTAGTCGTCCGAATAATATGATTTGTCCAACCCTTCAAAATAAGCCTCTGTTTTGGCGATGAGCTGCTCTCTGGTGGTAAATCTCTTTCCTCTGAACCATTTCTTCAGGTTTGGAAACAAGAAATAGTCACAGGGGATTAAATCTGGCGAATGATGGATAGGAAAGCAATTTGTAGCGGAATTCGTTGAATTTGGCCATCGGTGCCGGGCACATGTGAACCCGTGCATTGTCTTGATGGAAGAGCACTTTCTTCTTCGCCAAATGGAAACGTTTTTTCTTTAAAATATTGTTGAAACCAATAAGGTTGCGTAGTAATCGCCATTAATCGTTTGCTTTGATGAAAGGTAATTGATATGAATTATACCACGTGCATCCCAAAAAACTGTCATCTTTCCGGCCGACTTCATGGTCTTCGTCTTCTTTGGAGCTGATTCACTCGGTGAAGTCCATTGTTTTGACTGTTCCTTCGTCTCGGGTGTGAAGTAATGGATCCATGTTTCGTCCAGTAATGAATTGATGCAGAAATTTATCTGGATTAAGTTGAAACATCTCCGAACATTGTTTTGAAATCATCACACGATCGCGCTTATGATCCACAATTAGCAAACGCGGCACCCATCTTGCCGATAGCTTTTTCATATTCAATTATTCGTGCAAAATTGAAATCACTGTACCATGTTATATGCTTGTGGCCTCAACAAGCTCACGCACTTTCATTCGTCGATCAGTCAAAACAATAACGTGAACTTTATCGATGATTTCTGTAGTAGCTTTAATTGAACGTTCCGAACAAAGTGCATAACATGTGGATGTACAACCATGTTTAAATTCATTCATCCAATTATATACAGTGCAAACGGTGCAGATGTGCTATGAACATTATTCAACTCGGCTTTGATTTCTTTCGGCGTTAAACCTTTGTAGATGTTTGATCACTGCACGAAACTCGTTTTTCCATTTTGCAAAAAATACAAAGATTGTTTGCTTTAATCATCTACAGAAATGAAACCACTCGATGAATTCCGCTCAAAATTTGATAATAATCAGCTTAAAGGTGCTACTTATCAAAAAGTAATGTGACATAACACTACGAGTGCTCTCTGACAAATTTTCTAAGAACTTATTGACTTGCTCTCATATTACCAGTAATCTTCCTAGAAATATGCACCGCCTGAAGAGAGGAACGCAACATCAGCAGAGTTGATCCGGTGAGTGACCATAAATTTACCAGGGCAGTTCTTGAGTAATGGCAACTAGGAAAAGTAAGCCTTGTCACCTGTACCTCAAAATCTTAAGGAAGACTATCAAAACCACAGTTACGGAGACGTGGAGGCATACAAAAGATTACCTTCATGTTCATAGACCTGGAAACTTCACTGAAGACTTCAAAAGTCTTCGTCCGACACGCCAGCCGGTGCACAATGACGGATCATACGAGGTGTTACAATGAGAAGATAATGAGAAGATATTCAAGCTTCTAGTACATGATAAATCAGTCACGGTGAATATATTAAAAGCGGCATACACGATCAAGGACATGGAATCAACAGCGAATGAAGCACCAATGCCAGCATCAACAATAAAGAGTGGACGCTAGAGCAAATCGTCACTAAGTTCAAAATCGCATGATGGCTTCGCCATTACTAAGGCGGATAGTGTGGCGGTTTTATAAGTAGCACAAGAACACCTATAGAATGATAACTCGGCTCACCGGCACTTGCGAAGTAACCCGTTATGTGCCAACTTTCTCGAGAGTGCTCCGAAAAGCACGAGTTGGCGATGCCAATCTTTTTGCAAGCGATCGCGAACTGTGGAAGGCTAGTACCGCGATGTAGCGTCCAGGGGGCCTTCGCGACGATCGATAATCGAAATCGCGTTTAAGATTTGCAGCAGAATGGATATAAGGCCCGCTGAAGCAAATTCGAGTTGCTCAAGGCAAACTTATGTAATATCCATTACGGCTACGCTAAGACAGCATTGTAAAGCTGACTCGGAGTATAAGATCAGCGAAAGCAGCCGAAGAGTCCAACGATAGAAGCGCAAACCAGGCTTACAGTGGAAACGCAGCGAGGTCAGCCATCAGCGGCAACAGTAAAGACGCAGCCAATCCTCGCAGCAGAGGCGCAGCGAGGCCAGCTAGCAGTGGCAGCGGTGGAAGAACAGCAACGCCTGGCAGCAGCGGAAGAGTACCGAGGCCTGGTAAGAGGAGATAGGCGCAGGTACTGTCAACCTCACACTCACCGTCGCCTGTTAGATGGAAACTGCGGTCCCTGGAGGTCTCGCCAACAAGGCCGTCGCGTATCCTACTGAACGTCTGAAACAGCCAAATAAGGAGATACACTTCTTTACGGTATCTCTCCAGTCTAGCAGCTGTTTCTCTACTACTTGCAACGCCAACAAAGAAGACGGCCGTAAGTACAGACAGCGAGTGAGAAACGCCGCAGAAGCCTCGAGGAGTGGAGCTGTTTCTGTACACGCCACTGGGGACATCATCGGCACTGCGGAAGAAGATAACGTTCACTTTACCGACAGAGGACTCTGCGTACGTGGATTATAACAACTGCTGTTGAGGCCCAGAGAAATTTATTCTTTCCAAGTCAGTAATTTCTTGTCGGGAGCGGTTGCTGGCATAAACGCCGAAGACCAAACGACCCTTTTTAAGATTATCAATCAAACTTTACATATATATATGTATACTGTATATATATTTATTATATACTGTATGTATATGTATATTTTATTACTATATATATATTACTGTATATATTACTGTATATATTCCTGTAAATAAATTGTAAATAATCCTATACACAGAACCTTGTCATTTACGCCTAATCTACTCTACATCCTTTGCCACCACTGTGTGCGGACTTGCGGAGAACTCGGCGAGCAATAAAGGCCGAAGACGACGGCCAGCCGCATACCCGCCACGCACGCATACAACACACATACTACTATAATTGTTTCGTTGATATTATATTGATACACGTAATTTGAATTATGGTTCTAACATCGCGTTCTCTATCGACTGGTGAAGCTCTACGCCAAACGAGCTATCAAGCACAATGCGCGACAACACGTGACAACCCTATAATGTCATCCAATATCTTCTGCGGCTGCCGCGTTTGTGTAACTCCATCGCGTGTGCATGTGATATCTCACCTACAATACTGTTCTCAGTTCTGAAGAACTGATAGAAATAACAGAAAGCGATTCTCACGAATTCGCACCGCGCATAGAGGGAGACGCAATGGCGTCGACGTCCTATTCAAAACGCTATGTGTCGATCCATTTACCTACAGATCCTCGGGAACAAGACGAGAATGTGGGACAACAGACATGAAATGGCGCAAGAAATCACACGTATGTTTATTTCATGAAATGAGGCTCGAACGATAATCGAAGTAACCACTACTTTCTGGAATTCCACGTCCGGTCCAGGAAGTTTAAGAGTCTTCGCAATTGGGCGCCTCAATGAAACTTCATTAGTATCCAAGCAATAACATCAGCTAGCGCCGATACTCCACCGTTGCAGCGGATACGTATTGACAAATAGTCAAAATATTTTTATAAGGTTTTATAAGTTTATAAGGGAGTGCAAGATTAGCGACTACAATGTTTCGTTATGTCACATCTAAAATGTTGAAGTTAACTGCCCATATCGCATGTGCAGCATGTGAAAGAGATTATCTCTAAGTACTTCTCATAGAATGCCTGAAAGTGAGAATATCCAGTTTTTCGATGAATTTCAATCATGAGAAAGAATAAATGAGTATTACTTGTATTATAGAAGAGGGTGGGATAAACCTTTCTCAACTGACATTAATAAGAGAGAGAAGCATCAGTGTAATAGTGAATTCAATCACTTGCGTTGCACATTATATTAGTGCATATTAAAAGCTATTATTAGTCTTTGCATTAATTTTAAGTGAAAGCAACTGTTTGGTTTATCTTTGCTTTAGAATTAATACAAAGATCTTTTCTGGAATTAGTATTTGCAAAAAGCAAAAAATTAAGTTAGTGGGTTAGGTTGTGATCAAATAGTACTTCTCACTATTTATATACTCGGTATGTTATCGGTCCAAATATTTCCTAAACTGCCGATCGCTACGTTCTTTTACCTTTTAAGAACAAAAGAACTTCCCACAAGCCTCACCGCGTGATTCCTTTTTACTCCACAAGTTGACCTTGCGTTATAGGAATCTTTGTCACATGCACTTGAGATGCTATAATTTGTATAAAAGATGGATGCGTATCTCTATATTTAATTTTCTATCGTAACATTTATTGTTATCAACATATTTACAACCTCAGTAATCAATAGGCTACGATCAATATTCATATACGATTTCGTACTTAGATGATTCGCCGATTACTCTAGTCTTATAACATTGTCGTCTCTCAAACTATTATAATATACAGAGATGAAAGCTTACGTCTTACCCGCTCGCGAATATTATCTTCATAGTTTTTACCACCCTCAGCCTTTCACTGTTCTTTAGGATATCTTGGATATCGCACGCGCTCCGCTTTTGATATCTATCGGATACTCTATCTTTTCACGTTTGCGACCCAACTCCTCAAGTCGCTCTTCTGCCACACATTACGAGCCTACTACGCCTACACTTGGTTCAACTCCCACTTGAGTTTCTGCAAACCAATCTCATGCTCACTCATTCTCTCCTTTACACTCGTACATTTACTCACTCTTTTGTACTTATATTGTACAAATGAGAACACGCTGGAGTCATAGTACTAAATCACGTTTAAAATAATGCTTTGAATTTCAAATACTATACTGCGAATTGTCCTAGCCAATAGCATGCCATGCTTCAAAACCGTACTTAAATGATTATTCGTTCAGTAATTAACAGTTATATTCTTCTCTCAACATCCAGCTGCTACCGATACGGGTCTCTATTCAATACCACCAATATTCCATGGTGATCGTGATACTCGCTATCACACTCATGGACCTTGTCGGTCTCACGGTGGACCGACGCGTGATTTAACGAACTGACAGCCAAATTGTTATCCAATATCAGATCAAAATATTCGACAGTAGATAGCATCTCTGCCACATTGTCTTGATCTTAACAATGAGACAATGTCGCTAAGATTCTTTCATGGAAAACGCCCTTCTTATAGATTCGGCCATCAATTCACCAGACGTGCTTTACTTACTCAATCATACACTCTTCACACATATCACTAACCGTAAGGAATCCGGCCTGGATTCAGTGAATTTATCCAAAAACTCGTGACTATATCATCGGGCCAACTCCCCGTTACTCTCACACATTCGTCCAACTCTACTTCCGCTCCTTCAGCTCCTAAATGTGACACCTTCGTCATATTGTCTTAATTTTTCCCATATTTGATACAAACACACCGTGCCCCCCTCTCCCTCTAGGGAGAGGGTTTACTGCTTCGAGGATGCAGGCTGCTCCCAGGCTTCCTGCCTGGAATTGGCGCGTAGGATATCCGGGCGAACCGGGAAAAATCCGGTTCCCCGGTTCACATCATTCTCGTGCCACGGTTCCTTGGGCGGAATGCCTTTCCCAGCCGTCGATCTCGGATGGGACTCTAAGCCGCGTCATTTCTCACTTCCTCCGAAGAAGGCAGAATTTGCTACTCAAGTTCCCCATTAATGCACAAGTTTCCTTTATCTAACGGGGTACCCTATAAAGTGCTCTTGGCATTCGTTCCATCATTTGTCGAGTCGGCAGCCCCGCCAGTAAGCGCTGACGGCGGCCATGACCCAATGAGGAGAAGATACGGGTGAGCTCATTTACCATAACAGCACACGAGATCTTATCTTATACCTGTTGTTACGGGGACTTCTTTTGTTAAGCCATTATTTGTCTTTATTGTTGTCACATTATTCCTGTTAAGTTATATTATTGTGTTAATTATATCTTCATTCACTTTTCTTTTTAGTAGTTCGACTACATCGTTCAATCTGACTTGATCAAAGACCCGTACGAAGTATATGAATAGCAATTTGTCATATTCTATTGGTTCTTCTACGAGCTACCTAAGAATAAATATACTATCAACAATATACAGAAGCCTTGTTATTTTTCAAAATGTATCTAATCTATCTACTATTCACTTAGATTTAGTATTTTTGTTAGTTATTTGGCGGTGATACACAGAAAACTAATTCCTCTAAAGTTAGTTGAGTTAAAAATTATTACTCAAAAATTATATATAAACTACAAGTAAACGCTGGATGTCGAGTGCTAAAATGCTATTTAATATTTAAAACATAGATAAGAATATGCAATAAACAAACATTTCAACCTTCACTAGTCATCCTCAGTGTAACAAAGTATAGTTAATAAAAAAGTTCGCAACGCCAAGTCTGTTAACAATAAAATTTAATAACAATTTGACGATAAAAAAGGCAAATAAAAGTCTATTCTTTAAAATATAAACGTATAAAAATTATTAATAGTAATTAAATACATACGTAATAGAAAACTGAATATTACATGTTTCGGCTCTTAGATTTAATCATTTTCAGATATCCTCCTCTTCACATTTAAAATTAGTTACTATCGTCAGAGAAATAAAAAAGCCATGATGTAATGTGTTTCAACTTATGTAACGATCCTGATGAATGTTGTATGGAAGATACCAATTACTCACGATTTGCTGACCGATTGTTAAGAATTTTGTGAAAATCTGATAAAAAACAGATTCTTTCACCAATGAATAAATAATTAACTTGAATAAATAAAATTCTTTAAAGAAATTGTCGTTTTTTAATTAAAAGTAAGTAATTTTATAAAAAGTAAGTAATCGCATCATTTCGATAAAACACTTACCCGTAAGATTCCAGTTATTGTTTCGTAACAAGAATACATCGTCCAAATCATTGTTAAAAATGTGTAGAATGTAATGAAAAATACGTCAGTTAAATGATGACGATAGATATACTTAATAATTTGTATGATAAGCGAAAACTATGTGTCTGTTAAATCTTCCAGAGATATTATTTGAATATTGTTAACAATAAGACAGACTATCACCATATGAGAGACGATTAATAGATTGACAAAATGACTCGATAAAAACAATGTCAAATGCTTCTTATAATCAGTATACACGCTTTATGAAAACCCTCGGTGTCTGTTTGCAGATTGAGACTGTTTTTCTGTTTTTTTTTATATTTAACATCTCGGAAATTAAGCGTTTATTTAACACAGCTCTTCGTCTAATATTTGGATGTTATTCCAATTAAAATTATTAATTGTGTATTAAAATTGTAAAATTATTAAGTGTCTTTTGCATCCTATGTTCGGTGATTACAGAACGGATAGATGTATTCTTATATCCATATTTATTCCAAATACATGATATGATTACAGTGTTCTGCAAATCTAGTTTTAAGTTGTCTAACCGTTTGTCCGACATAAGATACATCACAATCGTTGCATGATCTTGTATATTACATTGTTTTTTAAATAATTTGATTTTAAATTCTTTTGCACTTTGATAAACTTGCTATACCTATTAGAACTGTGATATGAGATTTTGATATCCTCTCTATTAAATTTTTTTTAATTTATCGGTTATCGATGGAATAAAGGGTACCGTAAACCATAATGTTGCAATTCTTGTCACTTCATTTTTATTTTTATTTTCACGATCATGTAGTACTGTCCTCCACGCTGTACGCTTAATAATTTTTATATTGTATTTTAAAGAATTGACACTTATTTGCCTTCTTTATCGTCATATTGTTATTGAACTTTTTAAGAGGTAACTTTTTAAGTCCTGGTTTAAATATTAATTAAGAGACTGGTTTAAATAAAATTTAAATTATATATTGTATAACAAGTTATAAAATTCCGAAACACTTTTCTTCATTTGGGAGTACAAATTAGTTCGGTCCGTTTTTTTGTGTTCAAAAATACATTTCAAAACAAAATGAATGAACAGATTAATTAAAGTATTGTCAATCGCTGGCTACTATTTTTTCCCATTTCTCAGGCAATTTCCGAATTCCATCTCGAAAAAATGACTCGTCTTTGGAGGCGATCCAATTTTGGAGCCAATTTTCGATTTCTGTGAAAGAAGTCAACTGGTGACTTGCCAAATCATGCTGCATCTTTCGGAATGACCAGTAATCAGAAAGAGCAATGTCCGGAGAATATGGCGGGTGCGGTAAAACATCCCATTTGAGCCTTTCCAAATATTTTTTTACGACTTTTGCGACATGAGGCCGAGCGTTGTCATAAAGAAAAATAACTTTATCATGTTTTTGCTCGTATTCCGTCCGTTTTTCTCGCAATGCACGGCTCAAACGAATCAATTGTAGCCGATCGCCCTTAATGGAATCGCCAGGCAGCGATGGAATCGTTTCAGCAGCTCATAGTAAACAACACCCTTTTGGTCCCACCAGATACAGAGCATGATCTTCGAATCATGAATGTTCGGCTTTGGTGTTGATGTTGAGGTCGATGGCAACGATTGACCGGGCTTAGCATAGTATTTTTTCTTCTTGGGGTTGTCGTAGAATATCCACTTCTCATCTCCAGTCATAATCCGATGCAAAAAACCTTTTCTTTGTTGTCTTTGAATCAGCTGTTCGCAAGTGAAAAATCTCCTTTCAACGTCTCTCGGTTTCAGTTCGTAAGGCACCCAATTTCCTTTTTTTTGAATTATTCCCTTGGCTCTCAATCGTGCACAAACGGCTTGTTGAGTTACTCCCAATGATTCTGCAAGCTCCTCGTTTGACTCTGATCTTCTTCGAATAATACCTCTAATTCTTTGTCTTCAAATTTTTTTGGCTGTCCAGAGCGAGGCTTGTCTTCAACGCTGAAATCTCCATCCTTAAAACGTCGAACCATTCCCTACATGATTTATCAGTTGGAGCAGTGTCACCATAAACTTCGACAAGCATTCGATGGGCTTCAGCTGCACTTTTCTTCCAATTAAAGCAGAAAATTAGAAGCTCCCGAAAATGTTGCTCGGTTAACACAAAATTCGACATTTCAAACACAATAAAATTCAAGGTTTTTGTATGAAACTCAAAGCGATCATATAAATTGAATATTATTAGCAGATGTCTAACCTTTCTGAAAACGCCAAAATCAGCTGTCACTATGAACCATTCACAACAGCCGGAGCCATCTTTTGGAAAACAGACCGAACTAATTTGTACTCCCATATTATATATTATAATAGCTTCCAATGTCGTTATTGTCCAGTATCAATCGTAGTAATATTGTCCAAATCATTCATTGCAATCTTGAGATAATTGTTCGATTCATTAATATTCTTGAAGCTTCCATGGGTGTTTTCTATATAAAGCGTTTTTTTTTAGCAGCGATTATGCGTTTCGCGGGTTCCTCCGTGTCCAGATTCTTGGAATACCAATGTTTCGTGAACTTTGCAATCCACTTCATCAGGACGGGGAGCAGCCTGATACTGAGCTGTTTCCTCCGGACCGTTCCTTTTATATTACGCAACTTGTTTGAGTGGGGAAAAAAACAGAATTATAGGTGAAGGAGAGGTGGGGAAAATTGGTCGGTCTTCAATAACCGAGAGAATGGTTTTCCATATTTTATTTATGTTGTAGCCTTTCTATTTAGATTGTTAGGGTGTTTTTGTATCTCTATAGCTTCTCTATACTTTCTTGAAAAGTATGATGTAATGTTGGCTTGGTCGTTTTGTCAAACAGTTTGATTGTTCCTGTTTCGATGTTGTGTTCTAATAATGCTGACTGCGTAACGTGTTTTAGCCTGACATTACGTTGGTATTCTATTCCGTAGATTGACCATTCTGCTGGTTTTTCCAATGTATACTTGCCCGCAGAAACAAGATATTTTGTATGCTCCTATGAAGCTGAATGGAGAGCATTTAGGATTTCTTAAGATTATCCTATCTTTTTGGGTGGTTTAGATAGTTCGGATATTGTGTTTAATATCCTGCCAATCCGATCTGTTCCTTTGATGTAAATTCCTTATTTTCCTCGAGAATCAACATCCAAATAATGTTTGACAAAACGATCACAATAGCCAACATTACATCATATTTTCCAAGAAAGTATAGAGAAGCCATAAAAATACAAAAACACCATAACAATCTAAATAGAGATAATGGCTACAACATAAATAAAATATGGAAACCCATTCTCCCGGTTATTGAAGACCGACCAATTTTCCTCACCTCCTGNGTTTTTCTCGCAATGCACGGCTCAAACGAATCAATTGTAGCCGATCGCCCTTAATGGAATCGCCAGGCAGCGATGGAATCGTTTCAGCAGCTCATAGTAAACAACACCCTTTTGGTCCCACCAGATACAGAGCATGATCTTCGAATCATGAATGTTCGGCTTTGGTGTTGATGTTGAGGTCGATGGCAACGATTGACCGGGCTTAGCATAGTATTTTTTCTTCTTGGGGTTGTCGTAGAATATCCACTTNCTGAATGGAGAGCATTTAGGATTTCTTAAGATTATCCTATCTTTTTGGGTGGTTTAGATAGTTCGGATATTGTGTTTAATATCCTGCCAATCCGATCTGTTCCTTTGATGTAAATTCCTTATTTTCCTCGAGAATCAACATCCAAATAATGTTTGACAAAACGATCACAATAGCCAACATTACATCATATTTTCCAAGAAAGTATAGAGAAGCCATAAAAATACAAAAACACCATAACAATCTAAATAGAGATAATGGCTACAACATAAATAAAATATGGAAACCCATTCTCCCGGTTATTGAAGACCGACCAATTTTCCTCACCTCCTGCCCAACCGCAATTCTCTTTTTCACCCCACCACTCCAATAAGTAGCGTAATATAAAAGGAACGGCCCGAAGAAACAACTCAGTATCAGACTGCTCCTCGTCCTGATGAAGTAAACTGCAAGGTTCATGAAATGGCATTCCAAGAATGGATCTGGACACGGAGGAAACGCATAATTTGTTCTATTCATTTATTGCGCTATTACCAATGTCTGTCATTTTCACTTACCTCGGTGGATCAAACATCACATTTGTCGTGATAAGCTAAATAATTAATTTAACAAGTAATTTAGGTAAAAAGTAATAACAATTAAAAATTAAATGAATAAAAAACTAATATAAAAATTATATTAGGTGTACAACTTTGCTTCCGCCGTTTTTTTCCGAAATTCAAGACTTTATTGTAAAAAACTGGTTAGATAATACTTTGAATCAACTGGTTATGATTCAAAGTATTGTCCATCGCTGGCCATTACTTTCTCCCATCTTTCGGGCAGCGTACGAATTCCGCGTCGAAGAACTGATCATCTTTTGAGGCGATCCACGAATCGATCCAATTTTTTACTTCTTCATAAGACCGGAAGTGCTGGTCAGCCAGGCTGTGTGCCATTGATCGAAACAAGTGATAGTCAGAGGAAGCAACGTCTGAGAGGGAGAATACGGCGGGTAGGATAGGACTTCCCATTTTAACGTTTCCAAGTATGTCTTGACCACTTTCGCAACATGGGGTCGAGCATTGTCATGCTGTAAAATCACTTTATCGTGTCTCTCGTTGTATTGCGGCCGTTTGTCTTTCAATGCTCGGCTCAAACGCAACAATTGTGTTCGATACTGACCGCCTGTGATTGTTTCAGTCGGTTTTAACAGTTCAGGTAATTAATACACTATGCCGAGCTGATCCCACCAAATACAGAGCATGACCTTGGAGCCATAAATATTCGGTTTGGCCGTCGACGTGGAAGCATGGCCGGGAACTCCCCATGATTTTCTGCGCTTGGGATTATCGTAATGAACCCCATTTTTCGTCCCCAGTCACAATGCGATGCAGAAATCCCTTCCGTCTTTGCCTTTCAAGTAGCTGTTCACAAGCAAACAAACGCCGTTTAACATCTCTCGGCTTCAACTCGTACGGCACCCAATTTCCTTGCTTCTAAATCATTCCCATGACTGAGGCGTTTTGAAATGGTTTGTTGAGTCACTCCCAATGATCATGCCAATTCTTCTTGATTTTGACACGAGTCTTGATCAAGTAATGCCTCCAATTCTGCATCTTCGAAAACCTTCTCTCTTCCACCGCTATACCGGTCTTCGACGTTAAAATCACCGTTCTTGAAGCGTTGAAACCACTCACGACAGGTTCTTTCACTAATAGCGGCCTCACCATAAGTATTTGAGAGCATTCGATGAGCCTCAGATTTCTTCATATTGAAGCAGAAAATTAAAACCTTGCGCAAATGAATTTGGCTCGTAAACTGACATTTTCAATCGAGAATAACTTTATGATGCAGACACAAATCGACTAATGTTTCTATGGGGTTATGTTGACAGATGCCCAGTTTATTGCATGACGTCAATGATCTATTTATTTCGACCGCCACTTACCGCTAAAGCCATCTATAGGAAAACGGCGGAAGCAAAGTTGTACACCTAATATTAGTACGACTTTACTCTATCATTACATGAAGAATTTATTGCCAAATAGTTATTTATTAAATAATAAACAACGTTTAAAGGTTCATCTCAATGAAACTTGAAAACATCCAAATTCTAAAATCTTGTTTTACTACGACTATAGCCATGATTTAATAATAAATTTTTTACTAAATAGTTTTCAATCCAAGAGCAATAAATTAATTGGTTCTAGTGGAATCAATAGATAGCGTTTATTAGTTTAGCAGAAAAGCCACTATCTCATATTAAGCGCTTATTTCATAATAGGGGGCTTTCCTCTACAAATTGTTAAATCATTTTTAGTTAATGATTTATAAAATGATTAACTTTCTGATTTAAACAATTGATGAATCTTCTAATTTATGTACCTCATTAAAAGAAATAAGTTTTCTCTATTAAATTTTGTTTTAGTTTATTCTGTTTGGTGTACAATAAAACAAAGAATGACTTCACTTTCAGGAGTTAATTTTATTCCTTCAGACAACAATAAAACAGTTACATTTTCAGGCATTTTTATAGTTTTTTTCTACGTAGAAAAGATCAGGGATAGTTGATACTGAGGATTTTTAGGGATTTTTTTACGTAACTAATAAATAGAATATAAACCGCAAACAATATTAAGAAATTTTATTTTAGACATATGTGAGAACACAATCAATACTAGAAATTAAAGGCCTATAACGGTTGAAGCTGGATTTTTAAGGCTTAAAATAATTCAATCTTGAATTACTGTACATATTATATATGTAGGTCTATATGTTATAGATCTTTAATTTCTAGTATTGATTGTATTCTTATTAGAGGTGTGTGGGATCTCGGAAATTCCCGAAACCCGATGCTTGAGATGGGACAGGAAGACGCGGATCGGGTCGGGACGGGATCCCGAAAATATTCGGGTTTTAAGACTCTTCGGGATATCTGATACTGTACGGAATCTGTTTTGTCTTTATCTATGGTAAAAGAGTTTGCTGTATGAGTTTTATTTTTTGTAATACCATAAAGACTCGAAGAAGTCACACGTACAATTGCCATCCCAAAAAAACAGTAAACATAGTTTTTTCATGCTCAACTTTGAGACGAAGATTTCTTCGTTGTATTTTTAGAATTCGGAGTAGAAATGTTCCGATATAATCGATATTTTGAAATATTATATCATTTACCCGTGTATGTTCATAAGATTCAGTATTCTTTATAATTTCACTAGTTATTCATAAATCTCTTAAAGTAAAAAAATTAAGTAAAATGTCTCGCGGCAGTGAAGCTGAAATTACTGATACGGTTAGAAGCAGTGCTGTCACAAAGTGTCTCACAAAAGGAGAGTAGAAGTAAGAGCTTCGTCTGGCGAGAATTCGAAAAAAATAAATGAACAAAAAGCTAAGTGTGTCCATTGCAATGCTGTATTGAAAACAAAATATGGAAGTACGAGTGGCTTACAACGACATTTAAAATTTAAACATTCACATATAAATAAAATAGTTGCGGGAAGAGTAATTCCAAGAAGACTTTCTCGTATCTACATAAGAATTTTAACAGATCAAAAGAGTTAACTGATGCCACTGCTCGTATGATGGCTCTTGACTTGCAACCATAGCATTGTGGAAGAGATATTGATTTCTGTTCATTACTTAATGTTGCTGAACTAGCTCATAAAATACCTTTACGCACAACGTTTTCAAAAGAAAAAATATCGAATTGTATGACGACATGAAAAGGCAAATTGATAATAAACTATACATGGTGCGTCAGCAAAATCCGAACAAATCGAACAATTTCTTTAATTAAAATGTTTTTAATGAAAAATTAAATATTACAAAAAATCTTTTTACGTGGCACTTGGAGGATCCCTGTAGAGCACAATTATTTGATATATCCCCCATTAGAATGACGGCCTCTATTCTCGGTCTGAAGCGTTCGCATGCACGCTGTAATGTAGCGCTGTCCATGCCGACGAATGCTGTCTCAATAGCGGTCTTTAATGACGTCACACTAGGATACCGAGACTTGTTTGTGACTCTTTCAACTACGCTTAATACATAGTAGTCCAAGGGATTTAAATTTGGGCTGTTGGGAGGCCAAAATGGGAGCCGAAGCGAGTAACTCAGCTTGTCCTGGCAGTCTCAGAGAGCATCTGTCACATCTTTAATGTGTACGATTTGTATTGAAGGTCCTCCTCGGCAATTCGATGCATTGTTGGTTCGCTTATACCAATAATCGATGCTAATTTTCGCAACGATTGCCCTGGGTCATCCGAAATCAGTACTTGAGCCCTTTCAACGACTGCGGGGGTCCTCGCGTTCTTTCGAGTGACTCTTCTTCGCTGGCATACTGGAACCTTCGTTGGACTGTTCTAAAGCTGTATATTTTGCCACAACGTCATAAACGGTTGATCTCTGGCATCCAAAGAACCGAATTATTTCCGTTGCTAAGCACCCAGCGTGAAGGCCTTCGATGATCGCGATTCTTCGATTATACTCCGCACTTGGTTTCAACATCGCTGTCATTTTGAGAATATGATTGTTTACTGGCATCAGGCTTTCTCGGACGCCAACAACAACCTCTGGCGGAGATACAATATAGTGGAAAATTTAAATTGAAATTTGTCCGGATTTTGATGACGCATCCTGTATGCTGATAGTGGAGAAATAATAGTTCCTCGTTATTGTACATTGTTCTTCATTATGAAATTTTTTGTAAAAAACTCTATTAAATTTCTAGATGGTATTTTATCTTTTTCAACTGATGGATGGAGCTATTGAAAACTATTTATCATTGATAATTTATTATATTACATCTGATTTTAACATGCATCATTTCATGTTTAATTTGAACCAAGTAAAAAAATCACATACTGCAGAAAATATAAATAACATATTACTTAAGAATGCTTAAGTACATCGAAGTTCTATCACGTTAATCAACCATTAATTTTCGTTACTGATAATGGGCGTAACATTGTAAAGGCAATCGATATGTGCAAAGAGTGAAAACACACCTTGCTTTGCGCATTCTATACAATTAGTTATAAAAACAACATTAAAGAAATTTCCATTATACAAAATTATAAAAAAGAAATGCAGAAAAATCGTAGGATTTTGCGTAAGAATTTTTCACATATGCGATCTAAAATAAAGTTTCTTAATATTATAGAAAAAGCCTTGGTCTAGCTGAATCTTAAATGCTTGTATGATTCTTGTGTGAATTTATATATTATGTACGTAGTCCCCAGAAATAATGATTTTTCGGTTTTGAAAACGCTAACTCTACTAAATTACCGCAGTAATATCACGAGTTAAATTAAAGACTAGCAATTTAACAAATATTTGATGCTTACTCACATCTTCGAAAAGATCTTAATAATGTTGAATAAAATTTATTAAAATCTGTAAATAATTAATTCTTATTGCGAAAAATATTACTAAAATCTCGGTGGTCTAAAGGATTAGGACGCTCATACGGAATACAGAGAGAACCGGGTTCGACTTTCGGCAGAGGTAATATTTTTCGCAATAAATTTATTAACAGTTTCTCAACATATTAACATCTTTATGATATGATGCCTGATTGAGTGCCAAATTATTAAAAAGTGCTTGTCAATTTAATTTGTGATTACTAAAATAGTTTAATTGCGTTTATAGTCCGGGAAAACAATTCGGCGCGCAGTTCAAAGAGACTACAAATGTATACATGCAAGTACATATATGTATATAGGGGCAAGTCAATAAGTTTTTAGAAAAACATAGTAAAACACATTTTTTTTGATCGATTCATTTTTATTTCTCAACATAGTCTCCTTTCAACTCAATGCACTTGATCCAACGATTTTCCAACTTTTTCAAGCCGTCCGAATAATATGATTTGTCCAACCTTTCAAAATAAGCCTCTGTTTCGCTTTCTGGTGATGAATCTCTTTCCTCCGAACCATTTCTTCAGGTTTGGAAACAGAAAATAGTCGCAGAGGGCTAAATCTGGCGAATATGCTGGATGGGGAAGCAATTCGTAGCGGAATTCGTTGAATTTGGCCGGGCACATGTGAATCCGTGCATTGTCTTAATGGAAGATTAACTAAAGAAGAATGCACTTTCTTCTTCGCTAAATGGGGAAGTTTTTTCTTTAAAATGTTGTTGTCCAATAAGACTGCGTAGTATCGCCTTGCTTCGACGGAAGGTAATCGATGAATTATACCGCGTGCATCCCAAAAAACTATGGCCATCACCTTTCCGGCTGACTTCACGGTCTTCGCCTTCTTCGGAGCTGGTTCACTCGGTGAAGTCCATTGTTTTGATTGTTCCTTCGTCTCGGGTGTGAAATAATGGATCCATGTTTCGTCCACAGTAATGAATCGAAATTCATCTGGATTACGTTAAAATATTGTTTTGAAATCGTCACATGGTCGCGCTTATGGTCCACAATGAGGAAACGCGATACCCATCTTGCCGATAGCTTTTTCATACTCAATTGTTCGTGCAAAATTTAAATCACTGTGCCATGTGATATGCCTATGGCCTCAACAAGCTCGCGTATTTTCACTCGTCGATCAGTAAAAACAATATCGTGGACTTTATCGATGATTTCTGGCGTAGTAGCCTCAATTGGACGTCCCGAACGAGGTGCATCACATGGATATACATTTAAATTCATTCACCCAATTGTATACAGTCGCAAATGTTGGTGCAGATATGCTATGAATATTATCCAACTCGGCTTTGATTTCTTTCGGCGTTAAATCTTTCATATGTAGATGTTTGATCACTGCACGAAACTCATTTTTTTCCATTTTGCAAAAAATACAAAGGTTGTTCGCTTTAATCGTCTACAGAAATGAAATCACGCGATGAATTCCGCTCAAAATTTGACAGTAATCAGCTGAAAGATGCTACTTGTCAAAAAATAATGTGACATGACACTGCGAGGGTCCTCTGACAAATTTTCTAAGAATTGATTTACCTTCGTAGTATACATATATAGTTATGTGTGAAATGGGGAACCTCTCCTTCCAGAATTTGACGCAACAGAAAAAAACGTTTAAAGTCTCAAAATATTCACACATTTGTGTACTTTCGAATAAAACTGGCTTTTTGAAAAATTCAATATGGTATCTGAAAACCGTAAAAGTCACGAATGTTCTTACAACATCATCGATTTAAATGCGAAAACTTGATGAATCGGCTTGAAAATGATTACTATAAATGATTACGAATCTAGAGATAGAATTATAAAGTTCAAAACATGACGGATTTGGAATCAGCACATAAAACTTAAAGTGTCATAGTTCATTATTGTTGTTTATGTCTATAATCTAATACTTTACAGCGACCAATGGCATCAGAGTATCGCATTACTAGCAAATTTTTTTTCTTTAATGACAAAGAAAGCATGTCCACTTTGGATTTTTATTACTCACGGAGCTTTGAATCATTTGATGTACCAAAACATCCTTACTTCTTCGAAAAATCAGTCGTAAGAAATTGTTGCAAGTTGTTGCAATATTGATTTTATAAGTTATACTTATCATTTAACTTGCAAGTAGTGTGATACTCTGATGCCATTGAACTATCGCTGTAAAGTATTAGACTCGACATAAACAACAATTATGAACTATGACAATTTAAGTATTATATACTGATTCCAAATCCGCCAAATGTGTTGAACTTTATAATTCTAAACATAAAAGGTTAGACAATGAGCCAGATATAAATATAAAAGATTATTTAATAATATTCGATTATAAACGTTTCAATTCCGATTGATTCATTTTCAATATTAGAAAACAAATTTAAACTTAAAATAATAACGTCGGAATATATAAACCTTAACAAATAACAACATCTGAATATGTAATCATAAAGAATAGTCATAAATGATAAACGTTCATTAAAAACATCCGCCAGTTTACATCGTTGTTAAAAGATTGGAGTAATAATGCAGACAACGTTATAAGAGACTCTGATATCCAGATAGTCCAGCAGTGTAACAAACATTAATTGGAGTGTTAAAGGAAGTGTAAAGAGGGAGTAACAGAAACGTAAATGAAACTCATAAGAAGCGAAAATTGGAACATAGAACGTCAACTAGACGTTAAAGAAAGCGTCAACTAGACGTTAAAGAAACATAAATAAAAGTATAGATAAGTTCTTCGGCAAGCACGAGCAGAATGTTCGTTAAATGTAAACGGAGCGTGATTAGGTAGTCTAGAGAACGTAAACGGAGCATCGTCGAGTTCTTAGACGAACGTGAATGAAATGTAATCGAGGTCTTTGGTAAGCAAATGATATTTTAAAATATATTTCATTTATTCATTAAATATCTAAAAAAAAGTGCTATGCTTTCTTTTTAGAGCCCTAGGGACTCACTTCAAAAAATTATTTCATTAGAACACAACTAGGGATGTTTTATCGATATTTTTTAATCTGATATCCGATATTTTTCATCAATACTTTCGTTTCGATAATTTTGACATATCGATACTTTTCGTATCGACAAAATTAACGAATAGCAAACAGTGCAACACTGCTTTCAATGACTTGTCTCGAAAAAATTCCACATTATTTGGTAACTCGAACCTTGAAACTCAAAATCGACATTTTCAAGATGGTTGTCAATTCGAATCAATAGCATCAAAAATATCGACACGTCGATATCTACTGTTATATTTAATAATATCTATTGTTACAGGAGAAGGATTGAAAGATATTCGGATTACAAATGCTCTGATATGTATGATCGCGAAAGATAACATGCCTCTGAATAGTACGGAGAAGTCTGGACTTACATATTTTTTAAAGACTGCGTTACCCTTGTACAAAATCCTGGGAAGATACAAGATTACTCTTATCGATGTGACATATCAAAGACTGTCGGTTCAGACAAAGGAGAAACTTGTAGCTGCATCTAATGTTACTTTGACGGTAGACGCGTGGACTGAGACGATGAATACGATCGGATATCTTGGTATGATAGTTCACTTTCCACAACGGAAAAATTTGTTCGGTAACGATTGAGGTCATTAAGTTGGACGAACGACATACTGCGACTTATCTGGGTGAAATTTTAACGAATGCTTGTAATGAATGGCTTATATCATTAGAAAGCATCCGCGGTTGTCACTGATAATGCCGCAAACATTTGTAAAACTGTGAAAGACACAGTTGGAGCAAAAAAACAATTGAGTTGCTTTGCACACACTCTTAATCTAGTTCTAAGTACAGTTATCTATAAAAGTCCTAATGTTAAAGATCTAATTTCTAAAATTAAGGATTTCTTATTTTAAACAAAGCCTTGTCGCAGCTGAGGAACTTCGGAAAGCACAATTACCAGATAAGCCTCTCAAATTAATACAAGAAGTTTCAACGCGTTGGAATTTCACATATTACATGCTCGAAAGGTTCATGAAATTAATAGCATGTCTTCAGTATTAATTAAATTTCCTCATTCTCCTCTGATGTTAACGGCATTTGAAGTCGCAACAGTGAATGAAATTTTAAAAATGTTAAAATTGCTTAAATCTGTGTCTAAAGAAATTTCTGGAACGTTATATCACGAGCAGTAAAGTAATATCGATGGTTAATGGTCTTCGGCACGAATTGAACGCATTAGAACCGGAGTCGGAAATTAGAAAAAAACTTAAGCATCTGTTAATCCTTGAAGTAAATATGAGATTTGAGAACATCGAAAGAATCCAATTTTAAGTATAGTCGATTTATTGGACCCTAGATTCAAGCGATTACATTTTCAAAGCCAACTAGCATGCTTCGATGCAATACAAAGCGTCAATCAAAAGATGCTGGAAAAGAGGTTAAAACTAACCAAATAAATAACGCAGAGAATGAAATTTCTAATAATTCGAAATAAAAATGAATGTGCATTGGAATTAAAAATGAAGCATTTGGAACTTTCATTCGATATTGGCTATTAAGTTTCATAATAATAAAATTAATAATATTATAGGAGGTATCGACATTAATTTGAAACAATATCTAAATCAAGACGTGGTATCTTTGCACGTTGATCCTTTGGAATTTGGGGAATGGAATCGCTTTTCTTTTCCACAATTAGCTCCTATTGCTACAAAATATCTGTCGATCGTCGCAATATCCGTGCGAAAGGATCTTTTCATGTGCCAGCAATATTATGAATGAAAATAGAAATAGACTATCGGATGCTCATTTGTCGAAATTACTATTCTTGAATTCATTCGATTTTGCAGAATGGAATTTGCCTAATTAATATTGTTAGTCTTCCAAGGGAATTTCCAAATGCTACATTCAATTTGTTTCAAATATTATTAGGAATTTCATTTCTAACATCGTAGACATTGGGCCTAATACAATGTTTTATGATAAAATGATCCTAAAACGCACGTGATATTTAATTGGTAACTAAAGCGACTGTAGGCGAAAAAAGATATTGGGTATTCAATCGCAGTATTACAATCGCTCACTAAGCGCTCAGTGAATGGTATAGTACTGAAATAATAATACTGAATCCATCCATTATATCACAGTCAAAATAATATTAATAAAACGTTATGTTTATATCAAAGTACGATTACAAATGTTATATTTTATTAAAAGAAGTTCTTTGATTTTAAACGATAAGTTTTGTTAAATCAAACTGTTACGTAGTAATACCAACGATAAGTTCTGTTAAATTGTATTACGAAGAAATAAGATTTTAAACTGAAATTGTATAAGGTATACGAATAAGGTTATACGAATAAAAAGTATATTAATAATATGAAATTAATTAAGTATTTATTATTAATATAAAGCTCGCTCAGTTACATAAATTTTATTGTTTAATAGTATTTCTTTATTACATTTACGCCTAGTTTATGCTTTAGTCTTAATTCTAAACTTCTAAATTCAGCTAATAGGCCTGCAGGCCTAACCAAAATCTGTATTCCAATGGTTGAATTCTAAAATTTTAGTTTAGGAAAACATAAACCAGGCATTGGCTGCATTCAGCAGACTCAACAGTGCAGTCGTTTTTGCAATCGTTTTATGATTCGTCGCGCTGGTTGAATTATATTTTTTAGGATTTAGGAATAGTCCTATCTCAACGAAGAATCATAAAACGGTTATAAAAGTTGAGTCTGTGAACGCAATCATTATCTTGCGTTATGTTGCATAATGGTACGAGGGGTGTTCAAAAAGTAAGTTTCCCTGCTCCGGGAAAAAAGCAAAACACAATTTTTAGGTTAAAGTAACATATGTATTTATTGTTTGACTTATAAACTATTTTTCTACATAGTCCCCTTGGACTTGAATACATTTTTTATATCTGTTCTGAAGCTTTGACAAACCTAGTTTATAAAAATCCGTGCCCTGTTTTTTAAAGAATAATTTAACAAAGTCTTTCACTTCATCATTTGAATTGAAGTGATGGCCACCCAAACTTTCCTTTAACCAAGTGACTTTTATCTTTTTCCTAAGTAAAGGAAAGTTTGGATGGCCATCACTTCAATTCAAATGATGAAGTGAAAGACTTTGTTAAATTATTCTTTAAAAAACAGGGCACGGATTTTTATAAACTAGGTTTGTCAAAGCTTCAGAACAGATATAAAAAATGTATTCAAGTCCAAGGGGACTATGTAGAAAAATAGTTTATAAGTCAAACAATAAATACATATGTTACTTTAACCTAAAAATTGTGTTTTGCTTTTTTCCCGGAGCAGGGAAACTTACTTTTTGAACACCCCTCGTCACATTTCCACTGAGCGCATCACGCGTCGCCTCGTCTGTCCGTGTCACCAGTTAATCAATCAAAACGTCCCATTCGACGCGTTCAGTGAAAACGTAACATTAATCAGAACAAGAAAATTATATAGGGATGGAAGATAGGCATTTCGGTATATTAAAAATTGTTTGAAAATCACTCTTTTGGTGAAAGAAAACGACTTTTCATAAAAAGATCGAAAAAATTGGAATAACCTGAAAGATGATTTCTATTCTCTATTTTGCAAAAAATTGCTTTTTTTACACTTTTACATTAGCGTGTATTGAAATATCGATACTTTCATGTTCGATACTTTAAGATATCGAAACTTTGGTCTACGATGCATATCAATGTAAAATATCGATGCAACCGAAAGTATCAAACATCCCTAAACACAATTGAAAAATCTTTTAATGCTACGTCTTTTATTCTAGTCTGGGCGGTTTTTTAAATTCGAGAAGTTAGTTGTCACTAAGTTCCTCTGGTGGCGGTGCCGCGTACTACTCAATGACGCTTCGTTTACGTTCACTGTACAGCTCAATAACACTTCGTTTTAAAATAAATTTTTTTATCTCTATATCCTGGAAGTGTACACAAAGCCACAGTTAGAAAGTATAGGATCCGACTGAATACATTTTTCATATGCAGCCCTGTGATTATTTTAAGTCAGTTAGCGCTTTCGTTACTAGGTGACATCGTAGATTCAAATATCGAAACAAATATGTCAGCTTTACGTATGGTGTAAACATGTAATATAGTAAAAAGCATAGTTTATGTAAAAAGCTTAAATACAATGGGGGAAAAAGTATGTTGCGAATTGCAATAATAATACAGGCTCTTTATTCGCAATGCCGAAAAACAATACATTATTCCGCATGTAAAGTCTTGGCAGCTGCTGAAATCCATTTAGAAAAAAAAACATTTTATATGCGAATAGTATTTCGATAAGATTAAAGATGCAGCAATAATAAAGGACAAGAATGGAAAAATACTATTTCAGGTATGTAATTTTCATGAATGTACATATTATTTTACTAAATATTTTTCTAATCTGTATAGGTTTTTTTAAATTTTTCTTTATACTCGAAACTTTTCTACCAAAGTTATTTTAATAGGAATTATACATGTATATATGTTCCAAGATTAATGATATCTATTCTTACAGAGAACTTTGCAGAGGAAAACCTCAGTGAAAGGTGCTATTTCATCGATTTTTGGAAATAAAATTATACATTTAAATTTCTCAGGTAAATATTGATTAAGTGCATATTTTATAGTAAAATAAAACTTCAGTCTTATTCATCGATAATTTATAAATATAAAAATATTGTTTTGCTGTTCATGTTGAAAAAAATACTGAAGATAATTTGATTTCTGAACAGCAAATAGAAATTACAGACAGTAGAATCGATGTTTCACACGTAGAACACAGAACACAGAACACGTAGAACATTTTGATAATGATAACTGTTCATTGCAAATATTGACAAATAAAGGAAAAGATAATTCTAGCAACATTAGTCAAAAATTGATTTCTTTTTTAAATGTGACGGATGAAATCGAAATTCCTGCCGATACTGCAGACTTAGAAAGCATATAAGTATTAATTCAGTACATATTATTTATAAGTGACATTAATTGATAATATGAACCACATGAATTGTAATTTTACTACTAGACAGTTACTTATCTCAATAAAAATCCTGTCAGTGATGACAGTTTTTTCCTCTATATTCACTGGAAGAGTGAAAATACAGTTTCCGAATGAACGATGGAGTTATTCAATTCAAAATTTTGACCAAAAAGTATTGTTTCACGAAGTTAGTGAAATCACATAACAGGAAAAGATTTCTTTACAAAACAGGTTATTTATAATTTATATTGTATTGAATGCTGATCTCAGCATGGATGTTTATATAATAAATAAATATGTTATGATGTTCAATTAATTACACACTCATCTTGATGTCCAAGTTGCTGTAAATAAGATTGCGTAAATGAAAGTATGCATTGATAGTCCTTTTCTAATTTATTACAAAAGTGTTATGTCTAGGTGATAGAAGACAAAACATACAAAGACATCACTGGACATTGGAGACATCATTCGTGTTGCATCGTGCTTAGTGACAAAACAATTTGTAAAAACTGTGCAAATTTGAAGAAGATATTACGGCAATAGGAAAAAAAATATGTAAAAGCACATGTAAGTGCCTTTCTCCATCAAAAAAAAAAAAATTTTGATATGTTAAAGAAAGTAATACGTATTCAAAATCAATGCATAAAAAGGAAGAAAATCACTATAAAACGAACAACGGAAAAGATAGAAGAACGTATATCAACAACGTATATCAACAACGGAGTTTAAGAATATTGAATACTTAAATTAATTTGATGAAAATATCCCAAATGCTCAGGTATCCTATTTCCCTGTAATTCCTCATCAGAATTAAATTGTATATTTGTATTCTTCAGTAAATTGCAAAATAGTTATGTAACTATTCATTGGTAAATAATTAATGAATGATCTGAAACCGTGTATATAATATGATTTTGTAATGTGTAATTGTAAATTTTAACAATAATTCTGTAAATCTCAAGATTTTAAATATTATGTATATTTTAGTACGTTTTAATTTCTTGAATTTGTACATAATATTATATTTAATATGAATAAATATTATATTAAATATAATATATAAATATTATATTTAATATTTTATGATAAAAATAATTTTATACAAGTATTACGTCCAAACCCTTGAAATTTGGTCAAGGAGACAATAAGGGAGAATGGAGAGGGTATGGAAGGACGGTTAGACTCAATCTCACAGGTATACGCGCGGAGGCGAACACCTGTGAGTCGTA
>JAANIC010003539.1:231275-253695 GCA_017607545.1 Acromyrmex charruanus | reverse complement strand
TATATATATATATATATATATATATGGTCGCTTGTTTCTAGCGACCGAAAATGCTTTCTTCGGAAATTTCGGCCGCTCAATGTGTATAATTAAGAGGAGAAGGAACATTATAGATAACATATAAGTTTTAATAAATTATGCTAATTCTATATCCCTCCAATTTATGTATAATAGCAAAAATAATTTCAAAACACGATAATTTACGAGATATTGATATTTCCATAATTTTCCATGAACGTTATATACCACGTTCATAGAAATGATTTGCAAGACCTCGACGTGGTCTCACGCGTAAGATATGAGATCTGAATGTTAGAGATCTCATGATCAATTCCTTTTTTCTTTTTTCATAATTTTTTTTTTTAAATAAATGACATTGTTAATAAACATATATTACAGGCTAAATATATTTTCATTTAATTATTGTAATTATATGTGTATTTCTAAAAGTTTTAAACCGACAATTGTAACAAAAAATAATTGACGTAGTATGCGTCGAATAGATAGAAAATCAGTATTTTTATATGTAAAGATATATGTGAGATTTGTTTACCTTTAGAAAAAATCCAAAAAAATCATGTTTCTGTAATAATGTTACGTCGATCAGTACTTTCTGTGAAATGTTTTTTTATAATTATCATCCGAATGAAAATTCTGATAATCAATCAAATCGAAAAAGTGCGATGATTAATATAATTATAAGATGTCAATAATATTAATTTTATAATTAACAAATCAAAAAGCCTTTATTTGTGCCTTTATATGCAATATACAAATAATTTTTTATTTATCTATTGAAGTGATTCGATATTCTTCCTATAGTTATTGGGGTACATGTTAAATTTTAGGTCGACTTTTTGAAGCGTCGCCTTCTTTCCCCCCGCCGCTCAATGCTCGACGGCTGAGCCGCACCGGATCGCGCGCGGATGTGTATCTCAGGAGCGTTGCATTAAGAAATATGCTGCGACCGTACCTTCCAACAAATTATCAATCCTTTACTTTCCTTAGTCTTCTGTATTCACATGTTGAATAAAGAAGACATCACGGAATTATTGGAGTTAAGTCATTCCAGTTTAAAATTACGCATCTCGTTCTGTATCGACTGTTATTAGTCTTAAATTGATATTATCAGTATTCTATATTGAAAGATATTACATTTTGTGGCACATAAGCGTGGTCAGTAGCTCTTTGAAAGAAAATCAAATGTATCATAAAAATAATAAAGTAATATTTTAAAAGTACATACATTCAGTAAAATGTATTTACTTATTAATATGATGTTCAATCACTATTATTAAGAAAATAACAATTATGTAGGAAGGAAAATATTTTTAATGAAAATAATTTTCATGCTAAAATGTCATGATAATTTTCATGTTGAAAGGTATGATAGCAGCATGTTTCTTATACTGTGACGCTCCTGAGATGCACGTCCGCGCGCGATCCAGCGGTTCAGCCGTCGACTGTTGAGCGGTTGTAAAGGAAAAATAGGCAGCACTTCAGAAATTGACTCGAAATGTGTAACTAGTTTTGAGCACACTGAAGTGCACATATAATTTCTATAATTTTATAAAAATATATTTGGAGTAATATGTTCATTAATAACGTTACTTGTTTAAAAAAAAAATTATGACAAAAAGGAAAAAGCAGGATTGGATATAGGATCCTCAACATTCTGATCTCGCACCTAACGCCCGAGACCACGCTGAGTTTTTACAGACCGCCTCTATGAACGTGGTATATAAAATACACGAAAAATCGTAAACTATATCTCGTTCACTTTTTGAAATCATTTTTGCTATTTATATATTAATGAGAAAGGTATATGATTAACTCTTTCACTTATAATGTCGTGTGAGACTCGTAAAGAAATCGGGCCAAACATAAGTATCATTGATGAGAGCCGTAAACAACATGTTCCAGGCTGTTAATTATGGAGCCATTGTAACTTAAATCGTAAGGCAAAGGATTAATATAATTTAATAAAAATTATGTATTATCTAGAATGTCTCTTTCCCCTTTATGATACACGCCAAGCGGCCGAGATCGCCGAGAAAATATTTTCGATCGCTAGAAACAAGCGACCACAGAGAGAAGGACAGAGACAGACTCATTGTTTTGCTAAACGAGCCCAGTTCGGCGTGTCCGCACGGAGACTCACCGATTACAATCGGAGCTTCTATCCGTTTTTGTTTTTTCTCGAAATAACAGAAATTGAAAGAATTTTAAATCACAAACACGGTTGCCAGTTCTCCGTTTTTTTTTTTTGACAGACTTCGGTTTCTTGGACTAATATTCAATACTCCAGCAGATGTGAAAATCTCCAATTTTTGTCGTCTGGAGTATTAAATATTAGTCCAAGCAACCGAAGTCTGGCAAAAAAAAAAAAGAGAGCTGGCANTTCTTTTTATTAAATTATATTAATCATATATCTTTCTCATTAACGTAGCAAAAATGCAAATGCAAAAATGATTTCAAAACATAAACATTGATGAGATATACAATAGTTTAAGACTTTTCGTGCGCTGTATGTACCGTGTTCGTCGAGGTGATTCGCAAGAACTCAGCGTGGTCTCAGGCGTTGGGTGCAAGATCAGAATATTGAAGATCTTATGTTCGATCCTGCTTTTTCTCCTTTTTTCATAATTTTTTTTTTAATAAATAACGTTATTAATAAATCTATTACTCCAAATATACTTTTTATAAAATTACAGAAATTATATACGTGTACTTCAATGTGCTCGAAATTAGTTGCGCATTTCGGGCCGATTTCTGAAATGTTGCCTACTTTTCCTTCACAACCGCTTGACGCTCGACGGCCGAACCGCTCACGCGCGGACGTGCATCTCAAGAACGTCACAGTATAAGAAACAGTATGCTGCGACCATACCTTCCAGCAAATTGTCATGAAAATAAAATAAAATAAAATAAAATATTTTCCTTTCTACATAATATTGTATTTTCTTAATAATGGTGATTGAACATCATAATAACTTAATGCATTTTACTGAATGTAATGTATTTTTAAAATATTACTTTATTATTTTTATGATACATTCAGTTTCAAAGGGCTACTGATCACATTTTTGTGCCACAGAATGTAATATAGAATTTTACTTTACCGCGTCATATATCTGGTCATCTATTTGTATTTTTTTTTTAGTGGAGTAAACCTGGAGAATGCACTTAAATGATGTATCAATAATAGAACTTCAAAGATAATAGAAAGTTTTTACAATAACGTAGATTTAGATACGGTGAACGCCTTTTCTTAATTAGTCGCTAAGGAGAAGATAATGTGACCATGATATTGATTATGTATCTTTTTTCTTAGAGTGAAAAATAAAAATTTTTTGTATGTATGTGTATATATATATATATATGCATACATATATCGTTTTGCGTGACCGCTGTATGTGTCAGAAAACAACGGCGTTATACGAGTCAATCAGCTGTAATCAGTATGACCCGCGTTCACAGTATCGTTGCCGCGCAACAGTACTGTCAATTCAGTGTAGTGTAGTAGTGTTCTACACACAATATGTGTGTGTGTGTGTGTGTGTGTGTGTGTGTGTGTGTATTTATATAGTGTTTTGTGTACATAAAATAGAAAAAATGTAGTAGCAGAATATTGTCTGCCTTTGGTAAGAGAAGGTTATGGGTGCTTTCTAACATGCGACTCACTAAGTACAATACAGTATCTCATCCTTGTATTAGCGAACGAGATTGTAATGATGCACCGTGTCACACTGTGTCTCTTGTTGGAAGGCACTCTAGAAGGCCAGAATGGGAAAGGTTGGCATCTTTATATTATTCGTGAAAATATCACTTTTATTTATCATACAAGTGATATGATTAAATGTTATAACAATAAATTGCGCTTTGCCTAATTATGATCCAATGTCAGAGGCGTTCATCATGGGCTGATTATATTTAATTTACTGTCAGAGGCGTTAAATGTGAGCTGGCTAGCTATAACAAAATACCACATCCGTAAATCGTGTTTTGGCTAGTTATAGATAAATGTCAGAGGCGTTCATCGTGGACTGACTATTTTTAATTTATTGGCAGAGGCATTCGATCATCAAATTTGGTGGAATACAATTACGGAACCAATTTGTAGAATTTTGCGTCTGCAATTAAAGAAATATGAATAGATTCATTGTCATGATGGAATCAAAAGCTGATTGCTTGACATGATCGAAACAAAGAAACTAATGAAGAAAAAAAAATGAATATCAGTAAACAGTTTCTTTGAAACCTTACAACTTTTATCTGAAACGTTTTTTCTAAAAACGTTATGTAATGGCCTTATAGCATAAGAATGGCCATAATTCAATCGTAGAACGTGAATTATAGTCATAGGTCAACGCATTATATTTTGGTGTACTATGCATGCCGATACAAGTGCAATTCACATTCCTTTACGATTATACGAGTAGTTATAGTCACCTTTATGTTCAACTCCTAAATCCGGAGTCTTTTTGGCCAACCTATATAATATATATAGGTTATACATATATATATATATGCTATACATATATATAACATACATTACACAGTCAATAATCACATGCATAATTTTCGTACGATGCTGTACGTTTATAAAATGTATATAAGTATATCATATTCAAAATGTTTTAGCAAATGTATACACTTATAGGTCAATGTGTATGTTAACTAACAGCAAGTTACAATAAGTATATTTTTACTTAAATACACTCTGACTGTGACTTAGATATATTTTCGGATGCAACCATATATTTGAAATACATATATACACGTGTAATGTAATAGCACTTTTTCCTTTATTCCCAATGCCATTTTAACTTAGGATGTAACATGTATTGTCAGTACGTAAATACATTGCACATACATATGTAGCTATTCCATCTCTTTTTATTAGGTTGGCACATATGAAATGTCGGATTTTCTTTACATATGAACGTTTGTCTCCCTATTTTCGTTATGCTTTTGTTTTTGGCACCTCGTTTATAGTCGTATTGTCCATTGCCAAAATCACATTTCAACAAAGAAGATTTTCTCAAAAGTGTTCCATTTTGTTATTTGTTTTGAATTTTGTAAGGATATGAATTCAACCAATATTCATGTAATTTTTTACATGAGTATAAACTTGGTAATAATGCTGCAAAAGCTGCACGCAATATAAACCAGGCATTTGGGAAGAATACTGTTAATGATCGAAAAGTGCAGCGTTGGTTTGAAAAATTTCGGTCTGGTGATTTTTCCCTACAAAATGAACCGCGTGGAAGACCCAAAACGTCTGTGAAAAATGATGCTCTGAAAGCATTGGTGGAAACGAATCCAACTGTATCTACAAGGGAACTTGTTACCAAAATGAAAGTTGACCATACAACGATATTGCGACACCTTTCTGAAATTGGCAAGGTGAAAAAAATGGATAAATGGGTACCGCACGAACTAACCGAGTGAAATAAGCTGGATCGATTGAACGTATGCTCATCATTACTAACCCGATTTCATCGAGAGCCATTTTTCGATAGGATTATTACTTGTGATGAAAAATGGGTTCTTTACGATAATAGGAAAAGGTGTGCTCGGTGGCTTGATAGGAATGAGGCTTGTACTCCAAGGCCATCACTTCATCCACGGAAAATTTTAATAACAGTTTGGTGGAATGTGACTGGAGTAATTCATTACTCATTCCTTCGAACTGAGGAGACAATTACAGCCGAAAAGTACTGCCAGTACATTGATGAAATGCATGAAAAATTGAAAATTATACACCCATCACTTGTTAATCGACATGGCCCAATATTTTTCCACAACAACGCTCGGCCGCATACGTCGTACAAAACAATTGCGAAATTAAATGAATTAAAATATGAAATTTTGCAGCACCCAGTTTATTCACCGGATTTTTCGCCAACCGACTTTCATTTTTTTAAACATTTAGAACAGTTTTTACGGGCTAAATGAAAATCAAGACAGAAAATGAAGACTGAAAAATTCCATATCAGAGTTTATTGATTCTAAAGATCAGAATTTCTTTAAGACAGGCATCTATGCATTAAAAATCTCGTTGGGAAAAGTGTATTGAAACAAATGGAGCATATTTTGATTAAATAAACAGCTTTTGAAAAAAGATATGCAGTTTTATATATTCACTTAAAAATCCGACATTTCATATGCACCAACCTAATATTATGTTTAATGGACCTTTTATAATTATAAGCCTTAATCAGCCATAAATAAGAAGTCAGACGCTAAAAATTGACTGTGATTGATCAATTTTTAGCTTCTGACTTCCGATTTGTAACTAATGGCTTATTGTAGAAGGCCCATAAAAGAGAGATAGAAGTTACTCATATTTAGCTTTTCATGCAGATATAATATAGACACATTAATGAATATTAGAATTATATTTTATGTGCATTATGATGTACACACATTACATAAAATATATTTCTAATTCATATTCACATACGTGTGTAGCTACTTCATCTCTTTTTGTTACGTGTAACAAAAAGGTGTACTGAGGAGATCCTCTTTTTTCTACGTTTAATAAAAGAGATATGTTTTTTTATGGTCAAATATACAGATATTAGTGATATATGCTTTTATATTTTCAATATCAGAATATACATACAACTAACATAAATCAAAGCTAACGAGAGTCAAACACAGATGATATATCAGATGATACGTAACATCTTAAAAAAAATAATCAAATTACGAATTCTCTGATAAATCTTCATTTTATGTGTACATATATACGCATTATATATATATATATATATAATTTNTATATATATATATATAATATATTTTTACAATTTTAATATTGCATATTTAAACATAGGGAATGCATAAATAGCTTAGCATTGGTAACTTTTATCTGCAACGTATGTATGTTCACATATTATACATATATGCAATATTGTATAATATTGCCTGTATGTGTATTATATTTAAGTACACACACCACTAATATTTTAACATGATTAATTTCTACATCTTTTCATTAAACGTAGCAAAATATGGTATAGCTATGTATATTATATGTATAATATATCTATGTATAGCTAATACATATCACATCCTGACCTAACATTGTACAACAGTAAAAATGCTATTAGAGCCATGTGTCAATGTACACTATCAATACTGAAAATCTATAGTTACGTATTTTCAGTAATCTATAGTTTACGTATTTACTCGCAATTAATATCGGTACACAGTCGTAGTATCACTTTTTCCTATGATCAATATCATTTTAGGATTTAATCAAGATATAACATATATTATTGTCAATATATGGACACGTGTTTCATATATGTATGTATATATATATATATGGATATTCATGAAAAAGAATTACATTATGTATGTGCAATGTCGTATTCATTTATTGATACTATATTATTACCTAAAATGGCATTGGACGTAAGGAAAAAATGCTACTACGGCTTCGTCTATATCGATATAACTATTAAAGTTAAAAATCTGTACTTTATGTATATTACAGATTTTTAATACTGGTGATATATATTGGAACACGGCCTACACTGCATGTGTACATAATACAACTGTATTTCTAAGATCCGATTCTACAAATATAAGATTAACTTCAATTATTTTTTCTCAATTTTAAAATTGGAAAATTTTCCAAAATAAATTTTACATTTGTGGAACCGATCCTAATACACGTCCCTGCTAAGATGGTAATGTAGGAAACGGAATAAAAATATCAATAATTAATCCATCGAATTTCCTGTATGATCATATTAACTCAGAGGGCGTAAGCACCTTATACATTGGAAATAAAAACCTGTAATATCGACCTTGATTAAGTTCAGCCTTCGCTTCAGCATTTCCTTAATGCGTTGTACACACACACACACACACACACACACACACACACACGCACGCACGCACGCACGCACACATATATGCATATCACTGGAATAAATTATATATAAATTAAACTAATTTCTGTTTCATTTTTAATTCAGACATCTTTTTTATATGCATAACGATATTTATTATGCGGAAATATTGTTATGATGTTGAAAACATGAGCCGTACATAGCTGCACAACAAGAGTGAGTGAGACAATGTACTTTACTCTCAGATACCCTCTGGTGGCAGTCTTCCGAATTAACCTAAAATAATCGCAGATCGAGGAGGCTAGTCGGACCACCTATACTTCTAACACCGTGCACAAAGCGAATTTGAATGTTCCGTGTACTTTTTGCCGAACGTTTAGGAAGCGTAGACGAAGTACTGATGAATGAAGTGTTTAAAAAGTATAGTAGTACGCTCTATGTATTTTTTGCATAGTGTTGAAGAGCGTATGAGAAACGTTAAGAAAAAAAAAAAAAAAATTAAACTGTGTGGAAATGTGACAGATGTGTTTTGGACATACTTTACGGAACGTTTGGGGAATGTTCGTGGAGCGTATATGAATATTCAAAACCACTTAGAGTCAATGGAAAGTCAATGAAGTATTTAAGAAACGTTAAAATTCTTTGTTCATACTTCTTTGAGCTTCAACAAGCTTTACATTTTCATCAGGATTGCACTCGTTCAACAATAAATATGTTTATATTAGCATTATTTTTTCTTTAATGATACCTTTAGTCAATTTATTTCAAACCTTCAGTATGTTTTCCTGTAACATCAAGATGACAGAAGTCAATGCTGCAGTAAGTGACGATAGTTTTGTAAATGAAGTGCCACATTTATAGAGCATGCCTCTTAATGTGCACGGGGTATAAGCTCTCAAGGAAAAACTGAATCAAACTTGGATTATATCCTCTACTAAGCTCAAAAGCAATTGAAATGCTGAGGCGTTCTACCAATACCTCCATTAGCCATATTGCGAATAAGGATGCAAACAGACGGTCAAGTTTGTCATAATGGTAAAAAACGCTGGCTACATATACAGGCGGATCCGCCGCGGCGGATTCATTGCTCATACCCACCCATTTAACTGTGGATAATAGATCCGCGAATTCATCGCGGAAAATCCGTCCGCGTGTATAGACAACCGCTTTTTCGTCATGTCGTAGTGACAAAGTCGGTCGGCTGTTTGCTCATTCCCATTTGCAATATAATTGACAGAAACATTAGGACGAATATTTCATTCACCCTTAAAGATTGAATCACATTTAAAGGTATGTTCTACGATTACACAAACAGTTCACTCACAAAATCACCGTTAATCGTTATTCACTATACCCATGCACTTCTTGATATTACTGAGAGGCCCTTATATACATCATTGCCGCCTGCCGAAGAATTTTCAAATTTGTAATTCTTAATCCAAGAATAAATAATTTGTAAATAATGCGATTGAGTTTGTTAGAACCATATAATAATTTTAGAAACAAGAATACAATTTTAAGAATAAAATATACTTTGCATAAATCTATTTATTATTAATGCCAGTAAACATTTATAATTGAAGAGAACATTTTATACCTAAATGAAAGTAAATAGCATTCAAGAATAAAAATATACGTCAATCAGGAATTAATTTTTTTCTGTGTAGTAATCCAAGATTGAATTATTTTAAGCATTAAAAAATCCAGCTTCGACTGTTTATAGTCCTTTAATTTCTAGTATTGATAAACCGTAAAGTCACTTTGCAATAGCCACATGCGTACGCTACATAAAAATGATTTTTATAATTTAATAATATGGTATGATTAACTTTATAATGTTAATAAAATGAATAAGGTTATGCATCTTGTAACAACTAACCCTATATGCGGGGTCGAATGTTACAGTTATTGGAGTCATTTACATATGCAGGTTTCAAAATGTTACACATTTAATTAAATGTTACACATTTAATTAAATGACATAAAAAAATATATACATATACATATATATATACTTTATTAATAATTTTAACACAATATATATACATATACACACTACGTAAAAAAATTAGAGAAGCACATTAAAACTTATAAATTTTGTCGATTTTAAGAAATTAATATTTCGGCTTCCAGGAATCGCAGGAAATTGTTCCTTAGCGCGTTTTAAAAGATAAAGCCTCTACTTTTTTAAAAATGGCTTAAGTGAAATTTTTCGTCCCATTAAACTGTTTTTTTTTTCGTGAAAAACCAAAAGCAGAGAGTTAGTCTTAAAAATAACATGACATTGCAGCCTTCCATGGGCAAAGCAACGACGAGGCGAAAAACGTCACTATATTAGTTTTGAATCCGAGAATATTCCCTTTAAAATGATATAAAGAAAATTATTCTAGCTTGCCTAGGAGCTAAATTATCAGATTCCAATGTAGACCCTATTTTTTTACAAGATTTTGGTTAAGTACCGCCGACATTCGCGTTATCCGATGTGCACCACGGAGAAAGTTGCACGATCGGAATTTGCACGCACAAAGTTCTACAGCTGGGAGAGAATTTTGCTTTGCCGTCTGGAAATAAATCGCAACTGATATTTGATGTCATTAAGTGTATTGAAAATATAAAAAATAAATATAAATTACCTATCGATAAGCGGATCTCGATTTCCAATCATTCCCTTTTCATATTGAATACATAGTCTCTTCTATACAGCATAATGAAGTGGATAGAAAATTGTTAGATTAAATTAAAAAACTAAGATTTTTATTAAAGCAACGAATAATAGTATCATTTTTACTCGGGCTGATAAGGGCAATGTCACGTGGCTTTGGATGATAAAATGTATGTATCAAAAATGATTGAGATGCTCCAAGATACAGATACGTATTAAGAGAGATCTCACAAAGAGAGTTACAAGTTACAAGTTTGCGGGGAATGCTTGTGAAGTGGAGGGATGCGGAATATGTATCCAATTCAAAATATCGGATGTTATATTGCAATGATGGGATATTTCCGAGAGCCCACCCTGGTGAAAAAATTTCTCTGAATTTCTCCGAAAATTTTTCTGAAAAAGTCTGAAAATTTTTCTGAAAATGTCCATATTTTCTGACACGAGCAGAGCTTTTCAGAGAATTTTTCAGTATAAATTTAGATATTTGTCAGAACATTTCAGTGACTTTTAAAGATTTTCATAAAATTTTTTACAATATATTTATAGATTTTTAGAATTTTTCAGACATTTTCAATGTTATACTTGAAAAAAAATTTATATTTTAGGACTTATAAATTTTGTTTCTTTATTTAACAGAAGTTGTTCCACACAAGATATATGTAATGATTTTACCCGAAATTATTTTGAAAAACACATTTACCTGGGATTCGAACCTGGGACTTTTGGATTATAAGTCTCCTACATTACGTAATATACCACTTCTTCAACTGATAAAGCGTGTTATTTATATCTATTTAAGTTTCAAAGACATCATTAAATTCGCGTGAAATTCAGAAACATTCAGACCCTTGAAAATGATTTTCAAAGGAATCTTCTGAAAGTTTTTGAAAAGTAAGATACTATTAAAATCTTATTCTATCTTCAAAGATATCACTGAATTCCCGAATTTTAATGAAATTCGAGGAGTTTTAGACACTTGGAGATGACTTTCGGATAATTTGCTGAAAGTCTCTGAAAAGTGAGAAACCATGAAAATTCTACCTTCAGAAACATCACTGAATTCTCAAGTTTCAGCGAAATTCAGAGACTTTTAAACACTTGGAGTGGACTTTTGGAGAATTCTCTGATAATTCCTCAATTTCTTTGAAAAAGTCGCTGAATGTCACTAAAAATCTCTGAAAAATGATTTCAGATATTTTCAATGAAGTTTTCAGAGACATTTTTTTATCAGGGTATGCCTTGCCAAAGATACATAAACAGAATTACCCTTTTCGTTTGATAGTTTCCTCATTGAATAGTCCTCTTTACCAGTTTGCGGTTTTTCACGGCATAATTATAAAAAATATCCCTAATACGGACAGTCATATAGAAAATAGTTTCCAAACTATTATACTGTTGAGAAACTTAATAGCTTTCATTTGAATAATGAACATACTTTGATTTCATTGGATGTATATTAGTTTTGTTACTAATGTACCGATTGACTATGCAATCGATTGTATTAATGATTATTGGCAGTATATTTCTATGAAATATTATTTATCGAAAGACGAATTTATTAAAGCTGTTGAATTTGTTTTAAATTTCATCTTTAATAATGTTATATGTAAGCAAAACTATGACATTCCCATGGGCTCTCCGTTATCTTCCATCTTGCTCTGGTTATGCCAAATTTGGAAAGTAGAGCCTTGTCTTTCGATCCAATCACCGCTACCTTTTTATTGTAGATATGTAGACGATATGATTATGGCGATACCTATCACTTTGATTAATTCAGTTCTCGGCATTTTTAACTCTCAGCATCCAAGGATTCAGTTTACTATGGAGGTCGGTGACGATAAGTTAAACTTTTTGGGTGTTACTTTAATTATTAATAATAGTAAAATTGAATTTGATTGATACCATAAATTAACGTTTTTAGAGACGGCAAGGCAAAATTCTCTCTCAGCTTAAATTTCTTGTTTCATCACCCGATTTCTCCGAAGAGGGGCACGATTGCCGATTTGGTAACTAGAGTGATTTTACTTTCGAATCCTAAATTTCATCTTAATAATTTTTGTTTTGTAATTAAAATCTTGTTGGAGAATGATTCGTTAAAATTCATTTTTGATAGTATTAATAAACGATTGAAAAACATTATTAATTTTAAAAGAAAGAAACGGGATGATGATAATATCGAAAGCGCAGGGTTTTCATGGTTCCTTACGATGTTTTCTGAGAAATTCAATAGATTAAATAGCAAGGATATTAGAATATTATTTTATAGTGTTAATAAGTTATAGTGTTAATTTGCGCAAATTCATCAAAGTACATAAGGATCCCCTACCGCATGAAAAAAAATCTAATGTGATGTACAATGTGATCCGTTGTAAAGATCCATTGATTGTGATGCGTGCTACATGGGACAAACAGGAAGACAGCTGAAGAATAGCTGAGCACAGGAATCATATTCAGTCGAACACAACCACATATTCGATTATAACTGACACCGATTGGAAGAAAACCATGAGTTCATTTGGAAAAATGTTGCAATTTTGGATGAGGAACCCCAGTACAGAAAGAGATTGGTATCAGAGATGCTACACATCAGGAGACGGACATGTTGCCTCAACCTGTAGACAAACTTGGGGGGGTTTCCTAAGGCTACTTTCCAATTGTAGACAGACTATAAATATCGGAGCGTTGTTATTGCCAGATAATCAGGGTACATTCTTCGTTATATTAAGATTTAATTATTAAAGATTCAGTTTTGATTTTGATATTTGTCTGGATAATTATTGTAATATTAGAGCTTTCTTTTCTTCTTTTTCCTTTTTCTTGCAATTAATGTTCGAAGTGTATTAAAAGTTATCCATTAATTTCAACATAATTGGCACTGATTCGCTGAATGGTCAAAGACTAGTTTTTGACTAAACCTACAGAATTTAAGTGTTTGCGATATGGTGAATTTTTGTTTTAGTGAAATACATTCTATTGTTTTATAATAAATCGTTTTTGCTTCCAACTTTACCTTTTAATAATTTTAATATCTTTTAGATTGTTATTAGAGTTCATTTTTATATTATTATTTCCATTTATAGATGGAAGTGGCTCACTGAAATAAATTAGTTTGAAAAAAAAATTTTTTGAAATTACATCATATTGTCTGTGAGGATGGCTCAAAAATGAGCCGAAACATGTAAGCGGATTAATTATTAATAAAGTTATTTTGTTAACCGTATTAGTTTGCACAAGAATTACCATTGACTCTTATTGCCCTATTATTGTATCCAACATTTTGAAAAAATTTCCTTACATGAAAAAATTTTTTAATGTAATAAAAGGATTGCGGTTACATTTTAACGGATAAAATATTTTTTTGTTATTATTACTTTTTAATTTCTTACTAATTTAATTTGTGTTCACTGTTTCTCATATTTATGTTTTATTTTATTAACTATGATTAATTTTTGTAAAACTCATCGCCGCGCGCCGATGAGATTTAAACCCACGATCCCTAGAATGGTAGTCTAACTGTGTTCATCGCGCGCTTATAATCAAGTCATTGCCGACGCTATACCTTGTATCGTTCTTTATTCTTAGTTCCGTGTCAGTGCTGAGAGTTTAAAATATTATTAATATTAAGAAAATTAGATGGAAACGAAATTATGCGCTGGTATTTATTAACTCAGCTAGGAAATGATAATGATAGCGATTATTCTCGGCAGGGCCATGATACTGGCAAAAAGTATAGGCTGACAGATTTCCTAACTTGAATAAATTTTAATGATTAATATATCAAGCTTGCGGAATAACGTTTTTTTTTTCAGTTTTTCATTCTTTTGTTTTATGCAAAAACACTTCGAATAAGCTTAATTTTATTGATTTTTTAAGTAAAAATTAAAAAAAAAGGCTTGACAAAAAATTGTAATCATTTAGTCAGTTTAGTCTTCGCTATTTCAAAAATTAAAGAAGTTAAGCTCATTCCACGTGTTTTTGCATTGCAGAATTTGACAGAAAAAAGTGTCATTTTGCACTGTGAATCTGAGATATTTATCGTTAAACCTAGTAAACATAAATACGTAGCTATTATATTGCTATCATATAGCGAAATATAACGAATAATGTAACGTATGCATAACATTATATGCTACGTTAATTGTAATTTCCGACTCACGGATCATTGAAGGACATTAGAACGTGTTGGAGAGTGCCGCGGTGCTTAACAAATGGAAAAAGAGCATCACAATATACGTACATAAAAAAAAAATAAAAAAACCCAACTAAAAATTAAAGTTATATATTAGGCTACGAGTAAACGCTGAATGTCAAGTGCTAAAATGCTATTTAATATTTAAAACATAGATAAGAATATACAATGGATAAACGTTTCAACTTTCATTAAGTCATCTTCAGTGTAACAAGTATAGTTAATAATAGAAAGGTTTGCAACACCAAGTCAGTTAACAATAAAATTTAAATTATATATAATGAGTTATAAAATTCTGAACCACTTTTCACTTTGTTTTTTATAGCTTCCATTGTCGTTATTGTCCAGTATCAATCAATCGTAGTAATATTGTCCATATCATTGATTGCAATCTTGAGATAATTGTTCCATGCATTTATTACGCTATTCACAGAATCTCTTTCCGATTCCTATCTTTCTATTATACAATTGTTATTTCCTTTCTAATGATTTTTCTTTTTCTTCTGGCTTTTTTCCACCACTTCATGATGTTTCCTTTCCATATATCTTATCTTACACGTTTAACTCTCTTCACTTTGATTGTATCTTTGTTCGGTTTCACATATTATAGCATTCTGTAATTGTGTTAAATTGGATTAAGAAAATAATTTTAAAAAAAAGTAATTTTTAATTCTGACTGCTGTTTGAAGTATTGTTCGAAGACTATTGCAATCGAATGAGAACTCTAGAGGTACAATAGAGTAATAATTATTTAAAATTTTTTTATTATGATTAAATTATAATAGAAAAATACGAAATATTGTATGTTGAATTGTTTAATTATAGAAGCTAGATTTGGATGATCGTAACCATAAGACGTGGAAATCGTAATATGAAATAACCCATGCTCTTATGTTATAGTAAATATCGTTGCTAAAATATAAATGTTATTGTATAATATAATAATAAAGAAGACAACCGGAATAAATGTCGAGTGCCGAGATAAATGTGTCAAGATAAATTTCTGCGATGCTTGATTCCAACTACCTGGAGACAAGTTCTGGGTATAATCACATGGTCATTTTTCGTGCACGCTGGCTGTGTATTGTTTGTATTTTAGAAACATTAAATAAAGTTTTTTAATTGCTATACTGATATACTTTGCGTTTTACTATCGATTTCTCGGGGCATCTCATATTAGGAGAACAATTTTTTGACTTTGTTATTTGCTCACTTTTTACATTTATTTAATTAAAAAAAATAAAATAAAATAAAATTTCAGTCAAATTTTATATAACGTTAAATTTTATCAACGTTAATCATTTCGGGTGAAAGTCGCACGCCCCCAAGCAGAAGAGGAGATGGGGTGGGAGTCGCTTCCTTCTGTTTGGGGGCGCACTACTTTCACCCGAAGCTACTCTCATCTCACCTCTCCTCCTGCGCACGACTTTCATCTGAAGCGATAAAAATTCTTCTGTTCATAACTTTAATAAACGAGCGACAGAAAAAGTCAATGACCTTGATCTCCTTCACGATCAAGGTCAACATTGAGGTCGATAAAAAGTCATTTGGGGTGAGCTGTGTAAAGATAAACTTTTACCAAAAATAGTTTATTATATATACATCATAATATTCTTTATGTATTGCCAAAGTTTCATAATTTCTGTAATTTTCGTGTTAGGAATCTTCTCTTGTAAGTGCTGCTATAATAGATTATATGCAAAAGCGTATCTTACTATTCTGTAATATGTTTGTCGAACGACAATAATGTCAACATGTTAACATTGTTAACAAGTTAGTTTGCACTCCATGCAAACATGAGTATATAGTGTATTTAGTTTTACTGAACATTATTTACTGCAACGAACATTAACTAATGGTAATTGCAAAATGCTATAGGAGGTGACGTTGCGAAAAAGCGGGAGCGCCGAGAAGCTTGGATTGACTGTATGCTATAGCTCTGGTTCCGGCAGTGAGGACCTTGACACTGAGGTTTATATCTCGGAAATAGTTCCTGAAAGTCTTGCAGCCCGAGATGGCCGGTTACGAGAAGGAGATCAAATTTTGCAGGTAAAAATCAAAAATTTTCCTATCACGCGTGTTCCATCCCGCGAACGTTAAAATACTATCGCAACAACGATTCGCCGAAGAATTACAATTCACTCACAATTAGGTCAAAATTTCCTACTCAAAAATTCAAAAAATTGTAAAATTTTGGCGATATATAAAAGGTATTTCGACAAGCCATTTTTTTTACTACTAAGCTATTTTTTGCTGCTCGAAATTATTCTGTAAAATTAACCTGCAAGTTGATTTTTGTTTTATTATCTGAAGAAAAATTCAGTAGCACAGAAAAATTCATATCAAGACATCCTCTATGTATTACCAAAGTCCTATAATTTCCGAGTTTTTGACTTGATAAATAAATTCTAAAATTTAAATATAGAATTGTAGAAATACAGTATTTACATAGCATTTATTGAAAGCATTTACTGATAAACTGATTTACTGTTAAACAACTATTTCACTGGCAAAATAATAAATTCTTATATTTTGTCATCTCAATGTACTGTTACAACAATGCTCCAGAATTCTTTTATTTCACGGGACTTATTAGAAGATAAAGGAGGGAGCATGGGAGGAGATACAACGGATACTCGTGGGTTCACGCTTGGAAACGTGCCACGAGTCGAACGCATCTGTGCAAGTCTCAAAATAAAGACCAACGGACTAAATGGTCATTAAAACAACGAGAGTTTTTTTTTTGTTCGTCGATCTTTATATTTAGGTCAAGGAATTGAATCCCTTTAACCTATGAGGACCTATAAAAAGAATCGAATATGAAAGTGTTACGACGAATGTTGCTATTGAGATTTTCTCCGTTTTTTGAGTCAATGTATTTAAACAATTTACTCGGGGATCGGAGATTAAGTTGTGCGGTTAAGAATTCGGTTCACTGAGAAATACCGGATAATTTATAGGAAGGGTAATCTTGAATCCGGTGCCAAAAAGATCGCGAAGTTTATAGGCGAATCTACATGGATCGCCCTTTAGAATGTTTTTGTAATTAGGAAACGTGAGGTTGACCTCCAATTTCCTTAGAGTGTAGACAGATTCGCGGGGTGAGTCTACCGGTTTGTCTTGATCTAGCAATTGCGCAAGTTTTTGGAAATAGGGGAAAGGATCTTGGTTTGAAATAAGGGCCGATTTAATTTGGAACCTTAATCTCTTTTCTCTTTGTCTTCGTCCGCCTTTGGTAGGCATGGAGGTAATGCAAAAAAAGAATTACAATAATAATGTTCCGAAGAACCGTCGTAAAACGGGGGCCACGCTATTGGCAGCGACAGTCGTAACAGCTCTCTGGATATGAGAAAATTATGAATTCTCCGAGGAAGTGTTAATAAACGGGGGCCACGTTATTGGCAGCGACAGTCGCAACAGCCCCTCGGATATCCATATATGTATATGTACAATACTTGTATGTAACCGAAGATTAGAGATTTAGAGATTCCGTCGATAGATTCGATTCAATATTTTCGTTTATTAAAATAAGTAAATGCGATAAGTAAAACAACGCGAAAAAGAAAAGTGAGGTTCCGATGAAGCGCGCGCGCGCGCGCGCGAGGATAGTTTCTCACCTTGATTATATAACTATAACTGTAGCTAACTGACTGTAACTAACCAACCGACTGACTGTAACTAACTGATTGTAACTAACTAACTGACTGACTGTTTTTGTTTTTGACAGCTCCTTTTATATTTTGAAAATGAGTGTGGGAGTGTCCTTTCAGGACCAATCGACACTCCTCAAAATTTGATAGAACTTATACTCGCGCTTTCCTTGAGATAAGGCAGCAAGGCTCCGCGTAAGCCCTACTCCCCACTCTATAAGTTTAATGTTAAATTCTTAATAAGTAATAATTAAGTTTTAATAATTTGTAGTAATAAAAATTCGGTTTTCCTTAATATCCTTTATGCGAGGCGAAATCCACTACATTCATATGTTTAAAATTATATGTTTTAACTTTATTAGAAAGAGAAAAAGGAAAAAAAAAGATATTCACTCTCGCATTCAGGAAGATTTCTATGTTACTGCTAATTACTTAATCGTTAAACGCTAATATAATATACATTATTACTAATGTTAATGTACGCTTTTATATTTGTTATTTTATAGGAGGGTTTCTTTGAGAAAGATCGTGTGATATTCTTAGACATTCTTTAGAATAATCTATAGATAATTTGTATGACGCATAAAAGTATATAACGTATATCTATCTGTTGGTTTGAATGTTTAAATAAAGAAACTGAATATACCCTCTTATAAAAGAGAAAAGGAATTTTCGATTTTGAAATAAAGATAAAATAGGGAAATATTAACCTAGGGATAAGATAAAAATAAGGTATAAATCGTATATCTACAATAAAGAATAAGAGGATATAATCGAGATGTAACAGAAAGTACTTAAATAACTTGAAAGTTGACAAGTTTCAAAATGAGCTTCAATTTATTAATGGATTAAAAAATAGTCATTACAATATTATATTAATTATGCTTATTGCAATAAATCTATACACTTGAAAATAATCATGTAATTTACTGATATTACATATTGCATAATTCAATGATATTTTGAATATATTTTAAAACAATACTAGTCACTACAATATTTTGATAAACACATACGAGAAAAATATATTCTAAATAGCTTGATCCTCTATATAATTTGATAAGATTTTTATTCTATATAATTTGGTAGATTTTCTTCCATTATAATTTAGTACTATTTTTATTCGGGTTTGCTCGTTACAATATTTGATTTGACTGATACAATAAGATATGCGTGAAAATACACATATAATATAATTTTACACTATATATAGGGTGATAATAACTATTACCATCTGAAATATCTTCTAATCTGTAAGGTATAGAGAAAAATTTATATAATCAAAATTACACAGTGTAAAGAGAGCTATGCAGGAATGTAAAACACGTAAAATAAAACTTGAGAAAAGTTTCGACATAGGAACAAAACCAACTTTACGCGAGCCGGCGAGTTGCGTCAGATCGAGATTATCGGATCTCAATAAGGGCTGAACCGATCAAGTTCTAAATGTGCTCAATCAATTGCAATCGCTCGGAATATATAATGAAAGTTTTTATTTTTTCTCTACGTGCTCTACGAGCGAAGATATTGCGACGCAAAATACGAATCTGAAACTTTTATTAAGAAAAAATTAAGAAACGTCGTCGTTTAAAAATTAAGAATCGTCACCGCTATGGAGTGGGGGTAATGTCCTTTTGGAATTTTTGGCGTAAGAGGCAAATGTGGTGCTAACAATGCATGTCACATCACACATGGTCAGCGAGCGTTGCCAGCGCTGCGACGATTCTGCACATTTTGCACATTCTATACTCTGCAGAGATTATAAGTTGAAGTTATTGATGTTATTGTTATTATTATTGCGGTCACGCGATCGCGGAGAAGTTGAATAAGTGCGATTGTGGCTAAAACTATATAATATTGGGTTTTCCGATTCCCTCAAATCAAATATTGATAAAAATATTTTTTTTAGTCGACGTATTTTCACGTAATTAAATGTCTAGGTTATCCAAATAACATCGAGATTGTTGAGAAACTGTGAACATATCGATGTGTTTTCGCATAAAAATAAATAAAAGTTTGACAAAAAAAGTATCGCTCTACCTCATGAACCGTGATTAGTCATTGAAATCGACTATTCAGGTTAAGAAGTTGGTCATACCAAAATATTGCGATGCAAGCATACACTACAGACACTGCAGTAAAATTTTCATTCCTCTGCTTTATTTAGTTTAGATCTATCGGAATAACGCACTGATTTCGCATTCGCGAGTTCCACTCAATGGGACATAGGAAAATGAATGATCTTCAATTATTATGAGTAAAACGATATCACAAAAATTCTTAAAACTGTAGAATTCTGAGATATAATGTTAAAACATTCGATAGTTAAAATAATATTTAGTATTTTGAAATGATGAGTTCGAATGTTCTAGCATTACATCTCAGAGTTCTACAATTTTAAGAATCTTTGTGATATCGCTGAATTTTATATTTGCATTTAGTACTCAATTTTTTCAATTAATTTGGACTATCTAACTTTAATCAGCAGTTGTAAAATGAACATGAAGCATGTATACATCTTTGTTACATTTAATTCATTGTATCAACCTATTATAAATTTGAAAAGAAGTTTACAATATAATAGACCTCAATATAATAGACCTGATTATTATGTGACTTCTGAATTCGACTAACATCAAGTTCCGACATAAAACTGTTTATATCTAGGCGGTTTCCTGCCATAATTCCTCTTGCCAACATGTGAGTACAACATGCGCTTTTTATATTTTAATTTGTGAACATCTTGCGTAGTTACTGGTAATATTTTTTAATTTATTTTTTAACATTGAAAATGACTCGATAATAGTCGAAAAGTTTGTACAAAATTTAGATTGTTGATAAAAATAGTTTTACTCATAATAATTTGAGTGGTTCATAGACCTATTTATTTAATTATTTGAACCGTTATTCTTTAGTCTTTGAATTAAAAAAATTTTTTTGTTTAAATTGGTGTGTTCCTGTTCATCGATTATTCTGCTTATATTGTCCTGCCTATTTTATACAGAGATAAAAGAGATATTTCCATTATTAAATACTACAATTACCGTTCCTGTAGTCAACACAATGACCTGTAACAAGAAATCATTGCGTAGAAAAGCAAAAATAGAATTATAGAACGAACTAAAAGAATAGAAAAGGTCAATGAAATAAACTGTACAGAAATAAAACCTGCGCTTGAGAAGAATACAGAAAAACCATTAGCTATTTCATCAATTCCTCAGTTTGATATTTTATATATAATACGTTTCCATACATTTTCATTATGCTACTACGTATATTTATTAAAATAATATATGTATATATATATATGTGTATATGTATATATATATATATATTATTTTAATAAATTAGGTGTTGGAATTAATTCGTAGCGTTTTTTTAATGAAAGAATGTTATTTATTTCACATGAGCATTAAAAAATACATTAATGAAAGTACTTCCCATCACTTTCTACTACTTTTGGACCATCTTTCGGGCAGTGAATGAATACCACGTCGAAAGAACTGTTCGTCTTTAGTGAAATCCAGGAATCGAACCATTTTGTACAATCTTCGTAAGATGTGAACTTCTGCTCGCACAAGCTATGAGCTAATGATCGAAACAAGTGGTAGTCGCTAGGTGCAATATCAGGAGAATACGGCGGGTGCGGTAGCACTTCCCATTTAAGTGTTTCCAGATATGTTTTTACCGGTTTTGCAACGTGTGGGCGAGCATTGTCGTGCAGCAAGATGATTTTATCGTGTCTTTCGAAGTATTCCGGCCGTTTTTGCTTCAATGCACGGCTCAAGCGCATCAGTTGCTGTCGGTAGAGATTTCCAGTAATGGTTTCATGCGGTTTTAGCAGTTCGTAGTATATGACACCCTTCTGATCCCACCAAATACAGAGCAGGAGCTTTGAGCCATGGATATTGGGCTTTGCCACTGATGTTGATGGTTCGCCGGGCTCAACCCATGACTTTCTGCGCTTTGGATTGTCATAATGGATCCACTTTTCGTCACCGGTAACAATCCGATGCAAAAAACCTTTTCTTTTCTGCCGTTGAAGCAG
>JAANIC010003539.1:185085-230807 GCA_017607545.1 Acromyrmex charruanus | reverse complement strand
ATATATATATATATATATATATATATATATATATATATACGAGGTCTGGCTATTAAATAACGAGAACTGCTTAAATAACTGCTTATGAAAAAGAGTTTTATTTTAAAAATTATTCTACAATCGAATGCTCCCCTTCAATGTACTCCCCTCCCCTCGCCACACACCGTTCCATTCGTTTTTTCCATTGGTCAAAGCAATGCTGGAAGTCTTCTTTTGTAAGAGCATTTAGGAGCTCCGCCGATTTTCGCTTCACCTCTTCCATCGACTCGAACCGGGTTCCTTTTAAGGCAGACTTGATCTTCGGAAACAGAAAAAAGTCACAGGGTGCTAAATCAGGCGAGTACGGCGCGTGTTCGAGCACTGGAGTGCCTCTAGCGGCTAAATAACGCTTCACAGACAGCGCGTTATGGGCAGGTGCGTTGTCCTGGTGCAAGATCCACGACTTGTTTTTCCACAACTCCGACCGTTTCTTACGAACTCGCTCTCGCAGTGTTGCCAAAACTGTCAAATAGTAAGTTTGGTTTACAGTTTGACCCTCTGGAACCCATTTTCATTGATTTTGGTCACTGTTTGCGGAGTTGAAACAGAGACAGGTCGACCTGGACGTTGGTCATCTTCGGTGCTCTCTTGGCCTTCAGAAAACCGTTTATACCATTCGAAAACACGCGCACGACATAGAGAATTCTCACCATAGGCCTCTTTCAACAACTTATAGCACTCAGTCGGAGTCTTTTTTAATTTAACGAGAAATTTCACATTGATCCGTTACTCGTCACACATTGTTATTGGCACGAGAAAAAAACACGTTCGTTTCTAACCTCTACAGAAAACATACTACTACAGCAACAAAAACGTGGTTTCGTACTGGAATAGTAGACACTTCCAGCTATCCAACGCTGCATTCATTTCCCACCCTACCTCTCTAGGACGCCTTCTGCGCGCGCAGTCTCGTTATTTAATAGCCAGACCTCGTATATATATACAGAGGGTTCGTCACCAAAATCCGAATAAATTTCAATTTAAATTTTTCGCTATATTTTGCCTCCGCCAAAGATTGTTGGCGCCCGAGAAAGCCTGATGTTTCTAGTAAACAGTCATATTCTCAAAATGATTGCGATGTTGAAACTAAATGCGGAGTATAATCAAAGAACTGCGATCATCGAAGGCCTTCGCGTATCGTTCTTATCCAGGAGCAACAAATTACTCAAACTACGTGCGTCGTTCCATAAGTCTGGTAAATCTTTTTGACGTGACATCTGGAAAGTATCAGTCTTCAAACTCTTCCAGATCAAATCAGAATTTTAATCAAAATTGATGCGTTATTCACATTTGGTAATTGTCTAAAGCGAGCGAGAAATTAAGCAATTTCCGTATAAAAATGAAAAACGAATTTCATACAAAATTAAGTGGATGAGGAATAAAGTGGATGAGGAATCAATTCGAAGTTTTTGTGCACGACAACTTCGAAATTTTTCACTCGCTTAAAATGACTACCAAACGTGAACATCAATTCTGGCTGACATTTAGCCTAGAAAAGTTTAAAGAATTTTGAGTTATCATGTCATCAAATGGATTGTTACACCATTTTATAAAGATTTATAACCTTATCGAACGATTCTCGTATTTTAACAACCAGTAATGGTCATCATTTCCTACAACTGTACAAGTTAAAATAATATACTGATGAAGTATTTAAAAAATGATAAAAACAAAATATACTCCTTTTTATAATGTAAAAATGATTTTAGGCACCAGGAAATTATTTAGAAATACAAACCGTCCTGCACAAATACAATTATCTCCCATACAGCACAAAAAGATTGCAGAATGATTTCACTGAAACATTGCTATATTGCATGGTGATTGCGGAACGTTGCTAAATCATTGCTGCAAGATTCCAACAATGTTAAGATGTCCGCTTTTTATAATATTGCAACGAAATGTTCCAACAATATTGCAATGTAATGTATTTGGATAAATTTTTTACGAAAACTCTAAAATGGAAACTTTTCTGTACAAATATCTCACTAATTTCAATTTTTCTACAAATTGCTTTTCTAGTGATATGTGTTCTTCAAAAGCAATTTTTTATGGTAAACCATAAAATATTTCAATAAATGTAGTATCAATTCTGAAGGATAAATTTATTCCCAAGGATAAAGCATGTATGTGTGTGTCCGAGCAAATATTATCAACTACAAATATTATCCACACATTAACATAATAATATAGTCGCTTGATAAGTTAATCACGAATTAAGTTAATTGCAATGATTCTTTTCAATTCGAAACCACTCCGTCAATTAAAATCGATTAAAAAATGGCGGTATGAAATTTATCAATAATGTTCGGGCGCTCGTTTATTCCTGCATGTACATTAGGCATAAATACATCATCGATCACATAATTAATATTTCGATAAATCGTTTTCAGCAGCTTAATTGCTTATCGTCTTATAATGATGCGTTGATTGTATTCATACTCGATATTATACAATCTTTTGACTTCATATTCAAAATAAATATAAAATTTAGCTAACGGCCATCAAATAATAGATTAATAAATTTTTTTATTTGAAATATAAAAATGAATTATATTAATTATTATATCATAAAAACGACTGTTAAACTAAAAGACTACTACATAAATATTATAAAAAATAATATTTTTATATTATTATAGTATTATAATATTAACTTAATATTATAATATTATATTAGGTATAGTAAAAAGAAATTCTCGCGTTGCGAGATAATCTCGCGTTGCGAGATACAGATTACTAAAGCCATCTATTGGAAAAATAATGAATTTCTTTTTACTACACCTAATATTAACTTAATATTAAAAGACAGAAACAGGGTCTTAATAGGCAAAATGATACCGAATCTTTACCTGATACTTACTCACAGATCATTCAATCTCTTTCTCCTTCTTAACTGCTTTCCCTTTCCTATCCATCTCTCCTCTCCCTACTTTCTTTCCCTTCTACTTTATTTTCTCCTTCTTATGTTTCCCTTCCTTTTTTTCCATTTCAACCTTCCTGTCTTTATATGTCGTACTTTATCTCTTAGTTTCCTAGAGAGATGATCAATTTCGATTCCCATCGCATTGCCTAATCGATAACACATCATTTTGACACACATAAGGTATTTATTATAAATTTATTTGTTCTAAACTCATTATACATATACAATGAATGTCGGCATTTTACTCTTTTTCTATCGTCATTATTATTTCTTATGTGCTAGTCTTATAATATCAAAGATAATTTTTGATATTATAAGTCTTTCTTTTAATTTTAACTTATTACTTGCGATTTGTTTTGTACCTTTCTTTTTATTGTTTGCGATTCGATTTGTACTTTTCTTATTATTTTTATTTACTTCCGTCGTTAATTTATTATTATAATTTAAACTTGCTAACAGAAACATGTTCGTCCTTATACACGCACACGGTTCGGAGGAGCACATTTGTGTCAACTATAATCGTTTGTTTGATTTCCTCTCAATTTGGAATGAGTTTTATAGTTAATATTGCGTCCGAATGCGAATTTTATTTAATTTCTTATGTTTTATCTACGTTACATTTCTATTATTAATTTATTTGTCACATTGAAAATGATCCAACAAGGATCGAAACGTTTGTTTTGTTCACCTTCTGATTGTTAAATTATAATTTACGTTTTTAATTTCATGACATGTTTTATTTTATTTTTTACTATTTATACAGTTTGTCATTTTATATTGATTGTTTTTAGGCTCGTAGCCCTTTTTCCTTTTTACTTATTATAGTAATAATTAAAGAATTACAGTTTCGTAATGTTTCTGGAATATTATATGCATATTACTAACATATTGCAGGCATCATTAATTTACATTTCTGTAATATCTCTGCAATATTACATTGCAATCTACAATATTGCAACATTGCAACAATATTGCTTCAATTTTCTGTGCTGTATGGGCTACCGCAAAAGTGCCGCAATTATCTATTCAAATTTATTCTCGATTATCTAGTCTTGATTATAATCAGAAGCAAACTTCATTAACTGTTGAAAGTTGATCACGTTCAACAAACACAACTGTATTCTTCTAGTCATCCAATAGCAGCGAGCGCTCATGGATCTGCTCCGCAACAGTTGAACGCAACCATTATGTACTTGTGAAAAGCGATCTGATTTCATTAAAAAGACATATTGAAGGTCTTCTTATTCCAACCCAAGTAATGACAACTTTAATTCTTTGTCAAAAATGATTACTCTTCGAAAAAAGTGAATGTATCTAATGAAAAATTAACACCCAGATGCTACAATCTTATTATAACTAATCAAGTTCTATCAAATTAAAAAGTAACACATAAATGGTACTGTTTCTTATTATTTAAACTAACTTACCTTTTTAAAAAATNAGCCATCTATTGGAAAAATAATGAATTTCTTTTTACTACACCTAATATTAACTTAATATTAAAAGACAGAAACAGGGTCTTAATAGGCAAAATGATACCGAATCTTTACCTGATACTTACTCACAGATCATTCAATCTCTTTCTCCTTCTTAACTGCTTTCCCTTTCCTATCCATCTCTCCTCTCCCTACTTTCTTTCCCTTCTACTTTATTTTCTCCTTCTTATGTTTCCCTTCCTTTTTTTCCATTTCAACCTTCCTGTCTTTATATGTCGTACTTTATCTCTTAGTTTCCTAGAGAGATGATCAATTTCGATTCCCATCGCATTGCCTAATCGATAACACATCATTTTGACACACATAAGGTATTTATTATAAATTTATTTGTTCTAAACTCATTATACATATACAATGAATGTCGGCATTTTACTCTTTTTCTATCGTCATTATTATTTCTTATGTGCTAGTCTTATAATATCAAAGATAATTTTTGATATTATAAGTCTTTCTTTTAATTTTAACTTATTACTTGCGATTTGTTTTGTACCTTTCTTTTTATTGTTTGCGATTCGATTTGTACTTTTCTTATTATTTTTATTTACTTCCGTCGTTAATTTATTATTATAATTTAAACTTGCTAACAGAAACATGTTCGTCCTTATACACGCACACGGTTCGGAGGAGCACATTTGTGTCAACTATAATCGTTTGTTTGATTTCCTCTCAATTTGGAATGAGTTTTATAGTTAATATTGCGTCCGAATGCGAATTTTATTTAATTTCTTATGTTTTATCTACGTTACATTTCTATTATTAATTTATTTGTCACATTGAAAATGATCCAACAAGGATCGAAACGTTTGTTTTGTTCACCTTCTGATTGTTATATATGTCAAATTATAATTTACCTTTTTAATTTCATGTTTTATTTAATTTTTTAACTATTTATACAGTTTGTCATTTTACGTTGATTATTTTTAGGCTCGTAGCTCTTTTTCCTTTTTAATTATTATAATATCATGTATCCTAATAATAAATTTGGGACAGTTTTATACTTTGATGTATACAAAACCACAAATATAAGTATTTAATTTAACAATTCATAAGTTACTACAGATTTTTGCTATTCTAAGCGTATATTTAGATTGAAGAGATGAGACTTTTTATATAATTATCAAGTAATATAATTATTAAATACTATATTACATTTTATAACTTTAATTTTTTTTATCACAATATATATACAGATCCGCAACGAAGACTTCAGAACCATCAGAATATATTGCGANCTATTCAAATTTATTCTCGATTATCTAGTCTTGATTATAATCAGAAGCAAACTTCATTAACTGTTGAAAGTTGATCACGTTCAACAAACACAACTGTATTCTTCTAGTCATCCAATAGCAGCGAGCGCTCATGGATCTGCTCCGCAACAGTTGAACGCAACCATTATGTACTTGTGAAAAGCGATCTGATTTCATTAAAAAGACATATTGAAGGTCTTCTTATTCCAACCCAAGTAATGACAACTTTAATTCTTTGTCAAAAATGATTACTCTTCGAAAAAAGTGAATGTATCTAATGAAAAATTAACACCCAGATGCTACAATCTTATTATAACTAATCAAGTTCTATCAAATTAAAAAGTAACACATAAATGGTACTGTTTCTTATTATTTAAACTAACTTACCTTTTTAAAAAATAGGTAAAAAAAGCGCTAAGCATGCGTGCTTTTCGTGAAGAATCATTTGGGCCGGTTTCACCAACGCCAATTATTTAATTGGCCGTGGAACTGACTAATTGTGTTTGTGTTTGCTGTTTAGTAGAATTGACATTTATGGTTGATCATCGATTCGACTTAATCGAGTTGATGAAATCAACTCTTTGTACATAATACTAAGTATCCAACCTAATTAATAATAATTTTAATTTTTCTTCAAAGATATTCTTATTGAAGGTTTTCTTAATCCAATCTAAGTAATGGCAACTTTAATTCTCTGTCAAAAATAATTACTCTTCGAAAAAAAATTAATGTAAAATTAATGAAAAATTAAAATCCAGGTGCTACAATTTTAACTAATCAAGTTAAATTCTATCAAATTGAAAAGTAAAATACAAATGGTATTATCTCTTGTTATTTACTTAACTTTAATGATATGTATCATTCGTTTAAGAGATTTGATATCAACAAAATTGGTGCCAAATTAAATTTCATGTAATTCANTTCTTTTAATTTTAACTTATTACTTGCGATTTGTTTTGTACCTTTCTTTTTATTGTTTGCGATTCGATTTGTACTTTTCTTATTATTTTTATTTACTTCCGTCGTTAATTTATTATTATAATTTAAACTTGCTAACAGAAACATGTTCGTCCTTATACACGCACACGGTTCGGAGGAGCACATTTGTGTCAACTATAATCGTTTGTTTGATTTCCTCTCAATTTGGAATGAGTTTTATAGTTAATATTGCGTCCGAATGCGAATTTTATTTAATTTCTTATGTTTTATCTACGTTACATTTCTATTATTAATTTATTTGTCACATTGAAAATGATCCAACAAGGATCGAAACGTTTGTTTTGTTCACCTTCTGATTGTTAAATTATAATTTACGTTTTTAATTTCATGACATGTTTTATTTTATTTTTTACTATTTATACAGTTTGTCATTTTATATTGATTGTTTTTAGGCTCGTAGCCCTTTTTCCTTTTTACTTATTATAGTAATAATTAAAGAATTACAGTTTCGTAATGTTTCTGGAATATTATATGCATATTACTAACATATTGCAGGCATCATTAATTTACATTTCTGTAATATCTCTGCAATATTACATTGCAATCTACAATATTGCAACATTGCAACAATATTGCTTCAATTTTCTGTGCTGTATGGGCTACCGCAAAAGTGCCGCAATTATCTATTCAAATTTATTCTCGATTATCTAGTCTTGATTATAATCAGAAGCAAACTTCATTAACTGTTGAAAGTTGATCACGTTCAACAAACACAACTGTATTCTTCTAGTCATCCAATAGCAGCGAGCGCTCATGGATCTGCTCCGCAACAGTTGAACGCAACCATTATGTACTTGTGAAAAGCGATCTGATTTCATTAAAAAGACATATTGAAGGTCTTCTTATTCCAACCCAAGTAATGACAACTTTAATTCTTTGTCAAAAATGATTACTCTTCGAAAAAAGTGAATGTATCTAATGAAAAATTAACACCCAGATGCTACAATCTTATTATAACTAATCAAGTTCTATCAAATTAAAAAGTAACACATAAATGGTACTGTTTCTTATTATTTAAACTAACTTACCTTTTTAAAAAATAGGTAAAAAAAGCGCTAAGCATGCGTGCTTTTCGTGAAGAATCATTTGGGCCGGTTTCACCAACGCCAATTATTTAATTGGCCGTGGAACTGACTAATTGTGTTTGTGTTTGCTGTTTAGTAGAATTGACATTTATGGTTGATCATCGATTCGACTTAATCGAGTTGATGAAATCAACTCTTTGTACATAATACTAAGTATCCAACCTAATTAATAATAATTTTAATTTTTCTTCAAAGATATTCTTATTGAAGGTTTTCTTAATCCAATCTAAGTAATGGCAACTTTAATTCTCTGTCAAAAATAATTACTCTTCGAAAAAAAATTAATGTAAAATTAATGAAAAATTAAAATCCAGGTGCTACAATTTTAACTAATCAAGTTAAATTCTATCAAATTGAAAAGTAAAATACAAATGGTATTATCTCTTGTTATTTACTTAACTTTAATGATATGTATCATTCGTTTAAGAGATTTGATATCAACAAAATTGGTGCCAAATTAAATTTCATGTAATTCAGATACCAAATTATATAAATAATATTAACTTTAATGATATGTACCATTCCTTTAAAAGATTTAATATTAAGAACTAGCGCAAAGTTAAATCCCATTTCTTTATGCCATGCCAAATTAAATAAATAATGAATATTAATCTAATGATATGTATCATCTGTATAAAAAAATTGATATCAACAATTGTGGCTCCAAGTTAAATTCTACTATCAAAATCAAAAGTAGAACCTAAGTGATATTATCTTTATTATTATTTATTTAATCCAAATGTACTATCTTTAATTTTTATGAAATTGAAACGATCTGACTTTATGCGCGGACTAGTTCGTCGGAGTCAGGTGGCGGTTGGGCGCAATAAAGAGGTTCAGGCGAAGAGAGAATATGTATAAATCGGCTCAGTTGGTTACTAAAGAGTAATATGTTTATTAACCGTAATGGTGTGTACAATGTCTTACAGTATAGGTGTAGATATGTGCGCGTGTGAGCGAGTATTTAGTCTCGCGGGCTCGCTGGACGTATCGGAGTAATACGGGGCTGGACGCAAGCGAAGCGGGGGGCGTTCCGATTCGCGTATTCGCGATCGCGGGTATAAGCCAGCAATTGTTTGTCGCGAACGCGGACGAGGCGCGCAGGGCGTGTTCGCGAGGCGTGGGATGCGAGTAGGCTGTCGGCGGCCGAGAATACTCAGCAGAGGCTGAGACTGAACATTCAACCCTTGGTCTAGTGCCTAGATCGATGGGGATGCAGCGGCAGCTGCAGCCGACTGTCGAGAACGCTCGGAGACAGAGTACGCTCTACCCCGAATCGCGTTGCGGAATCGGTCTAGGCTGCAAAGCTGGTGGTAAAGAGCAGAATCGGAGCTGGTGATTGGGAAAAGCGACGAAGAAAAAGAAGATCCCTCATGCTAAAAGCATGGCTATTATACTGGATTGTTGCTCTCGCTCATATTGTTACAGCATCGCTTGGCGATTTCCGCCGATTTACGATACGAGTGGAAGATGTACGATTCGGTTGTCTGCAGTCGCTCTCGTCTTCTTACCGAACGGCCGTAACTTGTGAATTATGCTTTGAGATTTAAAATGTTGTCGAGCGCACCGCGCTCTTATCGCTCGCAAGTGATCAGAGGTCATTGCGGCGGCATCCGGCAGGATGTTGATGCCGGGTACAACGCGGTTTCTTTGGTGGGTGCATTGTTACAAAATGAAACCTAAGTATACGTGTATCTTATTGAAGGATCTTTCTATTCCAATCCAAATGATTTAAATTCCTCTTAAATGAAATTATTATATGATAATTCATTCAAAGACATTTTCAACTAAAATAGTGGTTTTATTTCATTCTCTTTCAAAATATTATACAAAACATTATCACAAAATTGCGTTACCTTGCTCAATTTAAGTGTTATCACAAAAAATTAAAGAGTTAACCGTATAAAACGAAAAAATTTAATTTAAATAGAAAAACTTTTCATGTAAAAACACTTGGCACTGCTAGATCTCGATGTAATAACATAGTATTATAGTAAACTAAATGTAATATTTAGAAAAATAAGAAAAATAAAAATGTAATATTTAGAAAAATAACAAAAACCAGAAGCATATTGATAAGAAAAATTAGAATCATATTAAAAAATATGAATATTTAGAAAAATAAAAAAAATAAAAAGCATTCCCAGAGTTAAAGTATCCAGCATGTATTATATATATGCGATTAAGTTATAGAGTCATGTAAATTATGATGATCATTGTGAATGCTATTAAGTTTAAGTCTAAAATAAATAAATTTAGATTTGTAAGACATACTTTATGAAAGAGAAATAAATAGTAAACTTTATTTTTATTCAGTATAAAGTTCAAACGAAATTTATTATTACTTTTATTGTTACTTTAAATTACTTACTCGATCTAACAGCGCCAAGTGTTTTTAAATGAAAAATTTTTCTATTTAAAATACATAATAAAAACGAACATGGTTTATAAATCAAAACTTATGAAAAGAAGAGTATAAAAACCACCGCACAAGATGTTTGTGATATTTAATTATCATTACATTAATAAAACATTAGACGTTTCGGCCACCATCTGACCATCTTCAGTAAATTCACAATATTCTTAAAACGCAGAATTACATATATCTGACATTAAATTCAACCGTCGTGTAATATAACTATGTATAAACGTGTTCTTTTATCATGTGAAGGTGCATCGTACAACAATGTAGCAGCGCCAATTATCATATTGCGAATTATGTAGAACAAGAATTTCCAGATTCTAATTTAAAAAATTAACCTATCATTAATATCTTCTAGTCGAAATGTATGAGAATAGAATCATTATCTGTTTTACAGCAAAAAATGATGAATCTCAAGTACATCCTTTACACAGATGGAAATTTGTCGTGACATTGTGTGTTATTATTTGTCATATCATATATAATATGTTACCACTCTTTATATCTATGTGTCAAAAGTTTAGATTATTCTAGAATTATTTATTAGGTGTGAGAGAGATCTTTCTTTAGAAAAGGCAGATAAACATTGGACACTAAAGGTTTGCCCGATGTTTATCTGAATAAGATAACGCAATTTTGTGATAATATTTTGTATAATATTTTGAAAAAGAATTAAATAATCACTGCTTTAGTTGGAAGAGAAAAGTCTTTGAATGAATTGTGATATAATAATTTCATTTAAGAGAAATTTAAACTATTTGGATTGGAATAGGAAGATCCTTCAATAAAATATACATGTACTTAGGTTTCACTTCATAAAAATTAAAAATAGTACCATTTGGATTAAGTTAATAGTAGATATCACTTGGGTTTTACTTTTGATTTTCATAGCAGAATTTAACTTGGGGCCACAATTGTAGATTCTTTTATACAAATGAAACATATCATTAGATTCATATTCATTATTTATTTAATTTGGCATAGTATAAAGAAAAGGGATTTAACTTTGCGCTAGTTCTTGATATTAAATTTTTTAAAGGAATGGTACATATCATTAAAGTTAATATTATTTATATTATATAATTTGGTATCCAAATTACATGGAATTTAATTTGGCGCCAATTTTGTTGATATCAAATCTTTTATACGATTGATACACATCATTAGCGTTAAGTAAATAACAAGAGACAATACCATTTGTGTTTTTTACTTTTTAATTTGATAGAATTTAACTTGATTAGTTAAGATTTTAGCATTTTAATTAATTTTTCATTTAATACATTAATTTTTTTCGAAGAATAATAATTTTTGACAAAGAATTAAAGTTGCCATTATTTAGATTGGATTAAGAAGACCTTCAATAAGAATATCTTTGAAGAAAAATTAAAACTATTATTAATTGGGTTGGATACTTAGTATACAAAGAGCCGCTTTTATCAACTCGATTAAACCAAATCGGTGATTAACTATCAATATCAATCAATGATTAACTGTCATAAGTGGTCAATTCTACTAAACAGCAAACACAAACACAATTAGTCAGTTTCACGGTCAAAGTAATTGGCGTTGGTGGAAAGCCCAAATGATTCTTCACGAAAAGCATGCATGCTTAGTAATAAAAAAAGAATTAACCGAAAAGTAAATATACGAAAAGAATTTTGTTTCCGCCTCTAGTGTGAAATTAAATGCGTCAGCAACAAAACATTTAATTATATTATATACTAACATAATCGATTATCGTCGATAATAACGACGACGCCGACCGATCACGATGACCGATCAACATTGTACCTTAACATAAGCTGTCATAAAAATCGAAAAAAATCTACAATTCAAAAATGTAAGTCTTTAAAAATTTAAATGATTAGCTAACAATATACAGGGTGTTTCTTAAATAGTGGACACTAATCATATAGTGCTATTCCTGATTAAAAATTGAGTCGAAAAGTACTCTATCATTTTGCAATTTTTGCAATGATTGATGAACTATTAATTTCTAAAGATTACCGAATAAGCGATTGCCGAATCATATAATGCTACTCCTGATAAAAAATTGAATTAAAAAGTCATCTACCATTTTGCAATTTTCGTGATAGTTAATGGTTGGGCAGCCGGATACGCGCTTATTCAGCAATATTTAGACATTAATATTTCGTTAATTATTGCGAAAGTTGTAAAAAGAAGACTTTTCGACTCAATGTTTAATTAGGAATATTGCTATATGATTAGTGTCCACTATTTAAGAAACACCTTGTATATTACCACGAAAAGTAATTGATGTATTATTCAAGGTTCTAGTTCAAAGTGAACATACATAATACATAATAAAGCGTATTCTCAAAAATGTAAATCTTTAAAAATTTAAATGATTATCTGATAATATATTACCAAATAACTGATATATTATTAAAGGTGCCAGTTCAAAGTGAACATACATCAAGTGAGTAGTAAAGGGCCGGTTCTAACCCATGGAGCTAGAGGGAAGCGCGGGGCACGGGGGATGTTCATAGGCGAGGGGAAGCGGAGGGCGGGGGATACTCGTAGGTGAGGGAAAGCGGAGCATGGAAGATACTTGTAGGCGAGGGTAAACGGAGCACGGGGGATACTCGTAGGTGCGGGGAAAGTCCCCGATCATTGGCATCACTGTTTACGTAAACAATGATAACTAGGATCCTACGTTTATTGACTCCGGTCGATGAATTACATGATACGCGTGATGACGTTTCGCTATGCGTTCCGTATTTGTTTTGTCACCCGCCGCTCGCCGCCGCCCTCGCCAAAAATGCATCAGTAACAAAGGCTCGCATGTTAGAAAAAGATAGAGCGCGACGATAGAGTACGACATCCTTTTTTTCCTTTATCTTTTTTTATAACTTAATTTTCACAATACGTTGTGTTTTTTTTCTTTTTTTTTACTAGCGCGTCAGGGCAAAGGATGGGTAGTAAAATAAAGTACATATATAGTGATGCGACCGAATTTTTTTTATTCACATCTTATTACTGATTTTTCTCATTTTATTATATTTTTTTTTGCGATCGACAGCGTTCGAATGCGATCGGTGGCTCGGACATCACTAACAGCGCTTTCTGGAAAAGGAGAACAAAAACTTTTTTTATCACTCGCTTTTTTCAGCAGAGAATAATACATTAGCACTAGTCACCCTAAACGCGACCTTATGGCTTATATTTTGATGACATTGATGATGTTGATGATGAGAAACACGTTGGTGATTTTGATGCTTTTTCGCTAAGACATTCCCAATATCTCACTTTTTTCTTTGATGGTGATGGGCTTGATGGACTTAGCGAACTTAGCGACAAGGGACAGTAGCCCTTGCGCTCGATTGATTTTCGATGTATATATTCTTTTACTCAATCCATGTTTTATCGTAACTAACATTTACGATTGAATGAAAGAAGCTTTGTATACTGTTTATATACATTGTCGGATCGGTGACATGTCGCGACGTGTTAAGAAAAGCGCCGATGTTTTTCGGCTGCTAAACAAAAAACATAACTCTTCTGCAGTAAATGTGGAAGGCAGGATGTGCAGATATTCGCACAAAGGCGAGTACTCCAAGTCGAACGCACTCTTTTTTGTCATCGATTTCTCTTTTATTACTTGAACATGCGTTCTCTTGTCTAAAAAGTATTTACTTAAATTTTATGATCGACAATCTAAAAAATTAAAAGCACCGCTTTGTGATCCCTCATTTATTTTACCAACTTCCTATTATTGACGAGAAAACGCCCTTCAACTTGCTTTTACACGTTTAAAAATATGAGTCTTTATCTACATAAGATCCCTGATGAGTCTTTATCTACACAGGATTCACATTTAGATTTTGTATAAATAGGATTTTCTCTACATGGTTTGTACCTTTGTCGTAAATTTTATTGCCGTAGATCTGGCAATTCTAAGGATCTGTTTTTGCTTATGTTTCCGGTATCGTTGGGAAGATTTTTTAATGATATGTTTCTTGAATATTGTCGCGCTCGCCAATCGGTGACCGTTAACACTCGAGTTTTATGTTCGCGCTTTGTACTAACACTATTTTTTGCCGAAATTTTCATGAAACGGAGAAATCTTGGAGTCTACTGGACGTAACGAAATATATAATAGGTCATAAGTGCTTGACACCTCAGTTAGTGCCTTGGGAGACTGTCGAATCGATCGCAATAAGAGCAGCGTGAAAAGTGTGGCTAACCACCGTGCGAAAGTCGAGAATACAGCCGACATAGTCGAGAATATTGGAAACGAGGTGTTTATAATAGAAATTGAAGAAGACTTGGAAGTAGACTTTGAGAAGATAATGCACGAATGACGATGGAGGACCGTAGAGACAATAAAGATTATAATTTAGATAATGTGCTGTATATTCTCAGTAATCCGCAAAAGAGAGACATAGGTGTGCGAATATCGTCGGTGCAATTCCTACGCGATTGAGAATTAGATATACATGATGAGAAACATGGAATAGTTATCAGAGAGCCCGGTTCTGAGTGGTCTTTACTCGCGCGACAGAAAGTATACCCACAGTTACGAGACGAATGTTACAATGAGTATGAAAAGAGACATTGTTGAAATAGAAATGTCAATGTAATAAAGGATGATTATTATTGGGCGAAGAAAATCACAGATAAGAATCAACGTTGATGCATATGCGTTAAGATTTCCGAGGGGAGTGGTGAAAAGTGCGTCGAACTGCTGATTATTAACAATATATGGATGGAGTTTCGTGATCGCGATTTTGCTAAAACTATTTTTTGATAGATACGACGATCAATGCTTTGAGTGTGAACAGTGCACTTTCGCAAAAACAAACATAATGAAAAGGTTAGAACGTTATGCCATTCTATTTCGCGGTGCTGCAACGTATGTGAATGAGTCACGTGCAAGTGCTCCATGGAAGAGTGTGACGAGATCTAAAGACTATAAAAAAAAAGACATGGAAACTCATGAGCGAGTGCAACGCGAATTGCTGAAGCAGTGCGACCAGGTCGTTACTCTGGTAGAGTGTTTCGCGTGACTGCAACGATGTGACGATGTGATCGAACAGCTCGAAGAATTCTGTCATTCCAAGCGTCCGCGCCTTGCTGTTGGACATAGACAATCTGTAGCGAGGATCGTGCGACTCGCAGGTGCAAAGACATAATTGGTTCGACGTTTCGTATACGTTGGTGACGAGTACGCGAGTGGCGAGGACGCGAGTAGCGACGAAAGATCTCTCGTCTGGAGGGAGATTGACGCCACGTTTGAAAGCCGTATATTGATGAGCGCTGTAATAAATTCTAATCACATCGAGCCGCGACGGTTTTTGGAAGACGCGAGAAAAATAGTACTGGAGCGTGTGCGAGAAAGACACGGTAATGTGAAAATGAACGCGTTCAACGACGAATTTGCGACGAACGACAAACGTGCTAATAAGAGCATAATTACAAAGAACATTGAGATATATCGATGCACCGATTTGCGCGAGTGATACGAGCTTTCGTTGACATAGCTTGAAGAATTCCAGGAACGCGACAGCGGGCGGGCGCTATTGCGAATCCTCAACGTAACTGTTAATGTGAATAAACTAAATCCCATGCGCGATGCCACATCGAAATGGCGTGAGAAATAACGACGAAGCGAGCGGTGATCAATGTGCGTACGACGGACAATGCATGCTTCGCATGGTCAGTGGTTGCCGTTCTGTACCCGGCTGAAAAGTATACGGAGCGAGAGTCATCGTATCCGCATTACACGATAGTGTTAAACCTTGCGGGTATTGAGTTTTCAATGACATTAAAAAATATTAAAAAGTTCGAACAATTGAACGATGTGTCAATCAATGTATATCGAGAATAAACAGGTCCTTCCTCTACCGATGACAAGAAGGAGAAACACGTTAACATGCTGTATCTACAAGATCCACGCAACGACAGTCTCAGCCACTTTGCGTGGATAAAAAATCTGTCCCGTCTCGTGAGTTCGCAACTTTCGAAAAAGGAGCACAAGAAATTTTTTTGCGATCGATAAGTACACATAAAAAAAATTATAATTTTCCTTCTTACTAATAAATAATAATAACAATTTTTGTTTTTTTCTAGATGGTTGCACTACTTCAGTACGAGCGAAAAGTTGCAGTCGCACACAATGGACTGCGGGAAAATGAACAACTGCGCCATCTGATTGCCGAAGACAAATAGCTCGAATTTGGAAATTATAGTAACAAGGAATGCGTTCCATTCATCGTCTACGTCGACTTGGAATGCGTTTCTACGGAAAACAAAACCCAAGAAGGAAGATGCGTCGTCGTACACGTATCAACAGCACGAGGTATGTAGTGTGGGCTACTACGTGCGTTGCTCGTACGATGACGTTATCGTCGTATCAGTTCCATCGCGATGAAGATTGTATAGCATGTTTCGCGCGACAACTCCAAAACTTGGCGCATCATGTTAAAAATATCATATCCGCTAACGTATCCATGGAAACGCTGTTGAAAGAGCAGTGGGAGGCGTACCGTGACGCGTTGTCACATCTGCGAGAAACCGTTCGCTCCGGATGACACGCGGGTACGCGATCATTGCCATCTCACTGGTAGATACTGTGATCCAGCGCATTCAAAAAAACTGTAATTTAAATTATAAAAATTCATTATACATTCCGGTCGTTTTTCATAATTTATCAGGCTATGACTCGCACTTAATAATGAAGGAAATTGCTACCGCGTACGAAGGACAAGTAAATATGCTAGCGATAACCAAAGAAAAGTATATTTCCTTCACAAAACATGATAGCACTAAAGACAAAAATGAAAAAAATTTTCAGAAAAATTTTATTATATATTTACGTATAAAAATATACGTTTTATAGATTTATTTATATTTCTCAGTATTAGTTTAGAAAAATTGGCATTTCGATAAAGATAACTTAAAAATTATACGTTCCAAATTTTCAACGGACGAAGAATTTGAATTACTGATTCGTAAAGGTGTCTTTCTTTACGAATTGACTGCGTCGAAAAATTGCAGGACACGCGCTTTCCATCGCATGAATCATTTTATAGTTCGTTGACGGGCAATACTATATCCGACAGCGATTACGCTCACGCCGCGAACGTATGGCAGCGATTCTCCATCCGAACGCTCGGAATACAGTGATCTGTACTTGAAAACCGATGTCTTGTTATTAGCCGACATTTTCGAAAATTTCCGTGAAAGTTGTGTCGCAAGTTACGGCCTCATCGAGGCTGATTTGTAAATAAATAAATTAATGAACAACGCGGTTTTCGGCAAAACCATGGAGAATGTGCGCAACCATGTCGATGTAAAATTATTAACAAAACGTTCGGTACTATGCGTACGGAGGAAAATATCGCAAAATCGAATTTCCACAGCCGTAATGTCTTTGCGGAAAATTTGATCGCCGTCGAACTGCGCAAACTCGAGGTGAAATTCAACAAGCCGATTTATGTGAGTATGTGTATACTCGAAAGTCTGCTTGTACGATGTTATCACTGTTTCACGACAAATGTAAAATTATGTACACCGACACAGTCTCACATAGAGTGCGAGGATGTTTACGGGACTATAAAAACGCGATATCGCTAGATTCGACACGAGCAATTATCCGACGGACAACGCGTACGGCATGCCTCTTGTGAACAAAAAAGTACCCAGTCTGATGAAGGATGAAAACAACGATGCGATAATGACTGAGTTCGTTGGACTCAAAGCGAAGATGTACGCGGTGAAGGTGGACGGCAAGGAGGACACTAAAAAAGCGAAAGCATAGCGTAAAGCATAACGTCGTAGCGCGAACGATAACATTTGATGATTACACGCAGTGTTTGAACGAAGAGATCGAAATGACTCGTCGTCAGTCGTTTATATGACCTAAATTACAAAGTGTACACGATATCCAAATCGAAAATCGCTCTGAATCCATACGATGACAAATGATATGTCATACGAACACGACGGAGACATTACCATGAGAACATTGGCAGATATCCTTGTAATATATGTTTTATATGCTGCTATTATGTATTAATATTATGGTAATTTACACTTTGTGTATGTTTTTTACATTTTTATATTTTTATACCGTATATGTGTGTTATTATTATTACTATTTTCTTATGTATTATCTTAATTTATACTTCATGTATGTTTTTCTACATTTTTTAATATTTTCATACAGTGTAGGGGAGACCGGGGACAGTTGAATATAGGAGTAGAATAAGCGAGGCTACATTAAAAATAAAACACGCGAGACATGCGTAAACATGTCTGAGCACACAGCGACTTCCGCTAAATTTGCTGTAACATCTTGTTGCGAACACATCTATGATAGAAGTTATGCCATAATTTTAAAAAATCATACACCTATGTAAATATTTTTATTCTTAAGGTTTTTGGTTTACTATCATATATAATATGTTTGTCTGAGATATTTGATTTCTACTTAGATAGTAAGTGTAATTCTTACTTAATAAAGTCCAACAGATTTTTTTTGTTTCTGTTATGTGTCTCTGTTATCATATAATGTTTTTAAAAAATGAACGAATGGGGATAGTAGAATGGATAGTAGACTAACCACAGCATGGAACTGACTTATTTAGTGACGACTCTTATACTCGTAATACTTACTCAAAAGCTTATTCCTTTAAAGAGATTTTCCTCAGTGGTAAACTTATAAGTTTAGTTCCCTCATGTCCAATCTCGAAAACTAGGCTCATTCGATGTGTTTTTGCAAAAAATGAACAAATTTTGCAAAAAGAAGTATTGTTTGCCCAGTGAAGCGAATTAATATGTAGCCAAAGATGTAGCTTAAAATGCATTAATCTTTATTTTAATAATCTTAGTCGAATTATCCTGGTCTCGGGGTTAGTTGAATCAGATGGAATGCATTTTTTTCATATTAATTATCAGTTTCCCCTTATTATTAAAATATTATTAAGTAGTCAAATGTATGTAGTAACTAGTATAGAATTCATTTTTTCGATAAGTCTCTTAATTTTGTCTATAAAAATTCGAAATTGAAAAATAAATCTATTAACCCCGGTCTCCTCTACATACATGTCACTGTTATGTATTATTATCAATATAATTTCGTCATGTATTTTTTACGTTTATGTAAGTATTACTATTATGTTTTATGTATAAATATCATATATTACTATTTTTCATTTCATTTTTCATATCAACCATTTTTTTATATACGTATTTCATATCTGTATACTCCAAAACGAAGATGGAAGGGATAATAAAGATGTTTTACACGTTTATATACTTATACTTGACACGTTTATATACTTGATATATTTGTTATATTAGGTGTACAAATAAGTTTTAAAGCGTTTTTTGTGTAACGTACAATTCAAACTTAGAATTCAAATATTTTCGCGCTCTTTTGATATGTGATGGCGCTTAATGTGTACTGTCAAAAAAAAAAAAAATAATTGACTTCACACAATTGCAAACATAACCATAAAATTAAATGGTTTGAAAATGGTGAGCGACAAGCAATTTATTCGATACGAATTTCATCAAGGAAAAAGCGCTGCTAAAGCATGAATCAATTTGTTCTGTTCTTGGAGACAATGTTGTATCCAATACGTTTTAGTTTAGGCATTTAAAGAGGATGATTTTGATGTTAGCGATAGAGAACGTAACGCCTCAGAAGGTTACAGACAATGAATTGTAAAGCATTACTCGATCAAAACTCATGTCAAATACAAAACGAACTTGCACAGCAACTTGGAGTAACTCAACAAGATATTTCAATTCGTTTGCGGCAGATAAGAAGGAAGGAAAGTGGGTGCCACATGCATTAAGTGAAAAAAACAAAAATGATCGTCTTGAGAACTGTTTGAATTTGTACAGTAGATCTGTACAATAAGTACAGCATAGAAAATCTTTTTTGTGAAAATCGTGACTGGTGATGAAAAGTGGATTTTTTACGATAATCCTAAAAAGAGAAAACATTATGTGGATCCAGAATAACCCTACACTGCATCAATGCCAAAACGCAACATCCACAGCAGCAAAGTTATGCTACGCATCTGGTGGGACATGAAGGGTGTGATATATTATGAGCTGCTATACAAAATATATGAATCAAAATTTTATCAAAACATTGTTTTTGTGTATCCACGAATTGTGCGATTCATCGAATCCCAGCTACTTGACGTACACCTTGTCCCCCTTCCTGTGCAGTACTTTCTCCACAAGGTACACATTTGGATGAGTATCAATGCAATTCGTGCTCGCAGAACGCTCCAGCGACAGATTTTCCGCGATAGTTCTCGAATAGATAGATTACGGAATTCGTACGCTGCACCTTAACGATCGTAAACATCTCGGTGATCCAATATGGCGTGTAATCCTTCTTAAAAACCGTCTTGAATTTGTTCACGTGTACCGAATCGCCTACTTTGAATTTTGCCGGACCCGCGATCTTTATTGCGCTGTACACTGTGCCAATAGTCTTTCGCGGGAGTTAGGCGGGTGGCATGCCGATGGTGCAATGCTTGCGCGCGTTGTAATGACACGAGACGCGGCAGCTCGTTGACCCACTTGTAATTGCCGTTGAGCGTAAACATCTTCCACATGTCGTTCTTGAGCGTGCAATTGAACCGCTCGACCACCGACGCTTTCAACGAATACGTGGAATAATGATTAACGTCGTTTTTAAAGATTTTCTGCACATCGGCATTGTAAAACTCTTTCCCCATATTCGTTTGGAAATTTTTCGGACATCTTCCATTCTCTCAAATTATCTCAATGATAGCATCAGCTGTCTCGCTTCTGCTCTTGCTCTTGAGCAGTACGACCCACGCGTACAGCTTGCTCAGCATATCGATGACGGTGAGTATGTAGTGATGGCCTCTGTTGAAACTCGAATAAGTCGACGATATCACTTCGCGAAAAATTTTTTCTCGCCGGAGCGTACAATTCCTCGACGTCTCTAGAAGCTTTTCTCTTTTCGTCAGAGCTCTTTTTCATAATTGAACGCGTAATACACAGGGTACAAGAAAATAATATATTTTTTCTCGCTGGCGTCACTCGACTGATCCGTTTCATCAATACGCGATTTAATTTATAATAAGACCTGCTTCGCGAAGTTCCTCGAAGATCGACAGCATTTCGTTATCGTGAACGTTGTTGCCCGCTCGGTGCGAAGCGTCGTAGACGTCGAGCAATCGTAGACGATCCACCAACTCGTTGGGATCATCCCGTGCACGTAATCGCGTTGTCATTCATTGTCATTGCGTGAGGTAATCCCTTTCCAGATTTCTTAGCTGTGATCGACATCAACGGCGCGATTATGTATTTGTACTTGTATCCTCTGTTGTTTAATAATCTACCTTGCGAATGATACTTGTGTTTGTGCGCATTCGTCGCCAGCAGCATACTCTTGTACTTGTGCTTATCGTCTTCCGTATAGAGGAGATCGTCAGAAATTCTTTTGAAAATCAACTCGTATAGACCGGGTGTATCGGCGTATCATACGCCGTCGATAATTATGTTGTCCACGTCATCCATGTCGAAACGTTTCTTGCCAAACATCCTTGTGTAGATAAACGCCGTACACGTAATCTATACCGCTCTCTTTATCTTGCGCTCCCCTTAGGACAGCCTCGATATACTTTTGACTCAGTAAGCCCAAGCTGGCTCGTTACGCCTCTCGACCTTCCGACGTTTGCAGCTGATTTTGAACCTTCGTCGCTAGTAAGTCTTCCGTCACTTCGAAAACGTTCTCCAACTCTATCGTCGGTACGATTTTGACACGCAGGGTGAAGATTATCGGTTGTATAAACGATTTTATTCGGATTTACGCAGAGTCGAACGTCTCACTCGCTTCTTCTCCATCCTCTTGCTTCTCCTCCTCTTCCTTCGCCTCTTCCTTCCTCTCACGAGGCAAAGTCTGCGTTATCTTCGCGCGATTCTCTCTTTGTCGCGCGCATGCCGAGACTGTCAACGAAAAATCGCGGCTTGATAAGAGATTTAAAATGTCTGTCTAACGCATAGTTTTCCTCGATTTTACCGGTCTTCAGAGCGCGATGTTTCTTGCGAATCACCTCGTCTTTTCGATCTTCTTCACTATTTTTTCACGCTCGCGCACATCTGTCATGTTCGTCTCTGGCGAAGTATCGACAACAACTGGTCACGTTACGCTATCGCAAACTCGTTAAATCTTTTTCTGTACCTACCATTTGTAAGCGCACTATCCTTATCTATCACTAGAAATCCATATTTTTGTTGCCAACAGTCGCGGCACAACATGCAAAATTCGTCGTAGGATATGTCGGTGTTCACGTGATCATTGTAAACGTGTTTCAAGTTGGTACGTCCTGTTTGAACAGGATCAGCAGGTTCGCGTTGTCGCGTATCAGATGTTTAGGTATCCTCGCGTACGTCTGACAGAGATAGAAGCAGTCGACATTCGCGTGGCGACCCATCGAAAAGTATTCTCTCACCGCATCCTGCTTGTCGCATACCACAAAGATGTGCATGTCATCAAAGATAAAAATAGAATTTAGACGCGCCTCGGTAGAACGACGTCGCTGTTGTTGGAGAACGTAAAGTAGCCGACTTCGTTGATAGACGTAACCAAATTTTTGAGATATTGACACTTTAGCTGTTGCAACGATTTTTAGTAGATGTTCTCGAAACGTACGCCGTTCGAGTTCTCGATCAAGCTTATGAGAACGTTGGTTTTATCGCAATTCGACGGGCCGCAAATAATCGCGCGTATAGTATTCGGCAGCATTTCGCCGTGCTTGCGTTTCTCCACGCCGCCTCCCATTATTCGCGATTTCGCGTCGCATTTCGTTATATCATGATGTTGACGCGTCATCAGAGTACGAATTTCATGCTCAAACTACGGATTGTGCGCTCTCGACCGCCTATTTAAAGGCGCGTGAATCCACGAGTCGCGCAATAACAAAATATATCTCGCGCTGTGTCATCCTTTTGACATTCAGGACTTGAGCGCCGAGCAGCTGCAGTATATTCTGAAGGTCGAATTTTTACGCTTATACGGTGACTATATCGACTACGTGTGGGACAAGCTTCCGGAACACATGACGGATTCGGAGGTTCAAACGTGCGACAAGCACTACAATCAGCCGTGACAGCGGACACACATCGACGGTCCGTCACCGAAGATAAAGGTGTTTGAGAGAGCGAGTTTAAGCGGGAAAGACAATCACGAGTGAAAAGACTTTTAAAGCTAATACTCAAGTAACAAGTCACAATTTTTATTATTCACAGTTCACAAAGGTGATGATTTCACAAATAAAAAAACAGTAATAAATTCTAAAGTTAACACATTCGCCATGAACTAACAATAAATCCGGAAGTAAATTGATATTCCTTATTTTCAGGAAAATTTTACCTCTCGAATCGCGGCGGCTTTCTTTTGGCGGAGCGACAAGAATAACGAAGCGTCTCAAAGGCGGTTGACTAGGACCAATCACAGCCTAATCTGGCTTTTTATACAATTGCCCGAATTTTTTCAGTCGCCTGAAACCCGTTGAAATTATGAATTTTAGGTGACGTCACGATTTAAGCAGCGATTGGCAATTTCGAACGGAGATAGCCAAACCTGGTTTAGTTGCCATGCGCGACCTGAAAATCAGCGTTCACGAAATCAGCAAATCACGATTGAAGCAAGCGAATTACGCTTTTAGCGTCGCGTGCGCGCGTGTGCGCTGTGATTAACAAGAATTGCTGTTTTAACTAATATTTTTGTATATGTACAACATGCACATGCAGAGTGATTACAATCTTAATGTTTCACAAAGAAAGATGATCTTCAAGATCATTTGAAAGTTTCTCGAATAATTTTTAGCAACATAAAATTTCTAGATGTTTTCTCATCTACATGCCGTACATACATTTATTCCATTAAATCTATTTTATGAATGTTAATCTCGAACAAAAGAGCGAATGTCGGCATCGCGCGGCGGTCTGCTAAATCGAGCGTTTCCTTTCGAGTTACATATCTCAGGCTACCAGTTTTGCGGTCCGGCTTATGAAGCGATTAGCAGAGGTGACACGGGCATAAATCCACTGGACGCGGTGTGCCGAGAACACGACATCGCGTATTCTCGGAGCAATGATCTCACCAATAGACGCGCGGCGAACAAGGTACTCGCCAAAGAGCTAGGACGCATCAACGCGAGAGATTCGGCTCTGAGCAAGAGAGCTACCGTTGGGCATGCGATGAAAGCCAAGACCAAGATCGGCATGGGCATGAAACCGAAGAAGAAGACAAATGAGGAAAAAGATAACGAAAAAACGGATACTGTCGACAGCGAAACGTGACGGCGCGTTACCTTTTCTGCGAATGTTGGGCGCGCTCTAATCCTTGATTGGCGAAGCCGCCAGCGTGGCGAAGCGGCAAACGATAGCAAATCCGCGTGACGTCAGCTCGAGGAGCAACGTCACGATGAAAACAGGGCCGCGGACTGTATCTCGCTCCGCACAAATACGGACTCGGACTATATCTCAGCCTCTACAAACGCGCAAAGGCGTAGCAAGAAAAAAAAAACGTCAAAGAGACAATAAAAATGCCCTCGGGTATAACTACCAACGTGCAATTGGACGTGCTCGCGAGACGTATGCGGGTACCGTTTTTAGAGGTGTTTTCATGCGTAATGTGTTACTGACGAGCGGCGCGCGTCGAAACAAAAGCTATATCGTGAATCTGGACGATGCGACAGGACCCGATCTCACTGAGTAGCATACACGAAGAGGAACAACCGCGTCGTGTATTTTGACAGTTTCGGTAATCTTCGACCGTCCAAGGAACTGGTGCGATATTTCGGAAACAGTGTTACGATGATAGAGTACAATCGCACGTCTTATCAGACGTACGATCAGAGCTTCTGCGAACAGATGTGCCTGTGGTTTCTACGAACGATCAATGCTCGTGAATTTAAAAGGCTCGACGAGATGCCGTGAAGGCTCAGTATTGGTCGAACGTTTTTTCCGTCATGTCGCTGACTTACATTAAGTGCGAAGAGCAGCCACCTCGCGGAGAATTACTTCCCCCCCATAGATCTGAGTGACGGCAATTACGAGCTTGGCCTGACGATTTTTGAGACTTATCACACGATACCGAATATAAACGAATCGAACAATAAATTTTATTTCGGCAAAGACGACGCAGAAATTACAATTCCCGAGGGTTCGTACAAAGTGCGAGACATAAATGAATTTTTGAAACGTACAATTTTACGGAAAACGATTTGATTACGATTTTGCGTTCGCATCGCGACGCGCCTGATGGTGATGATGCGGCACACAGCGACAGCAACAACAACAACAACAATAATGATGATGACGACGAGGGGAATATCCGATAAAACTCCGTGCAAACTACTACACGATGAGATGTGAGATTAAATGCGTCTACAGAATAAACTTTGACAAGTCCAATAGCATTGGATCGCTATTGGGATTCTCGTCGAAGTGTATACTGCGACCACGAAGATGGCACGAATCGGACGTGTCGATCAACATAATGAACGTAAATTTGCGTAGAGTGAAACGTGATCGCGGGTACAGCAACGACAAAGGTGCGCACACGATGCACGAATTTTTGCCGAGCGTGCCGCCGGGATATAAGATATCGGAAAGGTCCGCGCAGATCATTTATCTGCCGATCACCGCACGGAGCATTATGGATCGATACGCGTCGTCAATCAGAACGGACGATTGTTCGGTTTTCGTGGAGAGATCATCGTCAGATTGTTGCGACAACCGTGCGACAGCGATAGCGATAACGCGAGCGTGAGATACTCGTATTGAACGGAGCGGAGAGATAACGCATTCTTTACAAGGCCGGTGACATCACCATTCAATAACACTCGCTCATCCAACTGCATCAGCAAGAAGGAGCTCAGCGCGTCGAACGTTAAATTTTTACAATCTTTGGGATTTGCGGTGCACAATTTTTGAGATGATTAATATTTTGAATATTACCGATGAGTCAATCTTTGACGACTGCATCGTCAAGATTGAGACTCACACGTACAACCCATTCGCTAATACAACATTCGGGTACAGCGACGAGATAAGAATACCCATACAGCAACAGGATTTGTACATGTTACCGTGCGAAAGTTTTTTCTACGTCGAAGAAAGATTGACGATGAAAAAGAAAAACGATCAGATGCCAACGACGCTTGTAAATAATTGCGTTCATGTTTGATGAAATTTGATATGAACTCAACGGTGTAGAGATTGACAACAGAAACGTGGGCATAACTAGCACGCTCAAGAATTACGTGTCAATGACGTACGATAAAGCTTTGATTGTGCTGAATACTAGATGGAACTAGATCCGACACGGAGGAAGGACACTTTAATTTTTGCGTGCCGCTCAGCATGCTGTTGGGTTTTTGCGAAGATTACAAACGCCTGATCGTCAACGCTCGCCACGAATTGATTTTAATACTAGCGCGCAACGATTACAATTGCTTGATGGGAAATCCTGTAATGAGGTTGAATTATTTAAAGTACAGTGGCTGATGCTTCATGTTGTGTTAAACGAAATCAATAAATTATCAATGTTGCGAGCATTGGAAAGCGATCGTTATCTGAGCAGTTTTCGCTCGTGGGATCTGTACGAGTATTCTCTGTTACAGAATACGACCAAGCATTTATGGGCCGTTAAAACACTGACTCAGCTTGAGAACCCTCAATACATTATCTTTGCTCTGCAGACCGGTCGAAAGAATATCATGTCACGAGATGTTAGCGTGTTCGACGATTGTAATTTGAGTAACGTGAAACTTTATCTAAATTTAGCATTTTATCCGTACGATGATTTAAATCTGAATTTTGACAAAAAGAGATACGCCGTTCTATTTGATATGTACGCGCGTTTTGATAGAGCATATTATGGAATCGATTGCTTCGAAACGCTACTCAATGTGCTCTCATTCATCGGAAAGGACCTTTTGTGGTCACTGATTGCTCGCGACAAAACGAATCCGTCGAAAGTGCCACTGTAGATGTATGCATAGAGTTTGACTGCAAGGAGAATGTGCCCGTAAATACAACATTGTCTCATATACACGATCGCGTAGCTCAGTATAATTCGTTGACTAATGTAGTCCGCAAGATCATGTAAATTGCAACGTCAACATGTATTTAGAACTTTAAAGAGAGAGGGAAACTAGAGTGAGGTGAGTCTCGAAAAATTGCTCGTCATGACCATACCGTTGTGGAACAAGGATTCATCGTTAACAAGAAATATATTTATCGTGAAGAAAGTGGCGGTGTTGAAACAAGGGATCGTTCTCACGCATTACATTTTTACGAGTTCCGTGTCATGGAAATTTTTGCCATACGACAGGTCTTGCGCTTCCTAGTTGATTGCTTATCACCATGGATTGCAATGAGAGGACGGGATGGTCTCGTACAACGAGGCGAAACGCCTAATTACGATGGCTGTATTTGAAGATGATGCTGTCGTATATGTTAAGGGACGCGAGAAACGAACGTGGCTGTGAAACTTACTTCTGAACGATGAACGCATGTACATCCAGAGCTTGGATGCAGTTTACGAAACATGGAATCTTTATCTAATTTAGATGTTATTAATACTATGCGATGCAGACAACCTGTTAAGAATTGCGCGTTAAATATATTGAAAATATATTGAAAATATGTAACTAGTGGTTGCAAAAGTTTTTCTTTAAATAAAAGTATATTAATGTATTTATTATGTATTACGTATGTATGTATGTATGTTTGTCACAAATTTATTCATATGTTTATACGTACGTTCATATATACGTTTGTACATACGTTTATGCATACGTTTATACGTACATATAAACATACATACATACATACGTAATACATAATAAATACATTAATATACTTTTATTTATACATACGTTTATACGTACGTTCATATATACGTTGTCGCAACTTGCGACATGTTCAAAATTCTTGGAAAAAGGGGGAGGGCCTGACTCCCCTCTTCGATTCCAGAAATACTATCATATACGTCACAATTTACGCGGATGCAATCAGTCTTGCAATATCCGTTTGTACGAATGGTTGAAAAATGTACTTCGCCAAAGAGAGCAGCGCAACGTACGACGTGAAGAAGGAATATAACGTATTAGTTTCAACGTTCTGTACACTTAAAAAACGATTTTTAACATTATGTATGTACACAGTATGGAGCATCGCGCGGTTCGTTTACCGAACAGACGTTACGACTTGACAATTACGGGATACAAATTTTTGGATATTGGAATCAACGTTGGTCCACCGAATTAGATGGAAATCGTCCTGGGAGATCATCGCGGACATGAATTGTCGTTGTTTTTCGAAACGTGGAAGAGTCTCTATGAGAAGCGATGGAATATTTACAAAATGCTTCGAAACGAATACTAAGACAATTTAAGCGTTAGACCGCTAAACCAGAGTTTGCACACTGAACGATGCTACGCTCGTACGTCTCGATTCTTCGTACGCATGACTATGACCGAAACGACGTATATTTGAGATTGATGGGTGTATCGTTGTAACGTTCGAATCATTAGCTCGACTCGTCGATTCGGTTGATGTCAATTATTCACGATTCTCCAATATCGCGTCTGAGAACGCTATACGCAATAGTGACATCTTCAATGGACATCAGCTCGTCGATTGTGAGCTATTAATTTTAGTTTTTAGTACGTATAAAAAATCAATGTAATAAAGTGTGAATAAAAAAAAATTCGTTCGCATCATTATATATGTACTTTATTTTACTACCTATCCTTTGCTCTAACGCGCTGATAAAAAAGAAAAAGGAAAAAAATACAACGTATTGTAAAAACTAAGTCATAAAAAAAGATAAAGGAAAAAAGGATATTGTACTCTATCGTCGCGCTCTATCTTTTTCTATGCGAGCCTTTGTTACCAATGCATTTTTGGGCAGGGCGGCAGCGGGAGGGTGACAAAACAAATATGGAACGCATAGCGAAACATCATCACGCGTATCATGTTTATGTAATTCATCGACCGGAGTCGATACATAAACAGAGCCCTAGTTATCACTGTTTACGTAAACAGCGATGCAGACAATCGGAGACCTTCCCCGCACTGTCCTCTCCCCCGCGCCTACGCGAGTATCCCCTATACTCGCGAGCTTACTCTCGCCTACCATTTTATCCCCCGCGCTCCGCTTTCTCTTGCCTACGAGGGAATATATCTCCTCTAGCCCCATGAATTAGAACCTGCTTTACCTTACTATCCAAGTGTATCCTAAAAAATTTCAACCTTTAAAAATTTAAATTATTATCTAACAATATATATATATGGTATATATANAAACCTTTAAAAATTTTAATGATTATCTAACAATAGATATTACCATGACAAGTAACTGATATATTATTGAAGGTGCCAGTTCAAAATGAACATACATCAAGTGTACCCTTAAAAATTTAAACTTTTAAAATTTAAATGATTATCTGGTAATATATTAACATGATGAGTAATTGATATATTATTAAAAGTGCTAGTTCAAAGTGAACATATATAAAGTGTATATATTATCTAAATTTAATATAATATATTACTATGAAAAGTAATTCATATGTCATTGAAGATGCGAGTTCAAAACGAACATATAATACATACAAGTAAAACGGATTACAATTTGATTCTAAAAAACAAGATATTTTATTCTTAGTGCACAAAATATAAAAGTTTATTAAGATTTGATTTGAAATTTATACTAGCCTGCACAATGAAAAATAATTGCTTGTAATTCCAATTTGTTAATGACTCGGAAGAAGAACATGGCGGCCTACTCTCAAAAAACTTTGATGAGTTTTTTGGTGTCCACTTAGAAATAATGTTGAAGTTTTTATAAATTAATTGAGAGAATGGGTGGAATAAAAGCACAATTCTACTTAGGTCCTTTTTCAGGAAATTGACTTTTTTATATAATATAGATCGTAATAGAGAAATATTGTAACATATAACTTCTTAAGGACATTACATAAATTTATTTGATACTGTACTCGTTTGTGTATAATAAAAAAGTAGCAAGTTATTTTAATTTTTATTAAAATCAAGATTTTATAATTAGACCTTTATTCTACCCATCTTCTCAATTATTACAACACTTGAAGTACGAAAAGTATTACATAAGAACAGTATTTCCAAAAGTTCTATAATGAAATAAATATATATTACGTCAAAAATCAATACTTTTGACCGTATAGTTTCTTTGTACTTGACCTGAGAACTTTTTATTTATGAATTTTGAATTTACTTAATATTTGCTCGTTTCAGGCAATAAGGCAACGTTTTTTTTGATCAATAAATTACTTTTTGAAAGTACGGTATAAATTCAAAATCGGAAGTTAATATAAAAATTCGAAATTTTAGTAAAGAAAGATTGGAAGCTTTCAATCCGAACCATTTTCATAACTTTTTTATTTCAATATTCCATCTATCGAAAGTTTTTTGAGAGCAGGCCGCCATGTTCGTTTTCCGAATCATTAACAAATTGGTACTCTAGAATTACAAGCAATTATTTTTCATTGTACGGGCTAGTATAAATTTCAAATCAAATCTCAATAAACGATTTTTATATTTTGTGCACTAAGAATAACATATCGCACTTATTTCCTAGAATCAAATTTTAATCTTTTTTACTTGTATGTATATTCGTTTTGAACTCGCACCTTCAATAACATATGAATTACTTTTCATGATAATATATTATATTAAATTTAGATAATATACACTTTATATATTTTCACTTTGAACTCACACCTTTAATAATATATCAATTATTTGTCATGGTAATATATTATTAGATAATCATTTAAATTTTTATAAGTTTAAATTTTTGAGAATACACTTGATGTCTGTTCGCTTTGAACTGTCACCTTTAATAATGTATCAGCTACTTGTCATAGTAATATATTATTAGATAATCATTTAATTTAGGTCTGTTCATTTAAGTTAGGTCTTTGAACTGGCACCTTTAATAATACATCAATTAAAGATTCATTTCGCGGGTTTCCTCCAGATCCATTCTTGGAATGCCAACGTTTCATGAACCTTGCAGTCCATTTCATCAGGACGAGGAGCAGCCTGATACTGAGCTGTTTCTCCGGGCCGTTCCTTTTATATTACGCTACTTGTTGGAGTGCTGGAAGGAAAGAAGGGAATTGTGTGTGTGAGTAGGAAAAGGAGAGGTGAGGGAAATTGATCAGTTTTCAATAATCGGGAGAATGGTTTTCCATATTTCATTTATGTTGTAGCCATTATCTCTATTTAGATTGTTAGGATGTTTTTGTATCTCTATGGCTTCTCTATACTTTCTTGGAAAGTATGATGTAATGTTGGCTATTGTGGTCATTTTGTCAAACAATATTAGATGTCCTGTTTTGATGTTGTGTTCTGATAATGCTGATTGCGTGTTTTAGCTTGACATCACGTTGGTGTTCTTTTATACGTACGTTGACCATTCTCCCGGTTTCTCCAATGTATACTTACCCGCAGGAATAGAAAGATATTTTGTATACTCTTGCAGAACTGAGTGGAGGTCTTTGATCTTTAGGATTTCTTAAGATTTGTCCTATCTTTTTGAATGGTTTAAAGATAGTTCGGATATTGTATTTGTTTAATATACTGCCAATCCGATCTGTTGTTCCTTTGACATATGACAGAATGGATAGGATCCTTTCGTCTGGTTATGTGTCAGAGACATGTTGTTTCGTTTGCATGTTTATTGATTGGTTTAATTATGTCTTTTTTTGTCGAGTCCGTTTTTCTATAAAGCTAGTTTTAAGTGGTTGAGTTCTGTCTGTAGATGTTCTTCCTTTGTCAGAGATGGTGAAAGCTCTATGTACAAGTGAGTTGATTGCAGACTGTTTTTGTGCTGAGTGGTGGTGCGACTCGGCATGTATCTATCTGGACTGTAAGGTTCGCGAAACATTGGCATTCCAAGAATGTATCTGGACACGGAAGAAATCCGCGAAACGCATAATCTTTACATAGAAAGCACCTGTGAAACCTTAAGAATATTAATACATCAGTTACTTGTCATGAAAATATATTATCAGATAATCATTTAAATTTTTAAAGATTTACATTTTTGAGAATACGTTTTACGTATATTCACTTTGAACTGGGACCTTTAATAATACATCAGTTACTCTTTATTTCATGGTAATATATAATATATTGTTAGATAATCATTTAAATTTTTAAAGATTTACATTTTTGAAGATCTGTTTTTGAACATGGCCTGATCTTTTTCATTTTTACGATTTTTTAGGGATATATCATCTACTTTTCAGAGTACAGATATACGAGGCAGCTTTCTCGTAATGCAAGTATCACAAATATATATATTTTCAATTTTTATCACGTAATCTTCTATAATCTACAATTCATGCAGTACAGTTAGAAAAAATTAAAACATATATTATATAAAACATATATACATATCATTTATATATATATTTTATTTAATAGTATATATGTAACTGTTATAATTATAATAAATATTCACCATACATTACATATTTATTTCAATTGCAACAGAATGAATTCTTAATATTCTATGAATATATTATACTTAAAATAAAAAAATGGGCCCCTTCATTGCCCATTTTCATGAGAACGCAACGATATTTTTTTCGTCTCTCCAATTTTAATACGTCTTTTAATATTTATTTCGATTGCAACAGAATGAATTTTTAATATTGTATGAATATACTTTTTTTTTGCGAGGAGGAGAAAAATCTTCACATAGCTTCTCATCCGGGATCTTCCCAAACGAGAACTTAACCGGATGAGGGGAAGAGAACCTAGGAGCCGATCTCCTGATTGTGCAGAATTCGTTGAGTTTACATCCCTCCTATAAGGAAGGACAGCGAACATCATCGCCTATCTGCTAAAAAAACTACCCCTATTCAGCATCTCCGCAAGACTACATTGGGCATACCTCGGAACCGCCTACCCGGCATTTCATCAGGATGAACCCAAGTCGTAGAATATACGCTCCCACCTCCATGATCCGGTACATTACTTAAAACTAGAATCCTGTCTTATATTATATTAAACACTATCCTAAACATGTACATTTTTGCACATGGTTGTCGTCAGACCCCAGAGAAGTCCGAGCTAAAAAAAGCCCTTTACCTCTCCAGAATCTGATGCTCCCACTCGGCCCACTCCTTCTTGTGCATGATGGCCTCGTAGAAATCCGCGAGGACCATCCAACACGCAACGGAGCACACAGTCACCCTGACAATGGAGCCGTATGTCCTATGAAGAACAACGAGTCCCAATCGCTCAAAAAGTGACGTTCTCTCCGCGGCCCAAAACGGGCAAAATAACGGTGTGTGCGTATCCGCATGTTATATGACAATGCGCACAAATCGGCGACGCTGTATCTCAAAAAGATAGGCCTCAAAGCACCCATGACCCGTTAAAATCTGGGTCATATGGATTGTATGAATATACTAAAAATAAAGAATGGGCCCCTCCATTGCCCATTCCCGTGAGAACGCAACCATATTTTCTTCATCTCTCCGATTTTAACATGATCTTTGACATAGAAATTTTTTTTCTTAATGATACTCTGAAATATCATAAAAGTTCTTCAACGATAAGAAATTTTTATTATTCATAGTAATATATCGACACCTAGGGCAAGCAGAATTTTATTGTACTCATTTTAATGCAGCGCTTACATCAGCCTTCATACAGCGTCAGAACAGCCGATGTTCTATTTCTGCGCTTTCGGCAACTCTTATACAGTGTTAGAGCAGTCTATGTTTTAATACGGTGTTTATACGACTCCGGAGCAGCCGATGCTTTATTTTAACGCATACGACAGCCCTTATACAGCGCCAAAGCAGATGATTAATTGTTTCAATATTCTGAAAAATGAATCTTTTTTAATTATAAACTTCAATAGTTTATTAAGGTCGTAAACGTATCAAAAGAATTCCGTTATATTTTAAGAAAGTGTCATTATATGTAAAAATTATTTCCAAACTTACTTAATCTACTCCAAGAACAACATGTATGCCCCTTGTGCTATTTCTTCTTGATAACTTGTAAATCATTAGAGTAACATCATTTCGATTTTTTGTCTGTTCTCAACATACACGTGTAGTGACCACGATTCATTTTTTCGCCCTCGTAAAATATAGCGCTTATTACTTTATACTTTTTTTTTATTAATCATGACAGTATTCGTCGGTACAGCGTTAATCCGATTGTCGATAATTTTTTTAGAAGCACCGTTTAGAAAAGAGAATAAATTGAGCTAACGTAGATTACTAAGACGGATAAAGTCGATTATGGTTTTCGATTATGGTTTTCTTTTTCAGAACGATACTTTTACATTCGTCATAATTGCCATTTATCGTTTCCCATTTAGAAAATTTTAAATCATTCAAAGTTTGCAGAATGACACCTTTTTCCTTTTTAATGTCGACTGTATAGATAATATTAACAAACAACTCTTTTCCACCGTAATTGTAATTACATTTAGCATTTGAACAAGATGTTATGTGCTTCAATTTGAGTTCTAATATATCATTGATTTCGGAATACGTCGACATTAAAGCCGTGAAAAATTCCGAAACATCTTGTTGAGTTCGTTCTTCAAAAGATCTCCGACAGATCTTCTAACCGTTGAATATTGCAACACTTACGCTCAGCACACGCAGATAGCATCAGTCAATGCATTCGATACTTTATTTTTCAGTATTTGTTGCCTGATACGTACACAATGAAACACACATTGCAATATTACATTAGCGTAACACGAAACACAATCGTCATTGCAGAGGCCGTATATTTTCCATGTAATTATACTTTCTGGTTGCTCGCAATCATAATTCTGTACATCCTCAATGATATTAGGTATGGCCCATCGACAGTCGTGAATTTTCACAGCCTTTTTCTCGGACGAATTGATTTGTGGTAGCTGAAATTTGAACACAGATCTCAGTCGATTATATTCTACAATGGCTTTCGAGTTTGCTTCAACGGATGCCGGATTGAAATTTATTAAATGTAGGCCTTCCAGTACTCGTGACAGTACATAGGCTTGAATATCATTACTAAATACACTCGTTCGTAAATCCATCATTACATTTTTACATGTAATTTCTTGACTTTTGTATAGTTATTTCATAACTGAGAAACAATGGAAATTATTTCCGATATACCATCATTTTGTGGAATACTTTGAATTTATATCTACTTTCGTTATTGTGATTTTTTTGTTATCCGATAAATAACTATTTTAATGGAATCAATACGATTTCCGTCAACAGAGCGATTAACTGCAACTACATTGCCTATCGTTCCATTGACAAATCCCAAAGTTACATCAATGTTTCGTTGAATCATCACTTTAGCGCCAATTTTAATTGCTATTACTCTTTCAATGCCAGCTGTTTCTGAAACTTTGTCATCTTTGTCTTCCAAAATTTTGTACACTTTTTTTCTCATTGGTAAAGCACAGTCGATATCATCTTCTGCTATCAATAGAATTTCATCGCCATCCATTTTATCGAGCATTGCCATGTTCAAAACCTTGCACAAATAACACGTGGGTAATAAACATATTGTATCAACCGGTAATTGATTCATATAAGTGCAAAGTTCATTCAATTTTTGGTCGCAATTACTCTCTTTGAAATGGATTTTTCTTGACTGAAGAACATTGATGTCGGAATCCGTTATCAAACCTATTCGTATTCTAAAAAGTATATTGGGATATGTCGCATCTTTTTTCGTATATTAATCAAGAGTTCGTCGTAATCGAACAATCTCTACAAATCAGACCCATGGTACCTAAATACTTCTGAATTTCTGATCGAGACATTTTAATGAACGGAGATTGTTCTTTTATAGAGGAAAGCTACAACAAGTCTCCAAACAGAAGAATGTGTTTTCTGCCAAAGAAACCATCGTCTATATCTGTCGTATCAAAGATTTCACATAATCGTAGATTGATAAACATAAGTGTCACATTCGAAATCATGGATACTTCATCGATTATAAATAATTCGACAGTCTTTAATTTGTCTCTCAAAGTTTTCAAGACCATGTCTGACAAGTGCATATACTTTGCCATAAATTCATGGGTGACGAGTAGCTGAAACTTTCTATGAATCATCAAGCCATCGATATTGAATGTCGCGATACCCTTGGGAGCAGATATAGCAGTCGCTTTTTTCAAATGTATTTTGATCCAATGTTTAATTGTTTCAATAAGAAAACTTTTTACCATCTTCGCCATTTACGTACAATCGCAGAATCTGATTTTTATTTTGTAAAAAACTTGGCATACTCTATCGAAGACTCTTTTCTGAGATGCGTTCAATCGCGACATCATTTGCGATAAATCAATCGGACGTTATTTTTCAAAATCTACCTTTCATCGCGTCGTCAGCTTCTATCTATTGCAATCTTGTTCATTATCATCAGATTTGTCTCTGTCTGCTGTTTTCAATTATTTTCACGCTTCTCGATTAATTCAGCAACGCGCTCAAAAGTTGTCTGCATTTCTTCGAGCCTTTCATGATATTTCATCGCCTTCGTCAAAGCAGACATTGAATTCTTAAAGGCATCCGTGTAAGTCTCGTATGCACCTTTGAATTCACTTAAATCCACGGTTTAAACAGAAGAAGCAGCGAGTAAAAGTATTTTTCGGGCTCAGTTTTTACATTAAATCGATAATGATTAATTAAATAACACTTTTTTCGTTTTTTTTTAAATAAATACTCGATACAAGTTTGTAACATTCGATTTCGTCATTTTTTGGCATTCGTCTCGTAATTTTCCAAAATCTAGCTCCCAGGCTAACTTGATAGCCGGTTTATAATCATTGATAAACCTTTCCGACTTCTTGCGAGGAAGATCATACAATCTGCTCTTACTGCATAAAGTTTTTCTACCCACTATCCAAGTGATGACGTCTCTTAAAACGAAATTGTCAATAACTGGCTGAGGAAAATCGAACCATTATTTTCTGTAAATATTCGGTTTTTTTTTGTATGCATGCAGTACGAGTTATGTTTATGATTCTGATTACTTATAATCGTACAACGCGAATCATTTTCATCTGGATTTAGCACGTCACGTATTTTCGAATGAAAGCAACAACTTCTTCATCCGGCGATTTTCTTAGCACTAAAGCATCTTTTATTCAAATCATACAATGTACGTGTTCGATACCTCTACTTTGATATTCCTGTCGCCAGAAATAGTGAATGACTTCTCCTGTTGGGTTATCGGACGAACAAATAAAATCAATCAAATGGCATTAAATTTTATACTCGTGAATTTGGACGTACTTACAGGATCGTATGCGATTAATTCGCTGATGCTCAACTTCTGTTTATCAGGATTTATGTTTCGTAAATATTCATCAAATCGGACCATTTTCATTCACTAGGACTCAAAGTTAACAATCACGTCGCCGGACTATAATGCAGAGTCATGCATTTGACATTATTGGACGGTTGTCGCCAAAATTGATCCACATTTCTCAGTTTTGCAAAAATACTCGTTAAATTCGATTCCAATTGTTCGTCTTTCAATTCATTCAAGTACCAGCAGTGTATCTCTCTCGTGGATTAGCAACCATTATAGTATAATACCATTTTTCAATTGTCAGTAGTTAACATTATTGAGAAGGGAAAACAGATACTGTAGATTCAACTTGAATGTACAGTAATATCTGTTTCGACATCAATCGCGTTCTGACAAATAAATAATCCGGCAATACAAAGTTTCTATCTTCCCGTTGTTCATTGACATCCTCGGGATATAAATCAGGGAAACACATGACATATTTATAAAGATTATTCATTGGAACATCTTCAATTTTCAACATTTAATAGCTTGAATGCAGATTCGTTATCTATTTTTTTCGCGTGCATTGTGTATATTGTATATTGATTATTAATACCTGAATCTTTAATGATTTGCGTGAGGAAAGCCTTACGTTTTAAAACGGCTTGACCATTATTATCTTTATTGTGCTGTACAGTGTCTTCAATCACCTCGTCTATTTCATCACTGTTGCTTTCGTTATCGATGATTCGATATTCTGTTTCTTGCAATTTATCATTTATAAGATCGTTAGATGACGCTGGAAGACGAATTTCCAAGTAGTGAGGATTATTGTTTTTCAACCATTGTAAAGCCTTATACACTTTATTAATATCCACCAAATTTTCCTAAACAACTTTAGACCTTTTGAGACAACTTTATACCTCGAACGAGGATGTGCAATTAGTAATTCAAATTTATAGGATCTTCCGGAGGATATACCTTATCTAATGTTTCTTGTAAAGGCATAGGCAAATGAAATGTTCTTTGCGGATCATTTGTCTGTGCGACATATGTTTGTTCTAAATAGCACCCATCGTTCGCACTACTTGGAAGTTGCTCAATCTCTTGATTGAGCATTTTTTCGTAATCATTGAAATCCGATAAAACATCTGGTAATAGTTTTACGGCAAGATTATTCAAAATACAAGCAGAAGGCAACACGTCTCTGTGAAATTTGTTCAAACAAAGCTTACAAATGAATCCAATATCAGTATTGTGTTCTGTTACGTAGGCCATCAGGTCTTTCCAAAAAGGTCCGTCCACTGTTTTCCTCAACTTCTTACGTTTAGAAACGTCTCTACTCACACATAATTTTTCGCATGAGATAGAAGGGAGACGTGGTAGTCAATCGCTTTTTCATAATTTTAAACGCTTCGCAATTTTGTAAGAAAATCTTTTCCTCATCCAAACTAACATCTGTTAAATTTGGATAACATCTTGCTATATTCTTTAAATCATTGAAAATTTCAAGCAATTTATCCATATTGACAAATCTCAAAGCTGAAAACAATTGACAAATCTTTTTATAATTGTCTATCAATTTGTAGACATTTCTTTGAATATTCCTCACGAAAGGAAAATGAGGTGAAGTGCTTATCGTTGCAATGTATGACTTGCAAAGTTTAGGATTTGCATAGCATTCCGGAGGATATCCTAATCTGGTACTTGCATGTGAACAATTTCTGAGCCGCACTATGAATTTAACATTCATTATCTTCTTCAAAGTACTTCCTTTGAACTGTTTCAAAAATTTAACAAACTTTTCTGTGGAAATATCACTTATGTGACATTTATTCTCACAGTGCCACATTTTTAATTTTTTACCATTGTTATCCATTAATAACATTAATGGATAACAATGGTAAAACATTAATCACTGCATGAGGAGAGTATTGTCCCGTTATATAAATGGTTGCTCAAACTTTTCCCTTTGCTCGTAAGCAATTTCATAAAAGTACGCTTCGGAAAAATGAAGTATGTTTGAATGAGCCACAAACAGTTCTAATTCGATCGCTTTTTGAATATTTCAAAGTCTTACATTCATTGAATCGCAATAACGCAGTTTCAGCAGCATTCTTCAAATATGAAAATACTTTTCTTGCTGCACTGACGTACGATTGTTTTGCTATTACGCACCAGTTAAACATCTGTTCGGCTTCCAATCGAACATATACCGGCGATTTATTAATTTTCCTCGACATTTTCAGTCGAATATATAATTTTGAGCGTTTTGGAAAGTTAAAATACTTTTACCAAGATCGAACAAGTCTTGAATTTTTCCTTCAATCTCTTGATCGTCTTCCATGATAGACTTCTCATCACGTTTTAAGTTGCACTTTTTGTTATACAATTTTTTTGAGTCGGGATATTTTTGTCTGAATTTTCATTGGCGATCTCTTTCACATCATTTTTCAAATAATATTTTCTTTTGATATACTGTTTATTTTTTAAATCTTTTTTGTATGCATCACGCATTTTCTGACGTTTTGTTTCAGAATCTTTTTTGTACATATCACGCACTCTCTGATGTTTTGTTTCAGAATTTATAACATATTTTTCTCTGTGAGAAAAAGCATTTTTTTCGATTCGTTTCGAACGCTGTTTCTCAATTTCCTTGCTACGTGCAAGTCTTTTTCTCAATGCACCCGCCTCTTGTCTTTTCAATGTCTCCAACGGCAATAGCGGCAACTAATGGTTGAATCACAGAGGTACGGAAAATGACTTATTATTTGTCTTGCAAACATTGCGGACAAATGCGATCTTAGCAAAGATCGATCATATATCACGATGCAAGGATTTATGCCGAACAGAATCGATGTATGAGCTATCACAACCGCATAGGATGCGCAATTATAACCATCGTCTTACGACTGAATTATAAGAAAGACTATTGTTTTGAAAGTCATGAAAGGGAAATAATTTATCTATTATACAAAAACTCGAATTTCTCCATTCAAATGTTGTACATTTGTATTATGACGTTCATGAGAATCATATATAATAACAGTTTTTGTATCGTAATAATAAGTAACCCAATGTCCGCTACTGAAATCACTGTAGTATTTACAAATGCTTTTTCTTCGAATCGAGTAAAACAATCCGATCGAGAAATATTGTCAACCATACAGGTCGAAGTGCATAATCAGAATTTCTTTCGAGTAGCGCATAGAAACTATGTATCATCGTTTCCGTCAACCATTCTTCGGAAGCCAAAATATTTTTTTCCGTATTACCATAATAGAACTTGTGACACTGACGATCCATTTTCAGTTGGTGTTTGAGGCAGCTTTCTAGTGATGCAAATATCACAAACCAGATTTTTCCAATTAGACGCCTACGGTAAGCCAAAATTCTGCGCTAAAGCTTGCAGCCAAAAACACTATAATAGCGAATAATTTTAGTTTGAGTGTGTAATAGGCCCAAAATAAAATTAATTTTTCTAATTGTAGACGCCTACAAGCCAAAATTCGGCGCTATTGGCAACTGATGCTTAATTCAGCGCTTATATGGCAGCTTTTATATAGCGCCTGAGCAGCCGATCAATTTTTTTAAATTTTCCGGATCTCTAAAATAAGAAAGTTATATAAATATGTTATAAATAGATTAATAATTTAAAACCATTTTGTACTTCCTTTGCAACAATAGCAAGCATACAGTTTAAAATTATTTTAGTAAATGTAGAGATTTAAAATTATTGCAATAATTAAAAAATATTGTAGAAAGTACACTTATGAAGAATTGAAATTGCATGCTTCTTTTGTACAGTAGTCTTTAGATCGTCAAGTAATCACATCAACACATCAAAATAGAATTTATTGATTACCAAATAAATCATCAATTCAATATGTTTCTTAAAAATTGTTACTGTTATTCATTCTACAAAAAAATCCTATTTATTTATAAACTAACGTCAAATATAGCAAGGAATCAATTTATGTAAAAAAATCATAATCAAAAATTTGAAGATGATCTAATTTTTTTTAAATGGAAACATCTTAATTTTTTCAAAAAGTTATAAAGACAGAACCTTGCTAAATATTCATCTTTTGATAATTTTCCCTCAATATTTTTATGCATAAAATGACAACCTCCACTCGAAGTCAAACTAATGTGCCTATATTTGTTCTCCCTTCAAACCAAACAATTTTTGTCTGTAATACTTTCCTATAAAATGCTTTATATTTTCGAGATATTTATTAAGTACAAATTTTATTTATTAAGTAAGTATTTCTTTCAAACAAAATTTAGAAATAGAACATTTATTTATAGAATAAATAACAATTTTTAAAAGACATGCATTGATGATTTAAAAGACTGCATTAATAAAAGCAAACTTCCTACAATATTTAAATTAGCTTTTTACATATGCAATTAAATTTTCTTTATATTAAAATAATTTTAATTGAAAGTGTGCTACAAAACAAGCATACATATAAAAAATAAATTGTTCCTTTAGAAGCTAGTTTGTTTATTTACATTTATTTTACTTTATTCTACTTTTAGTTCTTGCTTTTAGTCCTTTGCAAAGAACTGATCCTACATATAATTCTTGTTGTCCCTTAACGGAAGCTGTTTCATAAAGTTGTATGCATTATACGAGATAAGGCACTGTGATTCATTTATAACAAATTACCAACGTCATACATCCATTAAATGATGTGATTCGACGTCGATCTTAACACGTCATCAAAAAATTTTCAGACGATATTTATGTATATATACAGGGTATCCCGTAAGTCTTATCGCTTTCCAATCGCTTTTTGTGTAGACAGAACGAACTAAACTAAGTCGAACAGTTCTCCACCATTTTGCAATTTTCGCAATGATGATGATGATAACGAGATATTAATTAACTAAAAATCGCCGAATATATTGGTTTTCAATAATTTTTTACTGAAGTATTACCAACTTCAAAAAAATAACAACAAGAGACAAAAATTGTTTAATTTTTTCTCACAAAATTCTGAGAATTTTTTCAAAATTTTAGTACCGTAAAAAAATAGTACTAATCCTATAGTTCTATCCAAACGGTTCCAATCACATTTGGAACAAAAACTTATATCCTGTATATTTATATTTATACATTATAAGAAGAACGACCGTGTATGAATAAATCGAATAAAGTAAAGAACGCCGAACGGGGTCAAAGTTAGATGTTACGAATATATTTAATCAATTTTTTTGTTCCAAATGTGATTGCGTGCCAATAATTGTCGGACTTTTAATACAATCATGAAATGTTTAATAACCCCCTCTAAATAAAACTCCTAAAAAACGGAAAGAAACTTATTGCGAAAAATATTACCTCAGCCAGGAGAGGAACCATTCGAACCTGGGATCTCTCAACTTGCCGATAATTTTGAAAATATGTTCTATCTGAAACAGCTATGAGCAAAACTCATCTCTGTTAAGCTAGTCCCTCCACCAGCGATAAATGAATTCTAACACACACCAAAATTAGGTGCTAATTAGGTGTTAATTAGGTGTTGAAGTGTGAAATTAGGTGCTCGAACCGTTTGGCAGAAAAAATATTATTGAAGGGGAACTAGCTTAATATTAAGTTAGCCTCCGCAATAGAAAAAATAAATAATTATTGCGTAAACAAAAAAAACAAATACACCTTGTTTTTTAATATTATTTAAGGATATCTAGTCGCCGAATTAGGTACTCGTTTTGTTTGACAAAAATTCGAACAGTCATATTCACTCTTTACCTCTAAGTCGTTTAAAATTGCAAAATTAAGTACTCTGAATATGTAAAATAATTCTCTAATTTATGCGCTACTATTTCTAAACATTTTTTAAATTTTACGTTGTAACCCTTAAATCATTTCCCTCTGGGAGTGAACAGTCATATTCTTAAGTCGTTTATAATTGCAAAATTAAATATTTTGACTATGCAAAATAATTTTCTAATTTATACGCTACTATTTCCAAGCATTTTCGATTTTTGCAACTCTTAAGGCACTTCCCTCTTGGAACGAACAGACATATTCACCCCTAAGTCATTTAAAATTACAAATTAAATACTCTGACTATGCAAAATAATTCTTTGCTTTATGCGCTACTATTTCTAAGCATTTTTTATTTTTGCGTTGCAATTCTTAACGCACTTCCCTCTTGGAGCAAAAGTGTTGGACACTTTACGACAACGAGCTTCCAAAATAATTAATGATTGGAATATGATGATTAAGAAATTATCCAAAAAACTTTCCATCTCTATGTCAAATCTCTATGTCAAAGATCATATTAAGATCGGAGAGACAAAGAAGTTGGTTGCGTTCTCACGAAAATGAGCGATAAAAAGGCCCATTCTTTATTTTTAGTATATTCATACAATCCACATGACCCAGCTTTTAACGGGTCATGGATGCTTTGAGGCCTACCTTTTTAAAATACAGCGTAACGTGTCGCCGATTTGTGCGCATTGTCATGCGACTACGGATACGGCGATGCATATACTGTTGTTTTGCCCGTCTTGGGCCGTGGAGAGGAAGTCACTTTTTGAACGGTTAGGACTCGATATCTTTGATAGAACATACGACTCCATTGTCAGAGCAGCTATGTGCTCCGCTGCGTGTTGGACGGCTCTCGCGGATTTCTGCGAGGCCATCATGCGCAAGAAAGAGCGGGCCGAGTGGGAACGTCAGGCCCTGAAGAGGCAAATGGTTCTTTTAGCTAGGACCTCTCTGAGATCTGACAACAACCACGTGCAAAAATGTATATATAATGTATATTTATTAGGTGTACAAATAAGTTTCCGTTGTTTTTTATCAAAAATTAAGCATTTATTGTGAAAGAACGATACATAATGTTTTGTTGAGTCGCTCCTAATGTAAGTGCAAGTTCTTTTTGCGTTTGGCACGAATCTTCATTCAATAATGCTTCCAATTCCGCGTCTTCGTATACTTTCGGCCTTCCGCTACGTTCTTTGTCTTCGACGTCAAATTCACCGTTCTTAAATTTTTGAAACCATTCACGACAACTTGTCTCACTTAAGGCAGCCTCACCATATGTTTCTACAAGCAATCGATGAGCCTCAGCTGCAGATTTCTTCAAATTAAAGAAGTAAATCAAAAGTTCCCGCAAATGACGCTTATTCGGCTCAAAACTCGGCATTTTCGCACAAAAAAAAATATATGATGCTGATACAAAATCGCTAGTATTTCAAGATTATGTTGTTGACAGATGTCCAACCTTACGATATAATGTTTTACATCAGACAATTTTAACCATAGCTTGCTAGTGGCGCCGTCTTTTGTCAAACAACGGAAACTTATTTGTACACCTAATAGTATAATATTTAATATAATATAAGATAGGATTTCTAGTTTTAAATAGTATACCATAGAGGTGAGAGCGTATATTTCACGATTTGGATGCACCGGTAGACGATTCCAAAGTGTGTCCAATGTGGTCTTGCGGAGGTGTTGAATAGAGGGAGTTTTTTAGTAGGTAGGCGGTGATGTCTGCTGTTCTTCCTTATAGGAAGGACGTAGACTCATCGAATCCTGCACAATGGAGATCAGGCTCATGGGTGTCTTCCCCTCATCCGGTTCTGGTTCAGGAACATGTCGGATGAGGGACTATGTGAAGATTTTTCTCCTCCTCACAAATAAAAAAAAGTATATTCATACAATATTAAAAATGCATTCTGTTGTAATCGAAATAAATATTAAATGTCGTGTTAAAATCCGAGAGATGAAGAAAATATGGTTGCGTTCTCACGAAAATGGGTGATGGAGGGGTCCATTCTTTATTTTAAGTATATTCAGAATGACACGCGCTACATCTGGAACGCAATGTCAGCTTTATAATGATAGGTACAATGGAACGATAGGATGCGATAATGACCATCAATACACATTCACTAGAAGTCTGTACATATATTTTTTTTATCTTTTTATCGACCAGTTTAAAACTGTTTTATTTAATATATATATATATATATATATATATACACAGTGCGACAAATATGTTCCCGGACACGAACCACATCTCAGCAACCAGTGGCGACATCTGTGCGTTCAAACATGCATTTTAAAGGTTGAACATTTTGCTATCATCTGTCAAAATTTCATTCATTTTGGTTGACATATAA